>JAQISU010000184.1:8490000-8848447 GCA_029339505.1 Unio delphinus | reverse complement strand
ATATGTAAACTTGTAATGGAGTCAGGATTTTAATGAAATAGTTTATATGTAAACTTGTAATGAAGTCAGGATTTTAATTAAATAGTTTATATGTAAACTTGTAATGGAGTCAGGATTTTAATGAAATAGTTTATATGTAAACTTGTAATGGAGTCAGGATTTTAATGAAATAGTTTATATGTAAACTTGTAATGGAGTCAGGATTTTAATGAAATACTTTATATGTAAACTTGTAATGGAGTCAGGATTTTAATGAAATAGTTTATATGTAAACTTGTAATGGAGTCAGGATTTTAATGAAATACTTTATATGTAAACTTGTAATGGAGTGAGGATTTTAATGAAATACTTTATATGTAAACTTGTAATGGAGTCAGGATTTTAATGAAATAGTTTATATGTAAACTTGTAATGGAGTCAGGATTTTAATGAAATACTTTATATGTAAACTTGACATGGAGTCAGGATTTTAATGAAATACTTTATATGTAAACTTGACATGGAGTCAGGATTTTAATGAAATACTTTATATGTAAACTTGTAATGGAGTCAGGATTTTAATGAAATAGTTTATATGTAAACTTGTAATGGAGTCAGGATTTTAATGAAATAGTTTATATGTTAACTTGACATGGAGTCAGGATTTTAATGAAATAGTTTATATGTAAACTTGACATGGAGTCAGGATTTTAATGAAATAGTTTATATGTAAACTTGTAATGGAGTCAGGATTTTAATGAAATAGTTTATATGTAAACTTGACATGGAGTCAGGATTTTAATGAAATAGTTTATATGTAAACTTGTAATGGAGTCAGGATTTTAATGAAATAGTTTATATGTAAACTTGTAATGGAGTCAGGATTGTAATGAAATAGTTTAGATGTAAACTTGCAATGGAGTCAGGATTGTAATGAAATAGTTTAGATGTAAACTTGCAATGGAGTCAGGATTTTAATGAAATAGTTTATATGTAAACTTGCAATGGAGTCAGGTATTTAATGATAAAGTTTATATGTAAACTTGTAATGGAGTCAGGATTATAATGAGATAGTTTATATGTAAACTTGTAATGGAGTCAGGATTTTAACGAAATAGTTTATATGTAAACTTGTAATGGAGTCAGGATTTTAATGAAATAGTTTATATGTAAACTTGTAATGGAGTCAGGATTTTAATGAAATAGTTTATATGTAAACTTGTAATGGAGTCAGGATTTTAATGAAATAGTTTATATGTAAACTTGTAATGGAGTCAGGATTTTAATAAAATAGTTTATATGTAAACTTGTAATGGAGTCAGGATTTTAATGAAATAGTTTATATGTAAACTTGTAATGGAGTCAGGATTTTAATGAAATAGTTTATATGTAAACTTGTAAAGGAGTCAGGATTTTAATGAAATAGTTTATATGTAAACTTGTAATGGAGTCAGGATTTTAATGAAATAGTTTATATGTAAACTTGTAATGGAGTCAGGATTTTAATGAAATAGTTTATATGTAAACTTGTAATGGAGTCAGGATTTTAATGAAATAGTTTATATGTAAACTTGTTATGGAGTCAGGATTTTAATGAAATAGTTTATATGTAAACTTGTAATGGAGTCAGGATTTTAATGAAATACTTTATATGTAAACTTGCAATGCAGTCAGGATTTTAATGAAATAGTTTATATGTAAACTTGCAATGGAGTCAGGATTTTAAAAAAAAAGTTTATATGTAAACTTGCAATGGAGTCAGGATTTTAATGAAATAGTTTATATGTAAACTTGCAATGGAGTCAGGATTTTAATGAAATAGTTTATATGAAAACTTGCAATGGAGTCAGGATTTTAATGAAATAGTTTATATGTAAACTTGTAATGGAGTCAGGATTTTAATGAAATAGTTTATATGTAAACTTGCAATGGAGTCAGGATTTTAAAAAGAAGTTTATATGTAAACTTGCAATGGAGTCAGGATTTTAATGAAATACTTTATATGTAAACTTGCAATGGAGTCAGGATTATAATGAAATAGTTTATATGAAAACTTGCAATGGAGTCAGGATTTTAATGAAATAGTTTATATGTAAACTTGTAATGGAGTCAGGATTTTAATGAAATAGTTTATATGTAAACTTGTAATGGAGTCAGGATTTTAATGAAATAGTTTATATGTAAACATGTAATGGAGTCAGGATTTTAATGAAATAGTTTATATGTAAACTTGAAATAGTTTATATGTAAACTTGTAATGGAGTCAGGATTTTAATGAAATAGTTTATATGTAAACTTGTAATGGAATCAAGATTTTAATGAAATAGTTTATATGTAAACTTGTAATGGAGTCAGGATTTTAATGAAATAGTTTATATGTAAACTTGTAATGGAGTCAGGATTTTAATGAAATAGTTTATATGTAAACTTGCAATGGAGTCAGGATTTTAATGAAATAGTTTATATGTAAACTTGTAATGGAGTCAGGATTTTAATGAAATAGTTTATATGTAAACTTGTAATGGATTCAGGATTTTAATGAAATAGTTTATATGTAAACTTGTAATGGAGTCAGGATTTTAATGAAATAGTTTATATGTAAACTTGGAATGGAGTCAGGATTTTAATGAAATAGTTTATATGTAAACTTGTAATGGAGTCAGGATTTTAATGAAATAGCTTATATGTAAACTTGTCATGGAGTCAGGATTTTAATGAAATAGTTTATATGTAAACTTGTAATGGAGTCAGGATTTTAATGAAATAGTTTATATGTAAACTTGTAAAGGAGTCAGGATTTTAATGAAATACTTTATATGTAAACTTGTAATGGAGTCAGGATTTTAATGAAATAGTTTATATGTAAACTTGTAATGGAGTCAGGATTTTAATGAAATAGTTTATATGTAAACTTGTAATGGAGTCAGGATTTTAATGAAATAGTTTATATGTAAACTTGACATGGAGTCAGGATTTTAATGAAATACTTTATATGTAAACTTGACATGGAGTCAGGATTTTAATGAAATAGTTTATATGTAAACTTGTAATGGAGTCAGGATTTTAATGAAATAGTTTATATGTAAACTTGTAATGGAGTCAGGATTTTAATGAAATAGTTTATATGTAAACTTGTAATGGAGTCAGGATTTTAATGAAAAAGTTTATATGTAAACTTGTAATGGAGTCAGGATTTTAATGAAATAGTTTATATGTAAACTTGAAATAGTTTATATGTAAACTTGTAATGGAGTCAGGATTTTAATGAAATAGTTTATATGTAAACTTGTAATGGAATCAGGATTTTAATGAAATAGTTTATATGTAAACTTGTAATGGAGTCAGGATTTTAATGAAAAAGTTTATATGTAAACTTGTAATGGAGTCAGGATTTTAATGAAATAGTTCATATGTAAACTTGCAATGGAGTCAGGATTTTAATGAAATAGTTTATATGTAAACATGTAATGGAGTCAGGATTTTAATGAAATAGTTTATATGTAAACTTGTAATGGAGTCAGGATTTTAATGAAATAGCTTATATGTAAACTTGTAATGGAGTAAGGATTTTAATGAAATAGCTTATATGTAAACTTGTAATGGAGTCAGGATTTTAATGAAATAGCTTATATGTAAACTTGTAATGGAGTCAGGATTTTAATGAAATAGTTTATATGTAAACTTGTAATGGAGTCAGGATTTTAATGATATAGTTTATATGTAAACTTGTAATGGAGTCAGGATTTTAATGAAATAGTTTATATGTAAACTTGAAATAGGTTATATGTAAACTTGTAATGGAGTCAGGATTTTAATGAAATAGTTTATATGTAAACTTGTAATGGAATCAGGATTTTAATGAAATAGTTTATATGTAAACTTGTAATGGAGTCAGGATTTTAATGAAAAAGTTTATATGTAAACTTGTAATGGAGTCAGGATTTTAATGAAATAGTTCATATGTAAACTTGCAATGGAGTCAGGATTTTAATGAAATAGTTTATATGTAAACATGTAATGGAGTCAGGATTTTAATGAAATAGTTTATATGTAAACTTGTAATGGAGTCAGGATTTTAATGAAATAGCTTATATGTAAACTTGTAATGGAGTAAGGATTTTAATGAAATAGCTTATATGTAAACTTGTAATGGAGTCAGGATTTTAATGAAATAGCTTATATGTAAACTTGTAATGGAGTCAGGATTTTTAATGAAATAGTTTATATGTAAACTTGTAATGGAGTCAGGATTTTAATGAAATAGTTTATATGTAAACTTGTAAAGGAGTCAGGATTTTAATGAAATACTTTACATGTAAACTTGTAATGGAGTCAGGATTTTAATGAAATAGTTTATATGTAAACTTGTAATGGAGTCAGGATTTTAATGAAATAGTTTATATGTAAACTTGTAATGGAGTCAGGATTTTAATGAAATAGTTTATATGTAAACTTGCAATGGAGTCAGGATTTTAATGAAATAGTTTATATGTAAACTTGCAATGGAGTCAGGATTTTAATGAAATAGTTCATATGTAAACTTGTAATGGAGTCAGGATTTTAATGAAATAGTTTATATGTAAACTTGTAATGGAGTCAGGATTTTAATGAAATACTTTATATGTAAACTTGTAATGGAGTCAGAATTTTAATGAAATAGTTTATATGTAAACTTGAAATGGAGTCAGGATTTTAATGAAATAGTTTATATGTAAACTTGTACTGGAGTCAGGATTTTAATGAAATACTTTATATGTAAACTTGTAAAGGAGTCAGGATTTAAATGAAATACTTTATATGTAAACTTGTAATGGAGTCAGGATTTTAATGAAATAGTTTATATGTAAACCTGTAATGGAGTCAGGATTTTAATGAAATAGTTTATATGTAAACTTGTAATGGAGTCAGGATTTCAATGAAATAGTTTATATGTAAACTTGTAAAGGAGTCAGGATTTTAATGAAATAGTTTATATGTAAACTTGTAATGGAGTCAGGATTTTAATGAAATAGTTTATATGTAAACTTGTAATGGAGTCAGGATTTTAATGAAATAGTTTATATGTAAACTTGTAATGGAGTCAGGATTTTAATGAAATAGTTTATATGTAAACTTGTAATGGAGTCAGGATTTTAATGAAATAGTTTATATGTAAACTTGTAATGGAGTCAGGATTTTAATGAAATAATTTATATGTAAACTTGTAATGGAGTCAGGATTTTAATGAAATAATTTATATGTAAACTTGTAATGGAGTCAGGATTTTAATGAAATAGTTTATATGTAAACTTGTAATGGAGTCAGGATTTTAATGAAATAGTTTATATGTAAACTTGTAATGGAGTCAGGATTTTAATGAAATAGTTTATATGTAAACTTGTAATGGAGTCAGGATTGTAATGAAATAGTTTATATGTAAACTTGTAATGGAGTCAGGATTGTAATGAAATAGTTTATATGTAAACTTGCAATGGAGTCAGGATTGTAATGAAATAGTTTACATGTAAACTTGCAATGGAGTCAGGATTGTAATGAAATAGTTTATATGTAAACTTGCAATGGAGTCAGGATTGTAATGAAATAGTTTAGATGTAAACTTGCAATTGAGTCAGGATTGTAATGAAATAGATTATATGTAAACTTGCAATGGAGTCAGGATTGTAATGGAATAGTTTATATGTAAACTTGTAATGGAGTCAGGATTTTAATGAAATAGTTTTATGTAAACTTGTAATGGAGTCAGGATTGTAATGAAATAGTTCATATGTAAACTTGTAATGGAGTCAGGATTTTAATGAAATAGTTTATATGTAAACTTGTAATGGAGTCAGGATTTTAATGAAATAGTTTATATGTAAACTTGTAATGGAGTCAGGATTTTAATGAAATAGTTTATATGTAAACTTGTAAAGGAGTCAGGATTTTAATGAAATAGTTTATATGTAAACTTGTAATGGTGTCAGGATTTTAATGAAATAGTTTATATGTAAACTTGTAATGGAGTCAGGATTTTAATGAAATACTTTATATGTAAACTTGTACTGGAGTCAGGATTTTAATGAAATACTTTATATGTAAACTTGTAATGGAGTCAGGATTTTAATGAAATACTTTATATGTAAACTTGTAATGTAGTCAGGATTTTAATGAAATAGTTTATATGTAAACTTGTAATGGAGTCAGGATTTTAATGAAATACTTTATATGTAAACTTGACATGGAGTCAGGATTTTAATGAAATACTTTATATGTAAACTTGACATGGAGTCAGGATTTTAATGAAATAGTTTATATGTAAACTTGTAATGGAGTCAGGATTTTAATGAAATAGTTTATATGTAAACTTGTAATGAAGTCAGGATTTTAATGAAATAGTTTATATGTAAACTTTGTAATGGAGTCAGGATTTTAATGAAATAGTTTATATGTAAACTTGTAATGGAGTCAGGATTTTAATGAAATAGTTTATATGTAAACTTGTAATGGAGTCAGGATTTTAATGAAATCGTTTATATGTAAACTTGTAATGGAGTCAGGATTTTAATGAAATAGTTTATATGTAAACTTGTAATGGAGTCTGGATTTTAATGAAATAGTTTATATGTAAACTTGTAATGGAGTCAGGATTTTAATGAAATAGTTTATATGTAAACTTGTAATGGAGTCAAGATTTTAATGAAATAGTTTATATGTAAACTTGTAATGGAGTCAGGATTTTAATGAAATAGATTATATGTAAACTTGCAATGGAGTCAGGATTTTAATGAAATACTTTATATGTAAACTTGTAATGGAGTCAGGATTTTAATGAAATACTTTATATGTAAACTTGTAATGGAGTCAGGATTTTAATGAAATACTTTATATGTAAACTTGTAATGGAGTCAGGATTTTAATGAAATAGTTTATATGTAAACTTGTAATGGAGTCAGGATTTTAATGAAATAGTTTATATGTAAACTTGTAATGGAGTCAGGATTTTAATGAAATACTTTATATGTAAACTTGACATGGAGTCAGGATTTTAATGAAATACTTTATATGTAAACTTGACATGGAGTCAGGATTTTAATGAAATACTTTATATGTAAACTTGTAATGGAGTCAGGATTTTAATGAAATACTTTATATGTAAACTTGTAATGGAGTCAGGATTTTAATGAAATAGTTTATATGTTAACTTGACATGGAGTCAGGATTTTAATGAAATAGTTTATATGTAAACTTGACATGGAGTCAGGATTTAAATGAAATAGTTTATATGTAAACTTGTAATGGAGTCAGGATTTTAATGAAATAGTTTATATGTAAACTTGACATGGAGTCAGGATTTTAATGAAATAGTTTATATGTAAACTTGTAATGGAGTCAGGATTTTAATGAAAAAGTTTATATGTAAACTTGTAATGGAGTCAGGATTTTAATGAAATAGTTTATATGTAAACTTGCAATGGAGTCAGGATTTTAATGAAATAGTTTATATGTAAACTTGAAAAAGTTTATATGTAAACTTGTAATGGAGTCAGGATTTTAATGAAATAGTTTATATGTAAACTTGTAATGGAATCAGGATTTTAATGAAATAGTTTATATGTAAACTTATAATGGAGTCAGGATTTTAATGAAATAGCTTATATGTAAACTTGTAATGGAGTCAGGATTTTAATGAAATAGTTTATATGTAAACTTGTAATGGAGTCAGGATTTTAATGAAATAGTTTATATGTAAACTTGTAAAGGAGTCAGGATTTTAATGAAATACTTTATATGTAAACTTGTAATGGAGTCAGGATTTTAATGAAATAGTTTATATGTAAACTTGTAATGGAGTCAGGATTTTAATGAAATAGTTTATATGTAAACTTGTAATGGAGTCAGGATTTTAATGAAATAGTTTATATGTAAACTTGACATAGAGTCAGGATTTTAATGAAATAGTTTATATGTGCACTTGACATGGAGTCAGGATTATAATGAAATAGTTTATATGTAAACTTGTAATGGAGTCAGGATTTTAATGAAATAGTTTATATGTAAACTTGTAATGGAGTCAGGATTTTAATGAAATAGTTTATATGTAAACGTGTAATGGAGTCAGGATTTTAATGAAAAAGTTTATATGTAAACTTGTAATGGAGTCAGGATTTTAATGAAATAGTTTATATGTAAACTTGTAATGGAGTCAGGATTTTAATGAAATAGTTTATATGTAAACTTGTAATGAATTCAGGATTTTAATGAAATAGTTTATATGTAAACTTGTAATGGAGTCAGGATTTTAATGAAATAGTTTATATGTAAACTTGTAATGGAGTCAGGATTTTAATGAAATAGTTTATATGTAAACTTGCAATGGAGTCAGGATTTTAATGAAATAGTTTATATGTAAACTTGCAATGGAGTCAGGATTTTAATGAAAAAGTTTATATGTAAACTTGTAATGGAGTCAGGATTTTAATGAGATAGTTTATATGTAAACTTGTAATGGAGTCAGGATTTTAATGAAATAATTTATATGTAAACTTGTAATGGAGTCAGGATTTTAATGAAATAGTTTATATGTAAACTTGTAATGGAGTAAGGATTTTAATGAAATAGTTTATATGTAAACTTGTAATGGAGACAGGATTTTAATGAAATAGTTTATATGTAAACTTGCAATGGAGTCAGGATTTTAATGAAATAGTTTATATGTAAACTTGTAATGGAGTCAGGATTTTAATGAAATAGTTTATATGTAAACTTGAAATGGAGTCAGGATTTTAATGAAATAGTTTATATGTAAACTTGTAATGGAGTCAGGATTTTAATGAAATAGTTTATATGTAAACTTGTAATGGAGTCAGGATTTTAATGAAATAGTTTATATGTAAACTTGTAATGGAGTCAGGATTTTAATGAAATAGCTTATATGTAAACTTGTAATGGAGTCAGGATTTTAATGAAATAGTTTATATGTAAACATGTAATGGAGTCAGGATTTTAATGAAATAGTTTATATGTAAACTTGTAAAGGAGTCAGGATTTTAATGAAATACTTTATATGTAAACTTGTAATGGAGTCAGGATTTTAATGAAATAGTTTATATGTAAACTTGTAATGGAGTCAGGATTTTAATGAAATAGTTTATATGTAAACTTGTAATGGAGTCAGGATTTTAATGAAATAGTTTATATGTAAACTTGACATGGAGTCAGGATTTTAATGAAATAGTTTATATGTAAACTTGACATGGAGTCAGGATTTTAATGAAATAGTTTATATGTAAACTTGTAATGGAGTCAGGATTTTAATGAAATAGTTTATATGTAAACTTGTAATGGAGTCAGGATTTTAATGAAATAGTTTATATGTAAACTTGTAATGGAGTCAGGATTTTAATGAAAAAGTTTATATGTAAACTTGTAATGGAGTCAGGATTTTAATGAAATAGTTTATATGTAAACTTGTAATGGAGTCAGGATTTTAATGAGATACTTTATATGTAAACTTGACATGGAGTCAGGATTTTAATGAAATAGTTTATATGTAAACTTGTAATGGAGTCAGGATTTTAATGAAATAGTTTATATGTAAATTTGTAATGAAGTCAGGATTTTAATGAAATAGTTTATATGTAAACTTGTAATGGAGTCAGGATTTTAATGAAATAGTTTGTATGTAAACTTGTAATGGAGTCAGGATTTTAATGAAATAGTTTATATGTAAACTTGTAATGGAGTCAGGATTTTAATGAAATAGTGTATATGTAAACTTGTAATGGAGTCAGGATTTTAATGAAATAGTGTATATGTAAACTTGTAATGGAGTCAGGATTTTAATGAAATAGTTTATATGTAAACTTGTAATGGAGTCAGGATTTTAATGAAATAGTTTATATGTAAACTTGTAATGGAGTCAGGATTTTAATGAAATAGTTTATATGTAAACTTGTAATGGAGTCAGGATTTTAATGAAATAGTTTATATGTAAACTTGTAATGGAGTCAGGATTTTAATGAAATAGTTTATATGTAAACTTGTAATGGAGTCAGGATTTTAATGAAATAGTTTATATGTAAACTTGTAATGGAGTCAGGATTTTAATGAAATAGTTTATATGTAAACTTGTAATGGAGTCAGGATTTTAATGAAATAGTTTATATGTAAACTTGTAATGGAGTCAGGATTTTAATGAAATAGTTTATATGTAAACTTGTAATGGAGTCAGGATTTTAATGAAATAGTTTATATGTAAACTTGTAATGGAGTCAGGATTTTAATGAAATAGTTTATATGTAAACTTGTAATGGAGTCAGGATTTTAATGAAATAGTTTATATGTAAACTTGTAATGGAGTCAGGATTTTAATGAAATAGTTTATATGTAAACTTGTAATGGAGTCAGGATTTTAATGAAATAGTTTATATGTAAACTTGTAATGGAGTCAGGATTTTAATGAAATAGTTTATATGTAAACTTGTAATGGAGTCAGGATTTTAATGAAATAGTTTATATGTAAACTTGTAATGGAGTCAGGATTTTAATGAAATAGTTTATATGTAAACTTGTAATGGAGTCAGGATTTTAATGAAATAGTTTATATGTAAACTTGTAATGGAGTCAGGATTTTAATGAAATAGTTTATATTTAAACTTGAAATAGTTTATATGTAAACTTGTAATGGAGTCAGGATTTTAATGAAATAGTTTATATGTAAACTTGTAATGGAATCAGGATTTTAATGAAATAGTTTATATGTAAACTTGTAATGGAGTCAGGATTTTAATGAAATAGTTTATATGTAAACTTGTAATGGAGTCAGGATTTTAATGAAATAGTTCATATGTAAACTTGCAATGGAGTCAGGATTTTAATGAAATAGTTTATATGTAAACATGTAATGGAGTCAGAATTTTAATGAAATAGTTTATATGTAAACTTGTAATGGAGTCAGGATTTTAATGAAATAGCTTATATGTAAACTTGTAATGGAGTCAGGATTTTAATGAAATAGCTTATATGTAAACTTGTAATGGAGTCAGGATTCTAATGAAATAGCTTATATGTAAACTTGTAATGGAGTCAGGATTTTAATGAAATAGTTTATATGTAAACTTGTAATGGAGTCAGGATTTTAATGAAATAGTTTATATGTAAACTTGTAATGGAGTCAGGATTTTAATGAAATAGTTTGTATGTAAACTTGTAATGGAGTCAGGATTTTAATGAAATAGTTTATATGTAAACTTGTAATGGAGTCAGGATTTTAATGAAATAGTTTATATGTAAACTTGTAATGGAGTCAGGATTTTAATGAAATAGTTTATATGTAAACTTGTAATGGAGTCAGGATTTTAATGAAATAGTTTATATGTAAACTTGTAATGGAGTCAGGATTTTAATGAAATGGTTTATATGTAAACTTGTAATGGAGTCAGGATTTTAATGAAATAGTTTATATGTAAACTTGTAATGGAGTCAGGATTTTAATGAAATAGTTTATATGTAAACTTGTAATGGAGTCAGGATTTTAATGAAATAGTTTATATGTAAACTTGTAATGGAGTCAGGATTTTAATGAAATAGTTTATATGTAAACTTGTAATGGAGTCAGGATTTTAATGAAATAGTTTATATGTAAACTTGTAATGGAGTCAGGATTTTAATGAAATAGTTTATATGTAAACTTGAAATAGTTTATATGTAAACTTGTAATGGAGTCAGGACTTTAATGAAATAGTTTATATGTAAACTTGTAATGGAATCAGGATTTTAATGAAATAGTTTATATGTAAACTTGTAATGGAGTCAGGATTTTAATGAAATAGTTTATAAACTTGTAATGGAATCAGGATTTTAATGAAATAGTTTATATGTAAACTTGTAATGGAGTCAGGATTTTAATGAAATAGTTTATATGTAAACTTGTAATGGAGTCAGGATTTTAATGAAATAGTTTATATGTAAACTTGAAATAGTTTATATGTAAACTTGTAATGGAGTCAGGATTTTAATGAAATAGTTTATATGTAAACTTGTAATGGAATCAGGATTTTAATGAAATAGTTTATATGTAAACTTGTAATGGAGTCAGGATTTTAATGAAATACTTTATATGTAAACTTGTAATGGAGTCAGGATTTTAATAAAATAGTTTATATGTAAACTTGTAATGGAGTCAGGATTTTAATGAAATAGTTTATATGTAAACTTGTAATGGAGTCAGGATTTTAATGAAATAGTTTATATGTAAACTTGCAATGGAGTCAGGATTTTAATGAAATAGTTTATATGTAAACTTGCAATGGAGTCAGGATTTTAATGAAATAGTTCATCTGTAAACTTGTAATGGAGTCAGGATTTTAATGAAATAGTTTATATGTAAACTTGTAATGGAGTCAGGATTTTAATGAAATACTTTATATGTAAACTTGTAATGGAGTCAGAATTTTAATGAAATAGTTTATATGTAAACTTGAAATGGAGTCAGGATTTTAATGAAATAGTTTATATGTAAACTTGTACTGGAGTCAGGATTTTAATGAAATACTTTAGATGTAAACTTGTAAAGAAGTCAGGATTTAAATGAAATACTTTATATGTAAACTTGTAATGGAGTCAGGATTTTAATGAAATAGTTTATATGTAAACTTGTAATGGAGTCAGGATTTTAATGAAATAGTTTATATGTAAACTTGTAATGGAGTCAGGATTTTAATGAAATAGTTTATATGTAAACTTGTAAAGGAGTCAGGATTTTAATGAAATAGTTTATATGTAAACTTGTAATGGAGTCAGGATTTTAATGAAATAGTTTATATGTAAAGTTGTAATGGAGTCAGGATTTTAATGAAATAGTTTATATGTAAACTTGTAATGGAGTCAGGATTATAATGAAATAGTTTATATGTAAACTTGTAATGGAGTCAGGATTTTAATGAAATTGTTTATATGTAAACTTGTAATGGAGTCAGGATTTTATTGAAATAATTTATATGTAAACTTGTAATGGAGTCAGGATTTTAATGAAATAATTTATATGTAAACTTGTAATGAAGTCAGGATTTTAATGAAATAGTTTATATGTAAACTTGTAATGGAGTCAGGATTTTAATGAAATAGTTTATATGTAAACTTGTAATGGAGTCAGGATTTTAATGAAATAGTTTATATGTAAACTTGTAATGGAGTCAGGATTGTAATGAAATAGTTTATATGTAAACTTGTAATGGAGTCATGATTGTAATGAAATAGTTTATATGTAAACTTGCAATGGAGTCAGGATTGTAATGAAATAGTATATATGTAAACTTGCAATGGAGTCAGGATTGTAATGAAATAGTTTATATGTAAACTTGCAATGGAGTCAGGATTGTAATGAAATAGTTTAGATGTAAACTTGCAATGGAGTCAGGATTGTAATGAAATAGTTTATATGTAAACTTGCAATGGAGTCAGGATTGTAACGAAATAGTTTATATGTAAACTTGTAATGGAGTCAGGATTTTAATGAAATAGTTTTATGTAAACTTGTAATGGAGTCAGGATTGTAATGAAATAGTTCATATGTAAACTTGTAATGGAGTCAGGATTTTAATGAAATAGTTTAAATGTAAACTTGTAATGGAGTCAGGATTTTAATGAAATAGTTTATATGTAAACTTGTAATGGAGTCAGGATTTTAATGAAACAGTTTATATGTAAACTTGTAAAGGAGTCAGGATTTTAATGAAATAGTTTATATGTAAACTTGTAATGGAGTCAGGATTTTAATGAAATAGTTTATATGTAAACTTGTAATGGAGTCAGGATTTTAATGAAATAGTTTATATGTAAACTTGTAATGGAGTCAGGATTTTAATGAAATAGTTTATATGTAAACTTGTAATGGAGTCAGGATTTTAATGAGATAGTTTATATGTAAACTTGTAATGGAGTCAGGATTTTAATGAAATAGTTTCTATGTAAACTTGTAAAGGAGTCAGGATTTTAATCAAATAGTTTATATGTAAACTTGTAATGGAGTCAGGATTTTAATGAAATAGTTTATATGTAAACTTGCAATGGAGTCAGGATTTTAATGAAATAGTTTATATGTAAACTTGCAATGGAGTCAGGATTTTAATGAAAAAGATTATATGTAAACTTGTAATGGAGTCAGGATTTTAATGAGATAGTTTATATGTAAACTTGTAATGGAGTCAGGATTTTAATGAAATAGTTTATATGTAAACATGTAATGGAGTCAGAATTTTAATGAAATAGTTTATATGTAAACTTGTAATGGAGTCAGGATTTTAATGAAATAGTTTATATGTAAACTTGTAATGGAGTCAGGATTTTAATGAAATAGTTTATATGTAAACTTGTAATGGAGTCAGGATTTTAATGAAATAGTTTATATGTAAACTTGTAATGGAGTCAGGATTTTAATGAAATAGTTTATATGTAAACTTGTAATGGAGTCAGGATTTTAATGAAATAGTTTATATGTAAACTTGTAATGGAGTCAGGATTTTAATGAAATAGTTTATATGTAAACTTGTAATGGAGTCAGGATTTTAATGAAATAGTTTATATGTAAACTTGTAATGGAGTCAGGATTTTAATGAAATAGTTTATATGTAAACTTGTAATGGAGTCAGGATTTTAATGAAATAGTTTATATGTAAACTTGTAATGGAGTCAGGATTTTAATGAAATAGTTTATATGTAAACTTGTAATGGAGTCAGGATTTTAATGAAATAGTTTATATGTAAACTTGTAATGGAGTCAGGATTTTAATGAAATAGTTTATATGTAAACTTGTAATGGAGTCAGGATTTTAATGAAATAGTTTATATGTAAACTTGTAATGGAGTCAGGATTTTAATGAAATAGTTTATATGTAAACTTGTAATGGAGTCAGGATTTTAATGAAATAGTTTATATTTAAACTTGAAATAGTTTATATGTAAACTTGTAATGGAGTCAGGATTTTAATGAAATAGTTTATATGTAAACTTGTAATGGAATCAGGATTTTAATGAAATAGTTTATATGTAAACTTGTAATGGAGTCAGGATTTTAATGAAATAGTTTATATGTAAACTTGTAATGGAGTCAGGATTTTAATGAAATAGTTCATATGTAAACTTGCAATGGAGTCAGGATTTTAATGAAATAGTTTATATGTAAACATGTAATGGAGTCAGAATTTTAATGAAATAGTTTATATGTAAACTTGTAATGGAGTCAGGATTTTAATGAAATAGCTTATATGTAAACTTGTAATGGAGTCAGGATTTTAATGAAATAGCTTATATGTAAACTTGTAATGGAGTCAGGATTCTAATGAAATAGCTTATATGTAAACTTGTAATGGAGTCAGGATTTTAATGAAATAGTTTATATGTAAACTTGTAATGGAGTCAGGATTTTAATGAAATAGTTTATATGTAAACTTGTAATGGAGTCAGGATTTTAATGAAATAGTTTGTATGTAAACTTGTAATGGAGTCAGGATTTTAATGAAATAGTTTATATGTAAACTTGTAATGGAGTCAGGATTTTAATGAAATAGTTTATATGTAAACTTGTAATGGAGTCAGGATTTTAATGAAATAGTTTATATGTAAACTTGTAATGGAGTCAGGATTTTAATGAAATAGTTTATATGTAAACTTGTAATGGAGTCAGGATTTTAATGAAATGGTTTATATGTAAACTTGTAATGGAGTCAGGATTTTAATGAAATAGTTTATATGTAAACTTGTAATGGAGTCAGGATTTTAATGAAATAGTTTATATGTAAACTTGTAATGGAGTCAGGATTTTAATGAAATAGTTTATATGTAAACTTGTAATGGAGTCAGGATTTTAATGAAATAGTTTATATGTAAACTTGTAATGGAGTCAGGATTTTAATGAAATAGTTTATATGTAAACTTGTAATGGAGTCAGGATTTTAATGAAATAGTTTATATGTAAACTTGAAATAGTTTATATGTAAACTTGTAATGGAGTCAGGACTTTAATGAAATAGTTTATATGTAAACTTGTAATGGAATCAGGATTTTAATGAAATAGTTTATATGTAAACTTGTAATGGAGTCAGGATTTTAATGAAATAGTTTATAAACTTGTAATGGAATCAGGATTTTAATGAAATAGTTTATATGTAAACTTGTAATGGAGTCAGGATTTTAATGAAATAGTTTATATGTAAACTTGTAATGGAGTCAGGATTTTAATGAAATAGTTTATATGTAAACTTGAAATAGTTTATATGTAAACTTGTAATGGAGTCAGGATTTTAATGAAATAGTTTATATGTAAACTTGTAATGGAATCAGGATTTTAATGAAATAGTTTATATGTAAACTTGTAATGGAGTCAGGATTTTAATGAAATACTTTATATGTAAACTTGTAATGGAGTCAGGATTTTAATAAAATAGTTTATATGTAAACTTGTAATGGAGTCAGGATTTTAATGAAATAGTTTATATGTAAACTTGTAATGGAGTCAGGATTTTAATGAAATAGTTTATATGTAAACTTGCAATGGAGTCAGGATTTTAATGAAATAGTTTATATGTAAACTTGCAATGGAGTCAGGATTTTAATGAAATAGTTCATCTGTAAACTTGTAATGGAGTCAGGATTTTAATGAAATAGTTTATATGTAAACTTGTAATGGAGTCAGGATTTTAATGAAATACTTTATATGTAAACTTGTAATGGAGTCAGAATTTTAATGAAATAGTTTATATGTAAACTTGTACTGGAGTCAGGATTTTAATGAAATACTTTAGATGTAAACTTGTAAAGAAGTCAGGATTTAAATGAAATACTTTATATGTAAACTTGTAATGGAGTCAGGATTTTAATGAAATAGTTTATATGTAAACTTGTAATGGAGTCAGGATTTTAATGAAATAGTTTATATGTAAACTTGTAATGGAGTCAGGATTTTAATGAAATAGTTTATATGTAAACTTGTAATGGAGTCAGGATTTTAATGAAATAGTTTATATGTAAACTTGTAATGGAGTCAGGATTGTAATGAAATAGTTTATATGTAAACTTGTAATGGAGTCATGATTGTAATGAAATAGTTTATATGTAAACTTGCAATGGAGTCAGGATTGTAATGAAATAGTATATATGTAAACTTGCAATGGAGTCAGGATTGTAATGAAATAGTTTATATGTAAACTTGCAATGGAGTCAGGATTGTAATGAAATAGTTTAGATGTAAACTTGCAATGGAGTCAGGATTGTAATGAAATAGTTTATATGTAAACTTGCAATGGAGTCAGGATTGTAATGAAATAGTTTATATGTAAACTTGTAATGGAGTCAGGATTTTAATGAAATAGTTTTATGTAAACTTGTAATGGAGTCAGGATTGTAATGAAATAGTTCATATGTAAACTTGTAATGGAGTCAGGATTTTAATGAAATAGTTTAAATGTAAACTTGTAATGGAGTCAGGATTTTAATGAAATAGTTTATATGTAAACTTGTAATGGAGTCAGGATTTTAATGAAACAGTTTATATGTAAACTTGTAAAGGAGTCAGGATTTTAATGAAATAGTTTATATGTAAACTTGTAATGGAGTCAGGATTTTAATGAAATAGTTTATATGTAAACTTGTAATGGAGTCAGGATTTTAATGAAATAGTTTATATGTAAACTTGTAATGGAGTCAGGATTTTAATGAAATAGTTTATATGTAAACTTGTAATGGAGTCAGGATTTTAATGAGATAGTTTATATGTAAACTTGTAATGGAGTCAGGATTTTAATGAAATAGTTTCTATGTAAACTTGTAAAGGAGTCAGGATTTTAATCAAATAGTTTATATGTAAACTTGTAATGGAGTCAGGATTTTAATGAAATAGTTTATATGTAAACTTGCAATGGAGTCAGGATTTTAATGAAATAGTTTATATGTAAACTTGCAATGGAGTCAGGATTTTAATGAAAAAGATTATATGTAAACTTGTAATGGAGTCAGGATTTTAATGAGATAGTTTATATGTAAACTTGTAATGGAGTCAGGATTTTAATGAAATAGTTTATATGTAAACTTGTAATGGAGTCAGGATTTTAATGAAATAGTTTATATGTAAACTTGTAATGCAGTCAGGATTTTAATGAAATAGTTTATATGTAAACTTGTAATGGAGTCAGGATTTTAATGAAATAGTTTATATGTAAACTTGTAATGGAGTCAGGATTATAATGAAATAGTTTATATGTAAACTTGTAATGGAGTCAGGATTTTAATGAAATAGTTTATATGTAAACTTGTAAAGGAGTCAGGATTTTAATGAAATAGTTTATATGTAAAGTTGTAATGGAGTCAGGATTTTAATGAAATAGTTTATATGTAAACTTGTAATGGAGTCAGAATTTTAATGAAATAGTTTATATGTAAACTTGTAATGGAGTCAGGATTTTAATGAAATAGTTTATATGTAAACTTGTTATTGAGTCAGGATTTTAATGAAATAGTTTATATGTAAACTTGTAATGGAGTCAGGATTTTAATGAAATTGTTTATATGTAAACTTGCAATGGAGTCAGGATTTTAATGAAATAGTTTATATGTAAACTTGCAATAAGGTCAGGATTTTAATGAAATAGTTTATATGTAAACTTGCAATGGAGTCAGGATTTTAATGATATAGTTTATATGTAAACTTGCAATGGAGTCAGGATTGTAATGAAATACTTTATATGTAAACTTGTAATGGAGTCAGGATTTTAATGAAATAGTTTATATGTAAACTTGTAATGGAGTCAGGATTTTAATGAAATAGTTTATATGTAAACTTGTAATGGAGTCAGGATTTTAATGAAATAGTTTATATGTAAACTTGACATAGAGTCAGGATTTTAATGAAATAGTTTATATGTGCACTTGACATGGAGTCAGGATTATAATGAAATAGTTTATATGTAAACTTGTAATGGAGTCAGGATTTTAATGAAATAGTTTATATGTAAACTTGTAATGGAGTCAGGATTTTAATGAAATAGTTTATATGTAAACGTGTAATGGAGTCAGGATTTTAATGAAAAAGTTTATATGTAAACTTGTAATGGAGTCAGGATTTTAATGAAATAGTTTATATGTAAACTTGTAATGGAGTCAGGATTTTAATGAAATAGTTTATATGTAAACTTGTAATGAATTCAGGATTTTAATGAAATAGTTTATATGTAAACTTGTAATGGAGTCAGGATTTTAATGAAATAGTTTATATGTAAACTTGTAATGGAGTCAGGATTTTAATGAAATAGTTTATATGTAAACTTGCAATGGAGTCAGGATTTTAATGAAATAGTTTATATGTAAACTTGCAATGGAGTCAGGATTTTAATGAAAAAGTTTATATGTAAACTTGTAATGGAGTCAGGATTTTAATGAGATAGTTTATATGTAAACTTGTAATGGAGTCAGGATTTTAATGAAATAATTTATATGTAAACTTGTAATGGAGTCAGGATTTTAATGAAATAGTTTATATGTAAACTTGTAATGGAGTCAGGATTTTAATGAAATAGTTTATATGTAAACTTGTAATGGAGTCAGGATTTTAATGAAATAGTTTATATGTAAACTTGCAATGGAGTCAGGATTTTAATGAAATAGTTTATATGTAAACTTGTAATGGAGTCAGGATTTTAATGAAATAGTTTATATGTAAACTTGAAATGGAGTCAGGATTTTAATGAAATAGTTTATATGTAAACTTGTAATGGAGTCAGGATTTTAATGAAATAGTTTATATGTAAACTTGTAATGGAGTCAGGATTTTAATGAAATAGTTTATATGTAAACTTGTAATGGAGTCAGGATTTTAATGAAATAGCTTATATGTAAACTTGTAATGGAGTCAGGATTTTAATGAAATAGTTTATATGTAAACTTGTAATGGAGTCAGGATTTTAATGAAATAGTTTATATGTAAACTTGTAAAGGAGTCAGGATTTTAATGAAATACTTTATATGTAAACTTGTAATGGAGTCAGGATTTTAATGAAATAGTTTATATGTAAACTTGTAATGGAGTCAGGATTTTAATGAAATAGTTTATATGTAAACTTGTAATGGAGTCAGGATTTTAATGAAATAGTTTATATGTAAACTTGACATGGAGTCAGGATTTTAATGAAATAGTTTATATGTAAACTTGACATGGAGTCAGGATTTTAATGAAATAGTTTATATGTAAACTTGTAATGGAGTCAGGATTTTAATGAAATAGTTTATATGTAAACTTGTAATGGAGTCAGGATTTTAATGAAATAGTTTATATGTAAACTTGTAATGGAGTCAGGATTTTAATGAAAAAGTTTATATGTAAACTTGTAATGGAGTCAGGATTTTAATGAAATAGTTTATATGTAAACTTGTAATGGAGTCAGGATTTTAATGAGATACTTTATATGTAAGCTTGACATGGAGTCAGGATTTTAATGAAATAGTTTATATGTAAACTTGTAATGGAGTCAGGATTTTAATGAAATAGTTTATATGTAAACTTGTAATGAAGTCAGGATTTTAATGAAATAGTTTATATGTAAACTTGTAATGGAGTCAGGATTTTAATGAAATAGTTTGTATGTAAACTTGTAATGGAGTCAGGATTTTAATGAAATAGTTTATATGTAAACTTGTAATGGAGTCAGGATTTTAATGAAATAGTGTATATGTAAACTTGTAATGGAGTCAGGATTTTAATGAAATAGTGTATATGTAAACTTGTAATGGAGTCAGGATTTTAATGAAATAGTTTATATGTAAACTTGTAATGGAGTCAGGATTTTAATGAAATAGTTTATATGTAAACTTGTAATGGAGTCAGGATTTTAATGAAATAGTTTATATGTAAACTTGTAATGGAGTCAGGATTTTAATGAAATAGTTTATATGTAAACTTGTAATGGAGTCAGGATTTTAATGAAATAGTTTATATGTAAACTTGTAATGGAGTCAGGATTTTAATGAAATAGTTTATATGTAAACTTGTAATGGAGTCAGGATTTTAATGAAATAGTTTATATGTAAACTTGTAATGGAGTCAGGATTTTAATGAAATAGTTTATATGTAAACTTGTAATGGAGTCAGGATTTTAATGAAATAGTTTATATGTAAACTTGCAATGGAGTCAGGATTTTAATGAAAAAGTTTATATGTAAACTTGTAATGGAGTCAGGATTTTAATGAGATAGTTTATATGTAAACTTGTAATGGAGTCAGGATTTTAATGAAATAATTTATATGTAAACTTGTAATGGAGTCAGGATTTTAATGAAATAGTTTATATGTAAACTTGTAATGGAGTCAGGATTTTAATGAAATAGTTTATATGTAAACTTGTAATGGAGTCAGGATTTTAATGAAATAGTTTATATGTAAACTTGCAATGGAGTCAGGATTTTAATGAAATAGTTTATATGTAAACTTGTAATGGAGTCAGGATTTTAATGAAATAGTTTATATGTAAACTTGAAATGGAGTCAGGATTTTAATGAAATAGTTTATATGTAAACTTGTAATGGAGTCAGGATTTTAATGAAATAGTTTATATGTAAACTTGTAATGGAGTCAGGATTTTAATGAAATAGTTTATATGTAAACTTGTAATGGAGTCAGGATTTTAATGAAATAGCTTATATGTAAACTTGTAATGGAGTCAGGATTTTAATGAAATAGTTTATATGTAAACTTGTAATGGAGTCAGGATTTTAATGAAATAGTTTATATGTAAACTTGTAAAGGAGTCAGGATTTTAATGAAATACTTTATATGTAAACTTGTAATGGAGTCAGGATTTTAATGAAATAGTTTATATGTAAACTTGTAATGGAGTCAGGATTTTAATGAAATAGTTTATATGTAAACTTGTAATGGAGTCAGGATTTTAATGAAATAGTTTATATGTAAACTTGACATGGAGTCAGGATTTTAATGAAATAGTTTATATGTAAACTTGACATGGAGTCAGGATTTTAATGAAATAGTTTATATGTAAACTTGTAATGGAGTCAGGATTTTAATGAAATAGTTTATATGTAAACTTGTAATGGAGTCAGGATTTTAATGAAATAGTTTATATGTAAACTTGTAATGGAGTCAGGATTTTAATGAAAAAGTTTATATGTAAACTTGTAATGGAGTCAGGATTTTAATGAAATAGTTTATATGTAAACTTGTAATGGAGTCAGGATTTTAATGAGATACTTTATATGTAAGCTTGACATGGAGTCAGGATTTTAATGAAATAGTTTATATGTAAACTTGTAATGGAGTCAGGATTTTAATGAAATAGTTTATATGTAAACTTGTAATGAAGTCAGGATTTTAATGAAATAGTTTATATGTAAACTTGTAATGGAGTCAGGATTTTAATGAAATAGTTTGTATGTAAACTTGTAATGGAGTCAGGATTTTAATGAAATAGTTTATATGTAAACTTGTAATGGAGTCAGGATTTTAATGAAATAGTGTATATGTAAACTTGTAATGGAGTCAGGATTTTAATGAAATAGTGTATATGTAAACTTGTAATGGAGTCAGGATTTTAATGAAATAGTTTATATGTAAACTTGTAATGGAGTCAGGATTTTAATGAAATAGTTTATATGTAAACTTGTAATGGAGTCAGGATTTTAATGAAATAGTTTATATGTAAACTTGTAATGGAGTCAGGATTTTAATGAAATAGTTTATATGTAAACTTGTAATGGAGTCAGGATTTTAATGAAATAGTTTATATGTAAACTTGTAATGGAGTCAGGATTTTAATGAAATAGTTTATATGTAAACTTGTAATGGAGTCAGGATTTTAATGAAATAGTTTATATGTAAACTTGTAATGGAGTCAGGATTTTAATGAAATAGTTTATATGTAAACTTGTAATGGAGTCAGGATTTTAATGAAATAGTTTATATGTAAACTTGTAATGGAGTCAGGATTTTAATGAAATAGTTTATATGTAAACTTGTAATGGAGTCAGGATTTTAATGAAATAGTTTATATGTAAACTTGTAATGGAGTCAGGATTTTAATGAAATAGTTTATATGTAAACTTGTAATGGAGTCAGGATTTTAATGAAATAGTTTATATGTAAACTTGTAATGGAGTCAGGATTTTAATGAAATAGTTTATATGTAAACTTGTAATGGAGTCAGGATTTTAATGAAATAGTTTATATGTAAACTTGTAATGGAGTCAGGATTTTAATGAAATAGTTTATATGTAAACTTGTAATGGAGTCAGGATTTTAATGAAATAGTTTATATGTAAACTTGTAATGGAGTCAGGATTTTAATGAAATAGTTTATATGTAAACTTGTAATGGAGTCAGGATTTTAATGAAATAGTTTATATTTAAACTTGAAATAGTTTATATGTAAACTTGTAATGGAGTCAGGATTTTAATGAAATAGTTTATATGTAAACTTGTAATGGAATCAGGATTTTAATGAAATAGTTTATATGTAAACTTGTAATGGAGTCAGGATTTTAATGAAATAGTTTATATGTAAACTTGTAATGGAGTCAGGATTTTAATGAAATAGTTCATATGTAAACTTGCAATGGAGTCAGGATTTTAATGAAATAGTTTATATGTAAACATGTAATGGAGTCAGAATTTTAATGAAATAGTTTATATGTAAACTTGTAATGGAGTCAGGATTTTAATGAAATAACTTATATGTAAACTTGTAATGGAGTCAGGATTTTAATGAAATAGCTTATATGTAAACTTGTAATGGAGTCAGGATTCTAATGAAATAGCTTATATGTAAACTTGTAATGGAGTCAGGATTTTAATGAAATAGTTTATATGTAAACTTGTAATGGAGTCAGGATTTTAATGAAATAGTTTATATGTAAACTTGTAATGGAGTCATGATTTTAATGAAATAGTTTGTATGTAAACTTGTAATGGAGTCAGGATTTTAATGAAATAGTTTATATGTAAACTTGTAATGGAGTCAGGATTTTAATGAAATAGTTTATATGTAAACTTGTAATGGAGTCAGGATTTTAATGAAATAGTTTATATGTAAACTTGTAATGGAGTCAGGATTTTAATGAAATAGTTTTTATGTAAACTTGTAATGGAGTCAGGATTTTAATGAAATGGTTTATATGTAAACTTGTAATGGAGTCAGGATTTTAATGAAATAGTTTATATGTAAACTTGTAATGGAGTCAGGATTTTAATGAAATAGTTTATATGTAAACTTGTAATGGAGTCAGGATTTTAATGAAATAGTTTATATGTAAACTTGTAATGGAGTCAGGATTTTAATGAAATAGTTTATATGTAAACTTGTAATGGAGTCAGGATTTTAATGAAATAGTTTATATGTAAACTTGTAATGGAGTCAGGATTTTAATGAAATAGTTTATATGTAAACTTGAAATAGTTTATATGTAAACTTGTAATGGAGTCAGGACTTTAATGAAATAGTTTATATGTAAACTTGTAATGGAATCAGGATTTTAATGAAATAGTTTATATGTAAACTTGTAATGGAGTCAGGATTTTAATGAAATAGTTTATAAACTTGTAATGGAATCAGGATTTTAATGAAATAGTTTATATGTAAACTTGTAATGGAGTCAGGATTTTAATGAAATAGTTTATATGTAAACTTGTAATGGAGTCAGGATTTTAATGAAATAGTTTATATGTAAACTTGAAATAGTTTATATGTAAACTTGTAATGGAGTCAGGATTTTAATGAAATAGTTTATATGTAAACTTGTAATGGAATCAGGATTTTAATGAAATAGTTTATATGTAAACTTGTAATGGAGTCAGGATTTTAATGAAATACTTTATATGTAAACTTGTAATGGAGTCAGGATTTTAATAAAATAGTTTATATGTAAACTTGTAATGGAGTCAGGATTTTAATGAAATAGTTTATATGTAAACTTGTAATGGAGTCAGGATTTTAATGAAATAGTTTATATGTAAACTTGCAATGGAGTCAGGATTTTAATGAAATAGTTTATATGTAAACTTGCAATGGAGTCAGGATTTTAATGAAATAGTTCATCTGTAAATTTGTAATGGAGTCAGGATTTTAATGAAATAGTTTATATGTAAACTTGTAATGTAGTCAGGATTTTAATGAAATACTTTATATGTAAACTTGTAATGGAGTCAGAATTTTAATGAAATAGTTTATATGTAAACTTGAAATGGAGTCAGGATTTTAATGAAATAGTTTATATGTAAACTTGTACTGGAGTCAGGATTTTAATGAAATACTTTAGATGTAAACTTGTAAAGAAGTCAGGATTTAAATGAAATACTTTATATGTAAACTTGTAATGGAGTCAGGATTTTAATGAAATAGTTTATATGTAAACTTGTAATGGAGTCAGGATTTTAATGAAATAGTTTATATGTAAACTTGTAATGGAGTCAGGATTTTAATGAAATAGTTTATATGTAAACTTGTAAAGGAGTCAGGATTTTAATGAAATAGTTTATATGTAAACTTGTAATGGAGTCAGGATTTTAATGAAATAGTTTATATGTAAAGTTGTAATGGAGTCAGGATTTTAATGAAATAGTTTATATGTAAACTTGTAATGGAGTCAGGATTATAATGAAATAGTTATATGTAAACTTGTAATGGAGTCAGGATTTTAATGAAATTGTTTATATGTAAACTTGTAATGGAGTCAGGATTTTATTGAAATAATTTATATGTAAACTTGTAATGGATTCAGGATTTTAATGAAATAATTTATATGTAAACTTGTAATGGAGTCAGGATTTTAATGAAATAGTTTATATGTAAAGTTGTAATGGAGTCAGGATTTTAATGAAATAGTTTATATGTAAACTTGTAATGGAGTCAGGATTTTAATGAAATAGTTTATATGTAAACTTGTAATGGAGTCAGGATTGTAATGAAATAGTTTATATGTAAACTTGTAATGGAGTCATGATTGTAATGAAATAGTTTATATGTAAACTTGCAATGGAGTCAGGATTGTAATGAAATAGTTTATATGTAAACTTGCAATGGAGTCAGGATTGTAATGAAATAGTTTATATGTAAACTTGCAATGGAGTCAGGATTGTAATGAAATAGTTTAGATGTAAACTTGCAATGGAGTCAGGATTGTAATGAAATAGTTTATATGTAAACTTGCAATGGAGTCAGGATTGTAATGAAATAGTTTATATGTAAACTTGTAATGGAGTCAGGATTTTAATGAAATAGTTTTATGTAAACTTGTAATGGAGTCAGGATTGTAATGAAATAGTTCATATGTAAACTTGTAATGGAGTCAGGATTTTAATGAAATAGTTTAAATGTAAACTTGTAATGGAGTCAGGATTTTAATGAAATAGTTTATATGTAAACTTGTAATGGAGTCAGGATTTTAATGAAACAGTTTATATGTAAACTTGTAAAGGAGTCAGGATTTTAATGAAATAGTTTATATGTAAACTTGTAATGGAGTCAGGATTTTAATGAAATAGTTTATATGTAAACTTGTAATGGAGTCAGGATTTTAATGAAATAGTTTATATGTAAACTTGTAATGGAGTCAGGATTTTAATGAAATAGTTTATATGTAAACTTGTAATGGAGTCAGGATTTTAATGAGATAGTTTATATGTAAACTTGTAATGGAGTCAGGATTTTAATGAAATAGTTTCTATGTAAACTTGTAAAGGAGTCAGGATTTTAATCAAATAGTTTATATGTAAACTTGTAATGGAGTCAGGATTTTAATGAAATAGTTTATATGTAAACTTGCAATGGAGTCAGGATTTTAATGAAATAGTTTATATGTAAACTTGCAATGGAGTCAGGATTTTAATGAAAAAGATTATATGTAAACTTGTAATGGAGTCAGGATTTTAATGAGATAGTTTATATGTAAACTTGTAATGGAGTCAGGATTTTAATGAAATAGTTTATATGTAAACTTGTAATGGAGTCAGGATTTTAATGAAATAGTTTATATGTAAACTTGTAATGCAGTCAGGATTTTAATGAAATAGTTTATATGTAAACTTGTAATGGAGTCAGGATTTTAATGAAATAGTTTATATGTAAACTTGTAATGGAGTCAGGATTATAATGAAATAGTTTATATGTAAACTTGTAATGGAGTCAGGATTTTAATGAAATAGTTTATATGTAAACTTGTAAAGGAGTCAGGATTTTAATGAAATAGTTTATATGTAAAGTTGTAATGGAGTCAGGATTTTAATGAAATAGTTTATATGTAAACTTGTAATGGAGTCAGGATTTTAATGAAATAGTTTATATGTAAACTTGTTATTGAGTCAGGATTTTAATGAAATAGTTTATATGTAAACTTGTAATGGAGTCAGGATTTTAATGAAATAGTTTATATGTAAACTTGCAATGGAGTCAGGATTTTAATGAAATAGTTTATATGTAAACTTGCAATAAGGTCAGGATTTTAATGAAATAGTTTATATGTAAACTTGCAATGGAGTCAGGATTTTAATGATATAGTTTATATGTAAACTTGCAATGGAGTCAGGATTGTAATGAAATAGTTTATATGTAAACTTGCAATGGAGGCAGGATTTTAATGAAATAGTTTATATGTAAACTTGTAATGGAGTCAGGATTTTAATGAAATAGTTTATATGTAAACTTGTAATGGAGTCACGATTTTAACGAAATAGTTTATATGTAAACTTGTAATGGAGTCAGGATTTTAATGAAATAGTTTATATGTAAACTTGTAATGGAGTCAGGATTTTAATGAGATAGTTTCTATGTAAACTTGTAATGGAGTCAGGATTTTAATGAAATAGTTTATATGTAAACTTGTAATGGAGTCAGGATTTTAATGAAATAGTTTATATGTAAACTTGTAATGGAGTCAGGATTTTAATGAGATAGTTTATATGTAAACTTGTAATGGAGTCAGGATTGTAATGAAATAGTTTATATGTAAACTTGCAATGGAGGCAGGATTTTAATGAAATAGTTTATATGTAAACTTGTAATGGAGTCAGGATTTTAATGAAATAGTTTATATGTAAACTTGTAATGGAGTCAGGATTTTAACGAAATAGTTTATATGTAAACTTGTAATGGAGTCAGGATTTTAATGAAATAGTTTATATGTAAACTTGTAATGGAGTCAGGATTTTAATGAGATAGTTTCTATGTAAACTTGTAATGGAGTCAGGATTTTAATGAAATAGTTTATATGTAAACTTGTAATGGAGTCAGGATTTTAATGAAATAGTTTATATGTAAACTTGTAATGGAGTCAGGATTGTAATGAAATAGTTTATATGTAAACTTGCAATGGAGGCAGGATTTTAATGAAATAGTTTATATGTAAACTTGTAATGGAGTCAGGATTTTAATGAAATAGTTTATATGTAAACTTGTAATGGAGTCACGATTTTAACGAAATAGTTTATATGTAAACTTGTAATGGAGTCAGGATTTTAATGAAATAGTTTATATGTAAACTTGTAATGGAGTCAGGATTTTAATGAGATAGTTTCTATGTAAACTTGTAATGGAGTCAGGATTTTAATGAAATAGTTTATATGTAAACTTGTAATGGAGTCAGGATTTTAATGAAATAGTTTATATGTAAACTTGTAATGGAGTCAGGATTTTAATGAGATAGTTTATATGTAAACTTGTAATGGAGTCAGGATTGTAATGAAATAGTTTATATGTAAACTTGCAATGGAGGCAGGATTTTAATGAAATAGTTTATATGTAAACTTGTAATGGAGTCAGGATTTTAATGAAATAGTTTATATGTAAACTTGTAATGGAGTCAGGATTTTAACGAAATAGTTTATATGTAAACTTGTAATGGAGTCAGGATTTTAATGAAATAGTTTATATGTAAACTTGTAATGGAGTCAGGATTTTAATGAGATAGTTTCTATGTAAACTTGTAATGGAGTCAGGATTTTAATGAAATAGTTTATATGTAAACTTGTAATGGAGTCAGGATTTTAATGAAATAGTTTATATGTAAACTTGTAATGGAGTCAGGATTTTAATGAAATAGTTTATATGTAAACTTGTAATGGAGTCAGGATTTTAATGAAATAGTTTATATGTAAACTTGTAATGGAGTCAGGATTTTAATGAAATAGTTTATATGTAAACTTGAAATAGTTTATATGTAAACTTGTAATGGAGCCAGGATTTTAATGAAATGGTTTATATGTAAACTTCTAATGGAGTCAGGATTTTAATGAAATAGTTTATATGTAAACTTGTAATGGAGTCAGGATTTTAATGAAATAGTTTATATGTAAACTTGTAATGGAGTCAGGATTTTAATGAAATGGTTTATATGTAAACTTGTAATGGAGTCAGGATTTTAATGAAATAGTTTATATGTAAACTTGTAATGGAGTCAGGATTTTAATGAAATAGTTTATTCTCAGTGAGGCTTAGAAACAAAGGATGAAAAGTTTTGTGTATTTCATTTGATAATCTAGAAAACAGTGTTTAGGAAAAAGAAAATAAAACTAAACAATTCATTTTGCAGAGAAGAGATACATTTCGTCCTGGAGACAATTAAGGACAGAAAGGAAATAGAAGGTACTATACTTTCATAATTAATCCCATACTAATTGGGAAAGTATACTATCATAATTAACTCCATACTAATTGGGAAGGTATACTATCATAATTAACTCCATACTAATTGGGAAAGTATACTATCAACTCCATACTAATTTGGAAAGTAAGGAAGAATTATATAATAAATATTTCTTTTTGAACGAAGTTGTCAACTGTAATACAATTTGTGCATGTTGATGTATACTATTTCCTTTTGTACCAAAACGTGGAAACAGAGAAACCGCACTGGATGTGTGAAGCTTCATTTCAGAGCAATTATACATTTTAAATCTCTGAAATATTTATTTATACTAGATGATACAACTGCCTTTTGAACAAGTAAAAATATATTTTTTATCAGTATTAATTGCCATATTCTGTACAATTGAAAGTGAACTTTATTTCCACTAACGTTTTTCCAGAGCTTTGAAAGCAAATTGTTTGTTTAATACAGTTTGATTATATATAAATTTTCAATATTATTAAAGATTAGTAATAACTAAAGACTTCAGGAACTTTTGTTATGCATATAAAATTATTGACTTGCTGATTTGGGTTTTACACCATTTGTCAGCATAAGAAAGTCTATACATGACAGCTAATACATTCTGCTGAATGAAGAACCCAGAAAAATTTGGGAAATACCACCTACACACTGGAAGCTACTGGCAAGGTTTATCACATAGCCATGCAGGCCAAGCCTGATAGTTTAACACATATGAACAGATGTGAGATGTCAGTAATGTATAAAGCCAAGGGCCTTAGACCACATGGCCACCCTGGTACCCATATCATTGACTTATTATTGTCTCCTTTTCGATGTAAAATTCTTAATGTATTTGTTTTTACTCCAATGTAAAGACATTGGCATATATTTAGACAGTTATATTGTTAAACATACAATTTAGCAAACCATGATTATTGACCGCATTAAATTTACTGATATTTGAATATCTATGATTCCTCAGTACTCTTTGTGCTGTTCCCATAAAACGTATATACCTTGGGGATGGCACTTAAAAATGCTATGTAAGAGGTTGTGTTTCAAATCATTGAAAAAGTTACAGGTGAGGATTGTCAACAATTGAATAAATAAATAAATATATATATAAATATATATATATATATGTATATATATATATATATATATATATATATATATATATATATATTTATTTATTAATTTTTTTTATATATGTTAGTATGGTAGCATCAACTGAAGTTCAGTGGCTAGATTTGTATATTTGGGTGTCATCAGCATACAATGAATGAGACACTAGATGATGATCTATGACACTTAAGAGTGGTTGAGTATATAGAATGAAGAGAACAGGTCCAAGAATGAACAGAACCCTGATAAACACCACAACATAGATCAACAGGGATGGAGTGTATTCCATCTGCGGACACAATTTGTGTCCTGTTGACTAAGTAGGACTTGAACCACAATAAGGCTATATTGTGAATCCCAAATGCATGCTTTAGATAATGAAGTCATATATCATGGTCTTTTGTGTCAAATGATGCAGACAAATCAAGGAGGGTGAGGACTGTAATCTTTCTGCTATATAAAGCAGAGAGAATGTCATTAAATACTTTCAGAAGAGTAGTTTCAGTACTGTGGCAATGGTTATTTACAGACGGTACAATGCTAAAAAGACTGTTTGAATTTAGCTGTGATACAAGTTTGGTTAGAACAACTTTTTTATGAGTGGGAGATTATATACTGGGTGCTAGTTATTTAAATCATTATGGTTGAGTGTTAGTTTCTTCAGCAGACGCTTTATAATGGCAGTTTTGGAAAATGATGGGAATTCCCTGGTTGAGAGAGAATTATTAATAACATCAGTTATTGAAGACAGTATTGGATCTAAGCACTCAATCAGCAGTGATATTGGGATTGGATCAAGTGACTTTGGTGTACTCTTCATCACAATAGTATGTACTAGACCCATAGAGACAGGTTCAAATATTCCTAACATATGCAGCTGCTGCAAGTCTGTATTGCAACTCTGTGGTGACGATGAGTCAGTTGCAATCATGTTGTCAAGCTTATCTCCCATGGTTTGTACTTTGTCACATAAGAACTTTGCAATCAGGTCTGCAAGGTCGACTGGAGAGAAGGTAGTTGGAAGGGGTGTACATTTGTTCCTGGACATTGGCTTGTTAGTAATCTTGAAGATCTCTTTGCAGCTGGAACTTTCTGTGATCTTAATAATGTTAGTGGGCAGATTTCACTGCATGGACTATGTGACGTTCTTCTTAGCAGCTTTATAATTTGCTTAGTGATTCTGGTGGAAAGCCAAAGCCTCTCAGCTTTAAGCCTGTCTCTTTAAGTAACGAATGCTGTCTAGTTGATCTGCTGTAGGAGGTAAGCAAGTTGGTAGATTTTCTTGGATATCATGTATTAGTTTGGTTCTATTTATCATATGGACAAAGGTGGAGGGTTAGCAACTGTTACGTCCAGATGGCATATAATGCAAGAGGTGATCTAATGCAAGTTCACAGGATACAACGGTGGACTGTTGGTCAATGAAGAATCCTGTCTAAAATGTGATCATGTTTATGGGAGAGTTGGTTAACTGACTGTTAAAGGTTGAAAATATGAATGGAATGCGTTTCCAAGGCAGTCAAAGTGAAGTTGAAATCTCCAAGAATAATCATGCAGGTTGTCACCTATCAAATTTCCATACTCCAGGAGATTTGGATGATGCTCCAAAAAGAGAGATTCTGTCAGCTTTTTTTTCAGCTAGGAGGATTGCAGTTGAGGCAGAAAAAATTGACTGACTTTTATTCCATTACAGTGACTGTTGTTTGGATTAGTTGTGGGGTAGAAATTGAAGGTTGTGGTGTGGTTAAGATGTTTGACCATGGAATTTTTTGTGATGATATCAATTCCACCTCTGGAATGACTTGATGGAGTAACCATTGGATGTTAGATCCTTCTCTTAAGCTCATCACCTGACGTTTTTAGCCATGTTTCAGGTAAAATACATCAATATTCTGATCGTTGATAAAATTAACTATAATTTCTGAACACTTTTCCGGTGGTCCTACTGATTGGGTATTGAATAATGCAATACACAGTGGTATATCTCAGATAATTTAACACATAGGTTGATGATTTAATAGAGATTTATCTGAATTAATGGCTGAATTTTTAAATGTTGAGTCTGAAAAGGCAAAAGGAAGATAACTGGAATTATTTTTCTTGTCTTGTCATTTAGTCTTGAGCACAATATAGAGTGTAGAGCCAAGGAGTGGTCATATAAATCAATTTATGAGGGTCTATCGTAGCATAAATGAGTTGACTGGTTATCATGGGATTGAGGTCAAGAACAAAGAACATTGTAGGAGTGGAGCAAGACAGCTGAGAAAAATTCTGATTGTTCTCATTTCCAAGCCAGTTAAGTGATAGCAGCCAACTTTTATCTCTATGTTTGATATGTAGCAGCAGAGAGGGCGAACCTCACAACCTTTTTAGACAAAATTTTGATTGAAATCTTAAAACGAGCCTTCCTACGATCTCATTTTAACCAAAAAAGGGGCGAACCTCACAACTTTCCGGCAAAACAAATATCTCCATTTGCCATATGGAGATTTTACGATTTTTTAATTAATTTTGGTCGCAACGTCGTTGTCAATCACCCTCTCTGCTGCTGAAATTTTCATTTCTGGTTTACAAAAAATAATAAATGATTTCAATCGAATATTTGATCGAGTCCGATACGATATCGTGTTCGAGGGTCATGCAAATTTATTGTTACAAATCCGTGCGGGGTTGACTGAGCGTTACTAAAGAAATTTCTAAATTGATTATGATCCATATCACCGCAGCACCAAGTTTGCCAAATATTTCTAAGAGTATGAGTATCAACTCCGTTGAATACACACAATAAATTACAGTTATCTCTGATCACTTTTGGAATCTGAGTGTAGCGTTGAGTGACATATATCACGTCCGTGTTTTTATGCCTACCTCGGGAAAATATTCTAGCAGGATTTTTTTGTTTATCTAACATCACATCGTCGTATACGACTAAATTGTTAATATTTCCATCAAGATCTTCTACGGATGGTGCCTCGTCAATATCGGTAATAAAATCAACGACGTTTTCATCTTTAATCTCTGATGCATTCTCGTTAAAATCTTTTAGTACTTCATAGCATCGTTGATCATCTACGCTTGGGGCAATTAAATACAGCTTATCCCACTTCATCCATCTCATTATTAAATTGAGCAACAATTGCGTTTTACCGGATCCAGATGGTACGTTTATAATCATTCGGATAGAGTTTGGTAGCGCTGCATGATGCTTAACTGGTTCTCTTGTTTTAGTCTAGTTATATCTCTATACATAAATTATGGATCTATATTGTATGAAGTGTAAAACGCGTACTGGCACAGATGACTTGATGACGATTACAACTAAAAATAACAGATCAGCGCTTTCTGGTAAATGCGTACAATGTAGTACAAAGAAATTTAGATTTATTTCACTTGGTAAACCCAAGGAACCTTTAAAAAAAAAAGAGGAGGTGATATCGCAGCCAAATTGGCAAAGCTCCCTGGAACCCCATGGGCAAAGTACCCCGGAGAAAAGCACCTTCCAGGATATAGCTACTGTGGCCCCGGAACACGATTAGATATCAGACTTGATGATCACAATCAACCCAAACCCGGTGAAGAACCGATAAACGCTATTGATAAGGCGTGTCATGCTCATGATGTTGCATATAGGAGCAGCGATTTGCAGCAAAGACATCTCGCAGATGTGAAATTAATTCATGCATTAAATGCTATTCCTGATAAATCCTTCAAAGAAAAATTAGCTTCATGGTTAATAAAACCGGTTATGAAAAGCAAATTGATGTTAGGTGCCGGTAATTAATAACAACATGGAATCTATTTATTATTCTCCAAAAGGATACTGGCGGGGTAATGCTGCAATCAATAAACTCGCTAGCGCCGCAAAAGTGAAAAAAAAACACTGCGGCTAATTGGTTATCCAAACAGGCTATATGGCAAATTTATCTACCAGCGCCTACACAAATTAATTACTCGCATTTTGATGTGACTGTCCCTAATGAAGTTCATCAGGCTGATATATTATATTTGCCACATGATCGTGGTTACAAATACGCGTTAACCGTAGTTGATATTGCTAGTCGATACAAACAAGCAGAGCCGCTGAAAACAAAATCATCAACTGAAGTAGCTTCTGCGTTTGAAAGGATTTATCGAAAGGGTCCTCTGAGTTGGCCAAATCTATTGCAGGTTGATCCTGGCAAGGAATTTCAAGGCGCTGTTTTATCAGCGATGAAACATCACAAAGTCACCATCAGACGGGGGCATACTCCGTTACATCGCGATCAGGCAATTGTAGAACGATTTAATCGGACTCTTGCTGAGCGGTTATTTGGATATCAATACGCGAAGGAGTTTATTCAGGATAAAAGATCCCGTGAATGGGTTAAGAGATTACCAGCTGTGATTACCGCGCTCAATAACGAGATTACTCGAACAATTAACATGAAACCTGTCAACGCGATTAAAAAGAGGTCTATACCTAAAATGGAAATTCAAGGGATTTCACAAAAAGATGTTTCTAGAAACGCTAGCGTTTCCCAACCAATTCTTGGTAGTAATGTCACTGTTAGGTATTTATACGAACCAGGAGAGCTGTAAGGTGGTACAAAAAGGGCTACTGATCCTATTTGGAGTGTTACTGCACACAAGATATCTACTATAACACGATCAACTGGTAGACCTCCAATCTATAAACTGGATTCAACTGCCCCTCAAAGGGGTTTTACACGCGAACAACTCCAAGTGATTCCTGACGATACTCAATTACCACCACAGGGTCTTAACTAGCGCCGTTGCGTCTATTGCACTCAAGACAAGTCAACATCACATTGTTTCTGACATGACCGAGACTGTTATTTTTTCTGTCTACGGTAAATTGGCGAGGATCCTTATCCGAATACTGCCAACGCATTATACAATTGCAACTTGCGCAGTGATTATTCTGTTGTTGTTTCAGCGTGATTATTATCCAGCATCAATGTCAAATTCTCGTTGTTTTTTTTTTGTCTTGTTGTTTGTAACCGGATAATTTTTTATCAATAATTTTAACATCAATATCATCCATTGTTGAGTCATTATCATCGAAAACAATTCTTCGAAGTTGATTTATTTTTCGTACTCTGGATACTGCGAGATAGACTAAATTTGACCATTCGATGCGATTATCTACCATCCAAACAATTGTATCCGATATAGTCAATCCCTGTGAAGAATGTATCGTCGCTGCGTATCCTAGCGTCCACGGGGATTTATTAGCACGCAATGCATCTTCAACGACGCTGATATCAACCAGCACAATATCATTTAATACGAGAATTTGTTTTTCACTCTGTCCTGGAATATCAACTTCGATATTCTGTTTTCGTGTATCCGAAGGCCTATAACACAACGGTACTGGAAGCGTTGCAAATTTTTCTTTATGCAATTTAAATAACTTCATCTGAAGTGCGTCTCTGACAATTTTTCTACTTGCAATTATCAAATCGTTTGGTCTCCATGTTTCCCAAAAATCATTCATTGGAGTCTCTGAAATCACTTCACGTGCTATTTCACACTGGATTCTATCCGGTTGTAATCTAATTAGCGCTTTGAATTCTCGTAATCGTTCATCAAGTGATCTATAATCAGTGTTAATTTCTTCGTAATAGTCTACAAAACCCTTTAGCCATTCATGTGAGGATGCACCGATAAATGGTGGTGGTTGGCCGTGATCCCCGCACATGACGACTTTTGTGTTTTTGTTAAACAACCACTCAAGAAATGTTTGTAATACATCTAATGATACTGTGCATATTTCGTCCCAAATTATGATTTCAGGAATGAATTTATCACCCATACGCTCAGGAGTCCATTTGTCACCCTTCCATCGAAAGAAGCTGTGATAAGTACAGGCATTTACCCCTCGTTGTTTCATCTCTCTGGCGAGTCTGTGAGTCGGTGTTAGCACAATCATGTTTGTGAAATCCGTAGGACTTTTCCCACGGAATAATTCGATTGCACGAGTTGTCTTTCCTGACCCACCACAACCGTTTAAATAAACTGTCTTGTATATACAGATTGGATCAGATACCGGTGGTGCATTAAAAAATTCTGATTGAATTTCAATACGGTTACAACAAAGATATTTATCGTCCATGGCAACGTCTGCGGATTCGCAATACTCATGTAGTGTTTCCTTTTTAAATCGCCAACGTCCCCACGCTTCCTCCGGAGATGTGAATGCCGCTACAGCTGATTTGTATTTATTATGTATATACATCGAATCAGTGGCTACTCTAACTGCGGTATTAGGAAATCTATTTATCATCGAAAATAGATTAATACAAGCATAGGCTAGCATAGAACTTCTTAAGTGTGTGTACTGGGAATTATATCCATCACAGTAGGTAACAACCGTACCTAATTTTTCACCATTGGATAGAAAAGCATCCTTACGGGATACAAGTTTTCCCTGTTTCGTTAAATCCGCTACAATAAAATCGTATTCAGCGACGTCTATGATCAACCGCGAAGAGTATTTTGCATTGTCGTATCTTCCACCCTGGGTAAATTTACCGATTATTCTTCGTCTAAAATCCTTTGCTTGTTCTTTTTTAATTTCAAATACCTTCTTAGACCTATTCATGATTTGTTCTTCATTGAAATCTGGAAACAGTTTTCGCTGTTCGCTAATTATTCTATCTAGATCGGGTTGTGGTTTCCAAACTTCTTTCTGAGCTCGATAGGATATAATCGCCTCACTGACAATTAACGATATTAGCATACCACAATCGATCATATACCGCAATAACACTATTGGCATCCAGGCCTTTTCAGATAGGTGTCTACCAAGCCAAAGATAGCTACACGGATGTAACCCTGTAGCGAGTTCAAATGATATCACACGAGCGAATCCAGTTAAATCAAAATCAGGCAAACGACCATTAATCGCAACACGAGTCATTTCATGCGTGGGGTGTCCAAATCGTTTAAAATAGTTACTACATTCCCCATACCCGAGAAAACTTCCAGGATAACACGCGGATATATGAGTTGAAATCATACCATCACGTGCGTATTTCGTATTCCACAGTCCTCCATGACTAAATTCGACGCAACTCAATTTAACGTGTTCGAGAAAATCACTTCGTGTTGGACGCCATGAGTTTTTTTCTCTTGCAAAGTGAGCTACCACTGATGGAATAGTAAAACTATCCATGAGTAGTTTTTTATGGAAACTCTCCGGTGAAAAATCATTTGCAATTTTTCTCATTCTGTTATCTAACTCTTCAACGCGATATAATTCACCATTTGGTCTTACAAATTGATCGAATCCTATTTCGGGATCTTCATCACTTCTAAGTAACCACACTGACACAGGATCATCCTTACACAGCGTCTGAATAGCATCGAATAATCTCTCTTCATAGAAAACATCCCCGACAAACTCCTTGGGGATATATTTCACGATTCGTTCTCGTGGAAATATTGTTACTGCAGCCGTCCACGCGTGTTCGTTATGATCAATAATTTGTATTTGCGCTCCTTGTAATTTATATTTCGGTTCGTGTAATACTTCTCCGGTTATCGTCATAACGGTTATTGGGAATTTTAATGATGTTTCTAATTTAGCTATATCGGAAATCTTTGCACCGTTCTGTTTCACTGTCAGTTCCCATTCGGTTATTTTCCTACGTAGCAGATCAGTTAGTTTATTTCCTCGGGGGGAATTTATGAAGTGTTCCATTACCCGTGTTGCTACACAATTCAACGTCGAAGATAGTTTCATAGAAGCTAGTTTTGTAATATCAGGTTTATCATTTAGCGGGTATATTCCATAAACGACTGCTGTTACAGGATAAGATCTCTCGTAGTATGGTTTGTCGATTCCAGTTAGAATTCCTGGTTTGGAATCTCTACTCAGTGTGATCGTTTTTTTATTCTTGAGGATTGGTTCAAATTTATCCCTAATAATCCATTTGCCATCGACTTCGATAATGAATTTTATTCGGAAAAAATACCTTTTTTCCCCAACACGTGAAATTATCACTGCTGCTTTTTCATCATTCATGGTAGCGTCAACAACACCATCAATTCGAAATGTTGACCAACAATAAGATGCTCCATCACGCTTGAATTCATTAAAACAGTCTCTGATTTTACTAATCATGGCTTTATCAAGAATTGTATTATTTGGTGTATTAGAAACTATATCAAGATTGAATTGAGCATCTTTCCAGCATAATCTCTTGGACGTTTTTTTTGGTTTATCGAGATTAAATTTAGGATTAATTTTTAATAATCTCTTAAACTCTTTCATGTTTCCGTCTCTTGGACGTTTGAGATTAATTTTGTTACGTTTTTTGGGTTTATCGAGATTAAATTTAGGATTAATTTTTAATAATCTCTTAAACTCTTTCATGTTTCCGTCTCTTGGACGTTTGAGATTAATTTTGTTACGTTTTTTGGGTTTAGCGAGATTAAATTTAGGATTAATCTTCAATAATCTCTTAAACTCTTTCATGTTGCCGTCCACTAGACGTTTTTTTGGTTTATCGTTTACTAGACGTTTTTTTGGTTTATCGAGATTAAATCTAGGATTAATCTTCAATAATCTCTTAAACTCTTTCATGTTACCGTCCACTAGACGTTTTTTTGGTTTATCGAGATTAAATCTAGGACTAATTTTTAATAATCTCTTAAACTCTTTATCAGGATTGAATTGAGCATTTTTCCAAGGCTTAATTTTCGATAATCTCTCGAACTTCATCATGCTATAATTAAAACAAACATTGAAATGAAAGATTTATATATAATGAATCACTGCAAATGGCTCATGATTGGATCAACGACTCCGTGTAACAAATCATGTAGAAAGGAATTCTGTGGGTATCATATGCAAAGCTTTCGTCGTGGAAGCCTTGGTCCATTACCCAGCATACGATGTGGGGTTGGGGTCAGGGGAGAATCGCAGTTGTGTTTGAGTTGTGGTGGTAAACGATACAGGGAATTGAAGCGTTATTATGACAAAAGAATCAAAAATGGACAATCAATCAGAAATTATGACCCTGAAAAAGTTCTTGACAATGTCAGTATCAAGGATAAAGTCATAAGAACCCCCCAAGATTACATCGAAAGATTTTCCAAAGATGTAATCATTAGACCAAACAATGAATTAGACAAACAATAGTATAGTATATAAATGAACCAAGAATTCAGACTACACCCTCTGATTACAAATTATGAAGCATCCAGTGATGGTACTGTCAGAAACCGTAGACTTAAGAAACCAGTTGGTGTTGTGAATAATCGAGGGTATTTGAGGTTTACTGTATGGTGGAGGAAAGAAAAGAAAACTTATCTCAATCATCGTTTCGTATTTGAATGCTTTTATGGATTGATCGAGGATGATTCTGTCATTGATCACATTGATTCTAATCCAATGAACAATTCTTTATCAAATCTGCAAGCTATCACACAAAGTGAGAATTTGAAACGAGGAAAGACTGGAAAATACTCGAAAAAAGCGAGACTCGCAAAATCTTTTAATACGGCAACTAGCGAGGAAAAAGTATTTTCATCAATAACTAGCGCCGGTAGGCACTTCGATATTTGTTCACCTTCTGTTCAAAGAGTTACAGAGGGAATAACCAATACGGCGATTTCAAAAAAGACCGGACAGAAAATTAAATTTAGTTATGTCTGATGCGTCATATTTTTCATTTAGAAATATATAATTGTTATAGAATAATGAATTCTGAAAAAATTAATAGCATTATTGATGAAATTTCAAAATTGAAAAGTCAGGATATCAAACTATCAGATGGTTTAAATCCTGATCAAATCATGTCAGATTTTCAGGATATAGAATACGGAGTTAACAACAATAAATATATGCTGCGAAAGCAATACGCGCTAATAAAGAGAATTCAGAATTCTATTCGAGACTCTCTTTCATTTTCCAGTGACATAAGTGTGTTCGCTCCGTTATATACTATCGTAGAACGAATACGAAAAGAATTAGGTAACGAATACGAATTGAAAAAAGAGGTTAATTCTAAAGTTAGAAACCTACGAGCGTTAATTTTAGAAAATGAACAATTTTGACCGTGACCGATCTTCAAAGAGATTTTGATTGTGACCGACCCTCAGAGAGATTTTCATTTTTTTTTTTAGCATTGTTTGATTGAAAATGTCAAATCGATAGGCCGTTAATGGTTGGTTTTCTCGATATGATATGTCAGATTGATCAAAATCGAATGGCGAAAGTGTGATATTAATTATTTTATATACAATTTCCACACTTTCCTCATCACTGATAACGCTGTTAAAGACTTCTACGGTGATTCCATCACTGGTGTTAAAAATCATCCGACGTGTCGAAGTATTTTCGTCTGTTAGGTCAGTTTCGGAAAATTGTTTTACAATTGAAAAATTATTTGCGATTTCAAATAATGGTCAATGAAGCATTAACGACCCGATTGGCTCGTGAACGACTTGATGCAATCAAGAAATTTATACCAATTCGCGACTCTGTCAGGAATAAACTGCAACAACGACAGAGTTTACAAACTGATTTTGCTGTGGGGTCTGAAGAATTGTTTCAACCAGTAACCACAGCAACGAAAGGGATAGAGCGTGCTATACTGGGAGATGTTCCCGAGACGGGAAAATCTCTTTTTGGTGAACTTGAAAAAATAGCAGCAAAAACTGAACAAACAAAACAGGCTGTACAAAAAATGGAATCAAAAGAAATAGTAGATGATTTACGCGTGATATTTAACGAGGCGGGTTTAGCAGCGATTAATAAGACTGATTCAACAGAAATTCCTGCGCTTGTTGTTACGACTTATGAAAACAGGAAAAATATGTTGAAACCAGAACATCATAAGTTTGTTAGAAATTTAGATCATTGGGCTGATATATTCTACAAAATCAAAACTGAAAAAACAGGTAGAATTAAGAAGAAGGATAACGCATCATATATTGAATATATCAATGCGGTGGATATAGTGTATAATCAATACGAAGAGTTTAAACAACAACAAAAACCGCGAAAATTGCGAGGAAGGCGACAGCAACCTGCAAAGAAAATATCTTTTTCACCTAAAAAACAACTACCACCACCTGATCGAGATGATGATGTTTCTGATTATTTACAAGAAACCGATTTAGAAAAACTGGATGAAGCAACTGGTTATAGCGGAAGTGGATTGCAAAACGCTAGCGTTGGAAAATCTTCGAGGGAAAATCCTTGGATTTCATGTCCTGGTAGTGTTCTCAGTGATATATCACGATTAGAAGTTCTTGTAGGAGGTTTCCGAGGTGGAAACAACTCACCGGAAATAATTAATGAAGCAGCCGATATCTGTAGACGATTATTTCAAGGTGGTATCATGGATATCAGCACATATCTAGATTTCATTGGCGAGTTCTTGGAGGATTATCACAGTGATTAATCACCGGGATTGAATAAAAACGCTAGCGTTTCCAATTGAAAAATGGTTTCTGATTTCAAATAATAATCATACACTACAATCATGATAAACCAACCCCCGTCTATGTAGTTAATTCACGGTTTCCAGTTTATAGAGCGTACTATGGTGATGGTTTAGGTAATACCATTGCGGGGTTATTTGCAAGAATGGCTCCAAAAGTGATGCCGTTAGCTAAACAATTATCAATGAAAGCAATTGATGTTATTCGTGATAAGGGGATTAGTGCTGTTGGAGATTTTGCCGGGAAAGCGTTTTCAGCCGCGAAGAATAAATTAACATCATTGGTGAAATCACGAAAAAAGAAACCGTTACCGTCTACCGCGGAAATGCCTGCACGGGTTAGTAAAATAATAAATAACGCAGTAGACGAAAAACTAGCGTCGATGGCTTTAACCCCCGACCAAAGCAATATTGCAAATATGATAGCAGGAAGCGGCTTTAAAAAACTACGTCGATGAAACTCGTTTACGATTTCACGATTTAGACTCTGATAAATAGAATAAAATGTTCAGAAAGTCACATGATCCGGCGTTTGATATAGACGCCCCAGTTGGCAAGGATGATTCTGTACGCGATTATCAATATTACGCCTATCATGCAATAGACGCAAATAGTCGATCGCGAATTGAACTTCAAGTCCATGATACCAGTAAATATTTTCTACCCGCTGAAGCGTTTATTGAAGTAGAAGGAGAACTTGTAACAGCTGCTGATACTACTGCTGTACCAGCACCGTATCCAGCTGGTACTCAAGTCGGTTTTGTCAATAATGGTATCATGGCGTTATTTGAGAGTGCAAGATATCTCATCGATGGAAAAGAAATCGAGTCGATAGATCGCGATGTTGATGTGGCTACAACAATAATCGGGTTAGCGAGATATTCTGATGATTATACAAGATCAGCAGGACCTTCTATGATGTTTGCAAAGGATGTTAAAAATACCGCTGGAGGAATTCAATTTGTTGTAAGACGACCAAAGAATAATGCTGGCACTGCTAATATTGATGCCGAGGATATGATTATAACCAACGATGTTAATTTCAATCTAGGAGCCGCAACACGTATTTCAATGTTGCAAGGGGCTCGTAAATCATTTTCATGCGCTATTCCACTGCATCACATATTTGGATTCTGTAGAAACGTCCGAAAGGTTATCTACGGGGCGAAGCATACAGTAGCGCTAGTACGAAAGGGTGATGACAATGACGCAATTTGGAGGATTCCAGCAGACAATGCAAATCCCAATGTTGATGCCGGTAAAGTTATTTTAACAAAAATATCATTGTGGATGCCAATGTTGACTCCATCAATCACCGCTGAAGGACGATTACTATCATTTATGGACCAAGGAGGAAAATCATTACTAAGTTGGTTAACCGTGAGTACAGATGTTAAACAATCAAGTCTCAACGGGTTATTCACGTGGAATCTAGCATCAAAACAAGGTGTTTCAGCTCCACGTCATATATTTGTAGCATTACAGGATAACACACGAGTTGGCGATCAACGTTTCAGTCATATGATATTTGATCCATTAGGTGTTAAAGACGTCTCACTGAGAATAAACGGGCAGCAGGAACCATCCGAAGATGTGCAACTTGATTACACAGAAAATCATATTGCACGCGTGTATCATAGATTGTTGTCGTTCATGGCACGCGATCAAAATGTCGATACTGGTCTACAAATATCACAATTTGATTTTAAGAATCTATATCCGATCTATTACTTTTCGCTGGAACATCTTGATTTAACAAGACAGTCTGTCGTTGATATACACTTTAGAGCTAATGTGACTCGTCCTGGTGCTATTGCTAATTATAGAGCGGTTGCTGTCATTCTCAGCGACAAATCAATGCTACTCGAAGGTGTTGGAGGAAGAATGAGAGTGGTAGATGCGCCAGTAGAAAATCTATGATTTTCATAAACATGTAATTTAAATCCTCTATTTAGAATTAATCTGTTATTGTATAATGTCGTATAAGAATATCAATGTGTCGTTGACACCTGATCAATTAAAAAAATTGCAATCCAAATCAGCTAAGCAATGTGGAACCACAAGTACGCTGAAACCCAATCAAATGACTGGCGGGGAGAATAAATTATCGCTTACAACTCGTCAAGTAAAACATTTCAATGATGCACTTGTAGCAAAAAAGGGTGTTCAGATTACTATTTCTGCGGCTGCTATCAAAAACATGGAAAAAACAGGCGGTATATTCCCGTTGCTAGCTGCGATTCCAGCGTTGATTGCGGCAGCAGCCCCAGCGGTGGCTAAAGCGGCAGCGTTAAGGGCTGTTGGTACCGCGGCAGGAATGGCATTAAAGAAAGCAACGGGGAAGGGTTATAAAAAAAGTGGAAAGGGTCTAAGACTACCAGGAACCCCGTATTCGTGGTACAGCGGAAAAGGTCTAAGACTAGGACCGGTTTACTAGTTGAGGAATCTTCGATTCCCATGTCCAATTTTGATTTAATTGATGCTGCTAAAAAACTCGCCATAAAAACTTCAGAGGTGTTTTTATGAAAGATCAATTACCAGCACAACCCAACAGCGTTGAAACCGGTATCATTAATCTTGATAACAGCACCGGACCTGGTACTCACTGGGTTGCATACGCTATTGATCCACGTGGGATTGTCTATTTTGATTCATATGGATTAGCACCGCCGAAGGAATTCATGCGTTATATAAAAACGTTTCCAATGAAGACTTGGTATTCTACGCTACCAACACAACAAATGAATGATCCACCAATATGCGGCAGCGAAGTATTAAATATCCTTGACGCTATTTCTAACTCCTTGGGTAACCCAAGGGGGAAACCACCTCATGTTGTCGTGAATGAATACACTAGCAATCGCTTTTTAGAGAGAGAGAGAGTTTTACAATAATATGATTGATATTTGGGGAAGACCTCTGAAACCTAAACCCGATGGCGTTGCAACCGATGATTCTAACAAGGATATAAAAAAAACTAATCGAAGATGAAATCGCTGAGACGTTAAATTTAACAGATGTTGATCCCGGGGAAATAGTTATATTTCAAGATCGTCAGGGTAAATTAAAAAGCAGTAATGTGTCGTTGAATGATATTTTGGTTAAACAACAAAACGCCGCTGAAAACTCTATTGCGCTGTATTCCAGCAGCGGACGACTTAAACCAGGCGCACTTGTGTCTACGATTACCGACGCAATTGCCGCCCAAGACCGTAATCTTGATGATCTTATACGAGGTTATAATAATTTTCGCAAAAATGTCATTCATAAATTCTTTGGAACCCCTGTTACGGTTGGCATGACTCTCGCTGAAATCAAAAACTTTCTATCGCTATTCTTCGCTAACAAGGAAACTGGAAGGATGATGAATGAAAATGAAATCAAGGCAAATTATCTTGATATTTACAATGATATTTCTAAACTAATAGAAAATCTTGAAAAAGTACAAAAACCCACTAACGACGTCGTTGTTAAGTTTTTTGGAACCCCACTTGTGGCTGGCATGACTCTCGCTGAAATCAACGAGTTTATCGGCAAGCATACTCATAATGCCTACGTCGCTAATAATTTCTTTGGTGTCCCGGCTACATCTACAATGACTCTCAAAGATATTAATATGTTTATGGTGAGACAAACAACACTTAATACCATCGTGGATAAATTTTTAGGGAGAACACCTGTTTCTGAAACCACATCGTTGACAGGCCCTACTCTCGCTGAAGTTAAAAGCGCGTTTGACGAACAAAAACGCATCAGCGAAATGGCTAATAAGTTCTTTGAGGGCTCTGAAAATTACAATATCACGACGACATATTCTCAACTGAGCCGGCATTATGGCATGCAAGAAAGTTTGAGAATAGACCTCCTTTTGTTTTCATTTTTTAAACACGACGATGGAACAATGATGAAAAATACCGAAATCAATAAAACCTATCTCGAATTTTACGACGATATTGCTAAAGTAAAAGAAACCTCTGAAAGGGTAAAGCATGGGACCTTTGATTGGGTAAAAGAATCTAATGCTAAATTGAAAGTCAGTATCGATGAGTGGCTCTATGGTATCTACAGGATGACGTTAATCTCCGACAAGCAATTTGATATCATCGTGAAAGGTAAAACCTACTTTGGTGGCACCGCAACAGTAATTATCCGGGGGGATGAAGAAGAATTTGAGATTGTCGCGGTTGTTAACACCGTTAGATCAAAAATAACCTGGTGCTTAGAATTCGTAAGCCATTTATTAAATAACTAAATTGAAAGGAAAATCCTTTAGATTTCACAATTGAAAACGCTAGCGTTTTTAAAATTAAAATGATTTCATCAACGCAATGTCGCTATTATCAGGTCAGAAAATTTCAAAATAAACTCAAAACCCTCGCCGAGGAGTATCAAATAAACATAAAAAAATACCGACGAAGAATCACCGTGATTGATATTACTATGTACTCGGTGTCAAGCGTTCTCACTGGTGCCGGAATAATACTTGCATCGGTTACAATGATTGCCCCGGTCGTAGTTCCAATTTGCATTTCTGCGGTGGCTACAATCGCGGGTATATCAACCGGGATAACAAAAAAGATATCATCATGCAGCCAGAGTTAACTGCAAGATTACTTAATTCAATTTCATATTGTATCAACTGCGTACTCGCAATTATCCTCGATGATATCGTCGTCACTCGATAATACAAATATATCAGATTGTGAGTTCTCAGCGATGCTCAGTATTTTTGATTCCGCGATATCAAAATTAGAGAGACAACAACAGTATAACACCGATGGAATTAGAAAACACGAACCTGAAAACCAAAATGATCTCAATAACATCAACGATATCAACGATATCTGATACTGAGTTCTCAGTGACGGTCAGTATTTTTGATTCCACGATGTCAAAATTAGAGCGACAACAACAGTATAGCAACTATGACAACACCGATGGAATTACTTCAACAAATAGTAGAAAACACAAGCCCAGTACAAACAAGTATGATATCAATAACATCTACGAAACCCGAGTTTAGTGTGAATTTTCCTAGCCCAGTCCCCGTGAAGGAGATAGCGCTAGCAAAACTACGAGTGTATCACAGTTGGCCTAATATCAGATCAAAATCATTTGGTGGTCAACAACCGAATAATTCACTGGTATTTGCGAATAAGAATAAACCAGACGGGACTCCAGACTGGAACGTCGTTTCAATACCAAGAGGGTCATATCAAATTGAACAAATCAATAATAAATTCGCTCGTAGAATAAAATCCATTACTGGAAAAGAATCAAAAATCGCTATAACGGTTCATGAGCCGACACTATCATCCGCAATTGAAATAAGCACAGAAGGATACGTCGTAGATATCTATCAGAGTTCTATTAGAACCGTACTAGGATGGCCTGAATTACCACCCGGGGGAAAAAACCGTTGATATACCCGAACCACAAAAAACTGATTATATCACCGACGTGATAAAACCCGATAATCCAATAAAAAATTATAAAGAATACAAGGAATTGATAGTTTTCACTGTAGTGAAAAAGTACAACCCAAGATATCACGCAACTCGACAAGATATCATCGATGAAAATTTCACAGCAATGAATAATGATTTTTCGCTGCTGTTAATATCTCTTAAATCTGGCTTTCTCACCCGAGATGAATTTATCAGCGTCGTAGAAACATGCAATAAAATCATCGACGATATGGAAAAATTTAATTTACGAATTATTCAATTTATATTAGGTGACAGTAATCCTATAACGAGAACAGAATTTGTGACAGTATATAATATACGCGAAGAAGACATTCCAACATTTAAACTACCAGGATATAACGTACCAGAACTAAAAAAACTTCTCAGTGATACCATCGATGTTGGTTTCAAAATAATTCCTGATGCATGGAAAAAAACAGCATCATCGGAAATAAAAACCCTTAAACACAATAATGACCCAGACGGTGGCGGCAGACATATCGCTCCGTTCAACGTGAATATTTCATCGGTGATTGCGCTCAATTTAGCATGCGATGTTATCGAAGGAAGCTATCAAATAAATCTCGAACGATCAAATCAAGCTCAGCAAGGGTATATTTTGTATTCATTTGCACCAACAGCTCCTCCAGGATTTTTAATTATTGAGTCTCCGGTTAATCCAGTCTATATGCGGTGTCATAATGATTCGTTAACCAGAATTAATTTCAAACTCACTGACCAGTCCAATAATCTGATTGATCTACAAGATGAGGTGTTAGCAATTAGTCTGTTTGTGAAATCTTAGTGATGTTCATCTTAAAAAAATTATTAACCAGAACTGAAAGTTCAGCAGCAGAGAGGGTGAATGACAACAAGTTGCGACCAAAATTAATTAAAAAATCGTAAAATCTCCATATGGCAAATGGAGATATTTTTTTTGCCCGAAAGTTGTGAGGTTGGCCCCTTTTTTGGTTAAAATGAGATCGTAGGAAGGCTCGTTTTAAGATTTCAATCAAAATTTTGTCTAAAAAGGTTGTGAGGTTCGCCCTCTCTGCTGCTTATGTTAAGTCCACGATAGGTTATTATCTACCAAAACACCAAGTAGTTTATAATGACGGACCATTTGCACATTTTTATTTTTCCATGTCAGACCTAGTTAATCTCTATCAAGATTTGTTAATTTGTGTTGTGTTGAGATAAGTAATATTTTAGTTTTCCATGTATTAACCACCAATCTGCATCAGTTGTACATTTTGTTCAGGACATCCTGTAAGGAAGTTTCAAGTTCAAGCTTTGTGTTTTGGATATCTGACATTGTTGTGTCATCTGCATAGAGTTCTGTAGAGGATATTCAGTTTCTTAGTAAAAGTGATAGGTCATTAGTTATCAGATGGACATATAATTGAACATTGTGATACTCCATATTTAATTGCTCGATGTTCAGACAGAACGTTATACAAGCATTTTGTGTCCTCTCACTTAAGTATGAAGTGGTCTGAATGGTCTTTCATCACATTGGTAAATTTAAAAAGATTTCATGATGCACCATGTTAAACGTTTTCCTGAAATCTACAAATACAGATCCTATTATTCTACCTTGATCAAATGATTGAATCCATTGAACAGTTAGGGAGATCAGTGCAGTCTCACATGAACGTTTCTGACTAAAGCCTGATTGATTAGAGTGTAACAACAAATATTTGGCTAAATATGAGTCATGGACATGTTTTTCAATCAATTTTGATAAGTTTCATAGTATTGAGATTGGCTGGTAGTTATCAGCATCATCCTTAGTTGTTTTTGCAGTTATGCATATTTTGGGTACAGATAAAGTTGCAATAGTTAAAATTAATTATGAATGTTATGCTATCTAAAATAGCAGAGGCAGAAGATTTAATGAGCCATGGACCAATCTGATCAAGTCCTGTAGGTAGCTTTCTTGGTATCAAGATCACTGAGACATTTTTTTAACAAAGAGTTCTGGTATTAAAGTCTTTCATTTAAAATATTTATTGGAAGTAGACAATATGGTAATTTGAGATGTACTAGTTTCACCTTTAAGATATTAAAACTTGAATAAGCAGACATAAGGAATGATGTTTTAGTAAAGAAATTCATTATTTCTGGTTTTTAATAGAAATCCCTATTCACAAATCTATATTCATGGACATTAAATTAGCCGGTATTAAGTAACTGAACCACGACACCAAAAATTATGTAAAATGATATGTTTCTGTAGGGGGCAATGTTTTTTTTTATATTAAAACACATCAGAGTAGATCATACGTTTTAAAAAGTGCTTCTATTGTGGGTCAGTTGAATTTGAAAATGCTTTTCCCCAGGCGGTTTATGGAACAGCCCAGTGTTTCCTGAATGTGCTAGAAAATTATTTTATTTTTTGCATTTATCAGATAAATTATTACATTTTCAAGAGAATTAATTATAATTTAAGGTAATAATTGTCAATTTCTTTTTTTAAAGATGGCCATAGTCACTTTGGAAGACATGAAAGAGACTATATGATAGAAGAAATGGATCCAACACCTCTAAAACAATGGCTGTTTGAAAGACTTAAAATAGATGTATGTACAAATATCCACCTTGAGGACATCATTTCATGGAATGACATTGGTAGAAGGGAAAAGATGAAAATCCTCATAGATACTCTAGAGAGATTTGAGGATGGGTAAATTTAATTGTAATCATCAACAAATATTTATTCTACACAGCATCACAAATGGTATAAGTGTATGTTTCTCACTGAATATTTGCATTACTGTCTCAAAGCATAGCTAAAATTACAAATTTTATTTCATGCAAAAATTATTTAAACATTATTCATAATGACCATTAGTTCAGCACCATTTATTCAATACATGCTAACAAAGATTAGTCTGTGTACATTATGTAATCAGACATAGTTGACCTGAGTTCTGGAAGAGTCCATTTTTGATACAGCACTGAGCCTTATGGGAATTAGTTTTCATTATTTTATTTTCATGGTAGAATTTTGAGTCGAGGAGGACAAGTTGTACAATTTCATTGACAGTGAATGTGCATGTGGCTCCAGAGTCCAAATTCTGATGCACAGAGGCGGTTGCAGCTGGGGCATGGGACACTGGTGGTTGTTGGTGACTGGGACACAGTTATGTGATATCTCACGTTAGCTTCAGCAAGAAAATTGCAGCAGTCAACCTCAAAGGTGGAATTGGCTTTTCTGGTCAGGACCTGCCACTGACTTTAGTCTCAGACAATGCTTTCGATATGGTGGTGTTGAAGGTCTGCCATTTAATGTGCTTCTTGACATTGTCTTTGTACCTCTTGTTTGTGAGGGTGGCCTAGCTTTCGTTTGCCCTGCACTAGCTTGATTAAGAACAGCTTCTTTGGGATTCTGTTTTGGTCCATGAGGATGACATGGCCAGTCCATCAAAGTTTGGCTTGGATTAGTTTAGATTCAATGCTTGTTGGGTTGGCTCTATCGAGAACTTTCCTGATTGGTGATTTGGTCCTGCCACTTAATCCGCATGATGGATCTTAGGGAACGCTAGTGGAATTGTTCCAACTGATATACCTTTGGTACACAGTCCACATTTCACAGCCATACAAGAGAGATGTGAGGACAACTGCATTTTTGTTGAAAGGCATACGTCTTTGTGCTGCAAGACATTCATTTGGAGTCATCCAAGAAGCGTGAATGGCTTTTTGGATCCAAGTATTTTGCCAGCTTTAGAGAGTAAGAAAATGCCTCTGTAGTTAATGCAGTCAGCACATGTGCCTTAATTCTTATAGAGAGTCACAACTGATGCATTTTGGAGATTGTCTGGCATCTCCTCTTTTGTCCAGATGCTTATTAGCATATAATGAAATGGCTCCAGAGTATGTTCACTAAGAGATTTATACACCATCGCTGGCGAGATCTGGGGTACATTCAGGTGTTCTTGAGTTTATTGGCCATCCTGAACATTGTATTTCTGATGAGGAGGTCAAATTCTACACATTTACTGAGTAAGAGCAGGCCATTGCTGTTCATCTGGCAAAGACCATGTTTGCTAAGCATGCCTTTCCATCGACCATAATAACAGTTAACTCAGGCATTGAAGTCCCCCAGTAGTATGATCTTGTTGTCAGCTGGAATTGAGCACAGTATAGAGCTGAGGTCTGCATAGAACTGCTCAATGTTTTCCACTGGGCTATAGATGGTAGGGGTCTAGGTGCTAATGATTGGTAGTCACAATTTCATTAGCCTCTCATTGATATCAACAGGCATGTCCGGAAACTGCTTCAGAAAACTTGATTTGATAGCCAGGCTGACTCCATGGATCCTGTCTGAGTTTTGGGCTTTTCCTTTCCAGAAGAAGTTGTAGCTGCATGGTAGCTCAGTCAGAGAACCCTCCTCTGTGAATCTGGTCTCACATAAGACTGCAATGTTGATATTACAGCATGAAAGTTCCTTAGTGACTCGGGCTGTTCTCCTGTGGGGTCTTGCTACATTCATTTTGTCCATGAGAGTGGATGTTCCATGCTCCAATAAGAAGATATATTCTATGATAGTTTCGACCGCATATATGGATGATCTTGCCATCCATGGCATGCTGGCCAGATTTAGAAGGTTAGGCTATTTTTAGTCTGCCCTTTCTAGGCCCCTCCTTATGCATGGTGGGCAGTGCTGTCCTGAACAGGTCTGCTCAGTTGCCCTGGATGCCTCAGAACTATTCAGCTGCACTAGGTACGGAGCAGAGCAACCACTTGTCCAAACCACTTGTCCAAAGGGCTGCTTATGTACAGGTCTCTGACTACAACTCGCAGTTGTCATCTCCACCTATTGCTTCGCCAGTCGCCCATTGCGGTAGGACTTTGGTAGGTGCAGGTACGGAACAATGAGTGTGATGATGGAGGTGAATAATATGTGCACATCATGACCTGTACGTAAAGGAGATTTACGTAAAACAGCCTTTTCACAGAGGCAGCCTCACTCCCTTGGCCTTGGTAGTTGAAACTTGCTGGTATGAAGATTTATCATGGCTGAGAACAGCTTTGACTGCATTGGATGCCATGACTTCAGTGCCTTGTCAAGCTCTGCACTCTTCACAAAGAATTTGCAGAGTCACCTTTGTGGCTGTTGGATCACCCAGTTCTCTTCCATCCAGTTTGCCGAAGCTGGCTTTTCAGCAAGGATTGAGTCACAATCTCCTAGTTCCCCAAGTTCTTGAGGCCCATCAGCTACCCTCAAACTGGTTTAGCTGGCCAGTCAAAGCCTTCGACCATGATGTGGCCACTGCACATGCTATAGCTGCTTAAAGCCACAAGTGAAAGCTGAGTGCCTGGTGGGGACCAAAGGTGAAAGAGCTTGATGTGCCCCCCTCCCGAGGTGCTACCCCTCCCAGAGCACCCTGAACACCACTGTTTTCATTTTAAATATAACATAATTTGTAAACATTCCGATGGCCTAGTGGTTAAAGTGTCCGCTACGGGAGTGGGATGTCATGGGTTCAATCCCCGGCCGAGTCATACCAAAGACTTATAAAAATGGTACTAACAGCTGCCTCACTTGATGCTCATTATTAAGTGGTTAGTATTAGGATTGGTCGGTCTGGTGTCAGGATAATGTGACTGGGTGGGACATCATGCTACATGTCTGCGGCATGATGGCCCAGTGTTAGACATCATTATAAACTGCCTCGCTGCAGACATCGGTCATAGCAATATGACTGATATTCTTTTAGAGTCATATTAAAAACACAGATCACACACATACACACAATCTTACTGCACTCTAAATTTTATTCCTGAGTATATGTTTGATAATTGCAATTGAAAGCCTTCCTATTTTTCCCATATTAAGATTTCAAATATTCAATGACAGAACAGAAACACACTTGCAGATGTCAACAAGCTGCTGAAATCTGATTTACTTCTCTGCATGTAGAATTGGCACAGATAAATCCAGTCCATAGTCATACAATTTCAGACATATACTTTCAACAAATACCATCATGTTTTGATTCTATATCAAATGGAAAAGTTGTTGCAATGCACGACGATTCACAAAATATGACTCCAAAATTCAATTTTAAGAGGACCAGAATACCATTTTCAAATTATGTCTTGTGCATGACAAAGTTCAAATTTATATGGGTGGAGTTTGTGTGCATTAATAACGTTATTGTGTAATGATGAATCAGTGTTTGGGTATTTAGTTTGGAATATGGCATCTATTCAGTTACTTTGTATCTTGTATTTTTTTTTTTGTTTCTATAATTAAGCCTTAGGTACAATAAGAAAATATGCATGTGGGAAAATGTGAACTCATTTTGTTGGATAGATATAGCATTCCTAAGGTCATGCAGAAAAACTTGTTAATATTTTCCCATTCAAATCATGCAGTACCTATGATTATAATTATTAGTCACCCCTGTTGTTGTTGGGACAGATATAAAAGATGGCAAAATGCATACACTTGGGTTTGTACCTATATTTTAAATAAAGTTTTAGATGTTCTGTATATTTTTCATACATTCTCAGTGTTTTAGACTGTCAGGGTCCAGCAAACAGAACCTACAGACACACAAACACACACACACACACATGTTTGTGTACATTACTTATACCATGATGCACAATGGTAGTGTGTATAATGTTTAAAAAAAATACTAAAAATATTTCAAACTTTAAGACCCAGAGCTCCATGTCAGTTTATATGATTTTGTATAGCAGAAACTTCATAAAGGTAAAATCCATGTCTGATTAATTCTTTAGTAATATAGTGTGATGGATGGAAACCTGTTAAAAATCTCCACACTAGAATAGAAATTTAATTTTGTATGAAACACATTGCTTTAAAGTAATGTACTGTATTATTGCAGTCACTATTGGCTACCGTTACAGACTGTCAGTAACATCATAGTCATTATTTTTATACTTGCTGTATGAGCTGTGTAGTTAAAACTGTTGATGAAGTACTTTTATGCCTAACATTATAGTTTACTTGCAAGTCAAATATTCCTGTAGAAGCTAATATTGGAGATAGTATTTTATATTTCTTTTGTACCAAGATAAACCATGATTTTTTTAAAATATTATTTCCGAGATTACAGCATAATATTTTTTCACATTAACTTGGGTCAGATATTGTTGCAAGCGAAAGTCATCTTGGACAGAAAAGGTGAAGTTACATTTTATGCGAACATTTCTCTCAACATTCTTAGTGCTTGTTTACTACATGTAACAGAAATTGACCTAATGATGTAATAAACAATTTGAAGAGCTGCTGATTCTGTCATTTCATTGGTTCATTTTACCTGTAACATGGCATTATAAATTACCATGTTTTAGCTTTTTCTATAATGAAATCTTCTAGGTTTTTTTCATTTGTGGCCAACATTTAAGTTGAGAAACAAAAAGTTTTGGGAGTACATTGAACATAATACAGTCGACTCCACTTAACTGCACATCGGTTAACTGCACACTCCAGATAACTGCATGTAATCACACCGATCCCAATTTTTCCCAATGCTTAAAAATGTACTGTACTGTACTCCGGTTAACTGCACACTCCAGTTCACTGTACGGTCTCGTGACGGACCCGAGGGTGTGCAGTTAACAGGAGTCGACTGTACTCATTATATTTAGATATTACTTTTGATTTTTGTGAAAGTTGTGAGTGCTTTAAATCATATAAGAAACTTAATTTTTTGACCCTATGTTTAAGAAGCTTATTGCTCAGTATTTAAAAAAATCCCTTGTAGAATTGAAAACAAAATACAATTTTCAAGATTTACTACAAAAATGTGCTAGACATCACTTTTATCTGCAACACTGCATAATGGTATGGCTGAAGATTTTTAAAATCTATGTTAAAAATCAAAATCACACTCTACTGCAATACTAAGTTGGGTTTATCTACTTACACAAAGTAATATTGAAACTAAAACACATCCCTGTGTTTTCATCCATCCTCTAGCTGGTGCATTGCTGTTTAAGTTCTTGAAGGTACAATCTTGAAGATATCAGACTTATTTTGATGCATATCTGGTCCTGAATGAGAATGGTGCCATTCTTGTATTCAAATCGGCTTCCAGACAGTCTAATACCTGGCAGTAAAAAATAAGAAATGGTTTTGTCTTGCATCTTTGGAAAATTGTTTTTGCTCTACTAGCCAAGCACCACCCCTACATATGGATTGATGATGTAAAATTATTCACCATGATTTCTAGCACATGATGTGGTTCGGAGATTCATGCTAAATGTTTTAAAATTGTACCAAACAGTAAACAATGCATGAAACGTTCTGCATGCAATATATTTTAAAGCTTACCTTTATTCTAACTTAAAATCTTCCTGTATTCTGAAAATGTGCTATTTTTTTAAATGGAGGAGAATAAACACAGAATATCCTCCACTTCTTCAAAGCCGGCAGATAAAAGTTACCTATAATGTATACGGTCCCTATTTTAGTGTACATTGTTTAGCGAGATGAATCGGCCTTTATGCAAACATGGTTATCAAGTAAAGCCATTTTGTTTTGAATCAAATACCGGTATCTAGATGTTATTTCAATTGTCATACTTTCATGTTCATGCTTTTTTTACCCCTTTTTTGATGATAATTGTATTTATCTATAGATATGAGTTGCTGCAAAGATACTGTGAAGAGAATGATAAGTTTGTGTATGACAAAGTGTTTCAAAAAGCCAGACAACAGTCCAGAACCAATCATAAGACTGAATTGGGGTATGACACAGGAGAGGGCATGCAGAAGCTTTTTTCTACATGGATAGATTTTAGTGAAGATCCTACAGGTATGATTTTTTTTATATGGAAAATCTTTCAGCTTATACCTTTTTGTACTTCATTGGGCTTATTATTTTTCACAGCATTACTTCAAATCAGCCTTTCTATCTCTATATTTTTAACAGTTTTGGAGACAGTCTTTTATTCTTTAACATGTTCTGACCATAATGGAGAGGTTCATTTGCCTCTTTGAGGGTGCTCTGGGTGTTCCCATTGCTCAGTGTCTAAATGCTTGTCATCCTCATACCCCAATTTGATTGATGTGATAGTGTTCGTCATTAGGTACACTATCACAATATATTGTACCTCCATGATCGACATAACAGTCAAAACCCATGATTTCAAGATAAAATGGCAGGCAACTGGTGAAAACAGGATGTCTGCAACATCTGCTGCAGTGTTTGGTACCTGGTTAGTGGTTACCTTCATTGAGATAGCATCCTGAGTTACATACATTTTGATTAATTTATTGTTCACCATCAGCTTGCCACTCATTGTATCACCAATTTTGATGGCCCTCAAAGTAGCACCAGTGTCAATATAGTTTTTGATACATTCCACTGACACACCACCATGTCTCTGTGAAAGATTTGTGGCAAAGACTGCAATGTTACAAGTTGCAACATGATCTGATATGGTGAGGAGCAATGAGACATCATCGTCTTACCTGATCTGCAGTAATGACACTGTTGAGGATTGTTTTTTTTTGCATACTGGAAGAGGTCCCAATGTTGGGTGTAGTGTAAGCCTTAATCTAATTAGCTTTGAAATATCAATTGACAGTAAAAGTAATCAGATATTCAACACTGGACTAGAACCGATACACACAAACAGCTGGTTTATGTTATACTCATTGGGGTGTATGTTCCATGGGAAAAATACATTCAGGTCAGTCTGTACTCCCCTTCCTAACTGTACTGATGTCTTGTGTTGAATAGTATTGAATGCGTTTTGCAGTTATTATTTAATAACAAATAACACTACATGGTGGCAGCACTAAAAACATAGATTTATGTAATATTAAATTCCAAAGAGGAATGTAAGTTTTGAAAAGGCAAACGTTTTTGAAAGAAAACAGGAAGAGGGAGAAACAGTGGACAGTTTTGTTACAGCTATCTATGTGTTAGAAGATAATTGTAATTTCAGGCCACTACATGATGAAATGATCAGAGATCGACTTGTACTTGGACTGTGAGATTTAAAACTGTTGGAAAAAATTATTATGCTGTTAGTCAAGCTTGATAAAATAAGGCTGTGAAAAAGCAACAATTAACTACCGGGTACATGAGCAACTAAAACAGATGCAGTAAAATCGTCTTCACTGAAATATGGGAAGTGACACAAAAATCCAAAACGTACAACAGATGTCTTGTATTTACTAAATAGTATAGAATGCCTTCCACAATTATTCTTCCAAAACAAATAACACTACATTGGACACTAGTGTTTGATATAGCAGAATGTCTAAAGATGTTTGATTGCAGGCATGGTTTGTGTTTACACTATGAAAAAAAGGCTTGTTGTCTCCACGGTGATACATGTTTGCACAAGCACTGGCAAATCAGATAAGTCTTTATGCTTGATCAAAAGTGTGATAAACCAGGCTAAGGAGGTTCAACCTTCCACATAAATATGTGGTGGGCCACAGAAGATAAATTCTTAAGCTTTTAGTGTTTAGGAGTTGACCCCTCACATCAAATTTCCATATCCAGACTTTAATGGTAAAGGCATTTGTATCCAAGTGTTGCTTGTTTGATCATGAGTGGCTCATTTATTCTTTATGGGCTTAAAGACATTAAATGTGGGATAGTGGCTGTTGAACTTGGAACTTGCTGAAACAATAAAGATGCTTTCACCATGATTTTTTGCAAGTAATATTGGGACAAATCTAATGTTTTTTACCACACAGCATATGGTTTTGCAGCCTTGTCTTTTGGCAATAATTGGGTCTGCTGCAGACATAATCTTATTAAAGCTTATGATCAGGATATTTGTGATGCAGTCAACAGTCTTGAGAACCCGAAGCACATCATGACTGACACATGTTTGTAAGGCAACGTTAGGTGCCGCAGTCAGATCAGCCAAGCTATGAAAAGAAGTCCAAGCAATCTCAGCTTGATTGCTGTTGTTGATAGTTGCAAGTTTGGCCTTAGCTACAAAGTTGGTGAGGTCAAGTGTATTTGTTGTCTCATGATCAGAATTATCATGAGAGATTCCAATGCTTGAAATATTATAGCATCTGGATTTGTTCACAGGCATTGTTTGATGAGGCAGGTTTACATTATACCAAAACAAAGAGTTCTGCCAACATTGGTTGATAGACAAAACTGCATTCAGCATGTTTAGTGTTGGGTTGTAATAATGTACAATCTGGATTTGTTAATAAAACGTAAAAATGTGAAAGAACATGTGAACAAAGAGACTGCCATTAGTTGCACAGTGCTTAAAAAAGTAATTTATCTGTCACTATTGATATTTCCATGTAAGAAAAGAAATGCAGAATCAGTTTAAAGTTGTGAATATATAAAATGTAGTCTGTGCAGTATATAGTTTATTTAACCTGAAAGTGCATTACAATTCTGGGTATTTTGACTTGACATGTATGATTTTTAAACCCAATTTAATTTGGCCATAGAACAAGCACTCTGTTTTATTTTTAATCTTGCATTCATCAAGAATGTTTTACAAATGCTTGATTAAAATTTTAAATGGCTGCCTCCCAGCGTGGCTTATCTTCATATGACTTTCATTTGGCAAATACTTGCTGATGATAGTGATGATGACAGTTTCAAGTAGTGGAGCTGGGCAAGTATTTATTTAAATGGAAATACCAGTGAGTGATTTTGAACTTAAAAATGATCTTAAATATGAGTCCATTGTACATGCAGAATTGACAAAGACAGCCTGTTTAACACCTTTTTGAATGGTATTTTACAATGAAATATAGAAAAGACTGAGTACCAAACCTAATTAAAATAAATGTAGATTTCAATATACATTTCTTTTCTCAATAATTAAACCCTAAGGTATCTTGTGTTATAAAACGGTATGGCTCTCTAAACAAAGCACACTGTGGCATTGATGGACCTGAAACCCTAATATAGTATTATAGAACAGATACAAAATATGGCTTAGAAGTCAGTAGAGTACTGATTTAAAAAAGTGAAACTTTGTCAGAGTTCATGTTAGTGAAAACTACTATTTTGGATCATTGATATCCAAGAGACAATACCTATGAGCCCTGGAAAATTGGATATAATGATCATAAAGAAAATTTTTCCAACTTGTTTAAACTGGTTAAGCTAGCTATGCATTAGCCCCATCAGACAGAATAGTTCTCAACATGTAGCTATACACATATAAGGAACATATTAAGCTGAAAAAAAAATAATTAAGGCTTGGACAACTAGAGGAGATGTTTTTTAAGGATTTTGTGCCATAGACTTGAATAGGAAGAAAGAGAGATGGATATTTATAATGACTTTATTTAAAGAGGGTAACACAATAAACTAAGAACTATTCTACCTTGAGGCCCTCATACAAAGGAATTTATTTATTTTAGCAGCATCTCTGAAGCCACTGGATATATTAAATTTTTTTAATTTTTATGTGTTAGATTAATATTGAACTGTGGCCATTTCTTCTTTTCATACCCTCATTGTGTGCTCTCTTCTTATTTAGCTGACAAGGAAAGAGTATCCCCCGTTTACATAAAATCCTGGCAATGTTGCTTCATCATGGAAAGTTGAGGGGGTGTACATCTGCAATTTGAACAATTCCCTCTTCTCTCAATGACACCCATCTGCTTCCATCAGATGCAATCAAACTAAAGGAAGAAGTGCATATACTTCTTCAGAACAGTGCAGTAGAGAAGATTTAAAAATTCCAGTTGCCACCATTTTACTCTCGGATGTTCCTGGTTCCTAGAAAGGGTGGGAAGCTTAGGTTGATTATATATAAATTCCCCATGTAAAAAAATTCAATGAGAGGTAACCTTAAAAATGGAAACTGTTGCATCTGTTTGAAATGCTATCAGACACAGAGACTTGGGAAGTTTCCATCAGTCTTCAGGATGAGTCTTTCCACATCCTTGTTTTTCCTCTGTATAAGAAATACTTCTGTTTATCAATTCCAATTCATACAGTTCAGTGTTGTCTCAGTGCCCAGGGTCTTCAATAGTATGATTCTAGTAATGTATGTGCTCTTATGATATTTAGGGATTCCTCTTCACTAGTAAGTTTACAAACTTTTACAAATGGTCATTTGACTTACTTTTGGTCATTAGTGAATAAGTTAAGACTTGTTCCCAACCAAGAGAAATCAAATCTCAAATCTGTGCTCTCCCAGAAATCCTGGAATGTTGAGCGCATAATTGACATGTCAAGACTTCAATGCCAGCTCACCTTTATCTCTCCTGGGAACCACAAATTCTGTGGCAGAGCTGGTATCTCTAGGGAGACTTCATTTAAGACCTCTTCAGTCTTGTTTGTGATCTGGAGACCACACAAATTCTGATCAAATTTCTTTAGGGCTGTTTTCAGTACCACCTGAGGTGGTGGAACAGTCAAGAAAAGTTTCTGATTGGAGCTCCTCCACATGCCCCCAAACCCCACTCCTAGATGTAAAATGACACATCAGATTTGGAGTTGGTAGGCCTCATTTAAAGCCATTAGGGGTACTTATGCAGGGTCATTGGTCACAGAAACAGTCTCTTATACATAAACAGTTTGGAAGTAAAAGCTGTATTTTTCACCCTGAACAAACATATTTTGTCATGAATAATGAAAACAAGCTGTGTAATATAATTAGAGTGATTTACTTGTGCATTTCCATAATTCCTTACTGTCAAAAACTACCGATGTAACCAGCACAGTGAAAAGGACCACTTGAAAAAGATGCAGTGGTCAACTGGTATACTGGTAATGCAGTGAACCTCACCTAAATATGCTGTCTGTAAACTGCTCAAGAAAATATTCATTTTTTAGCACTACATTGTTCAAATAATAAACAGTGTTCAAATAATAAACAAATAAGTTAAACTTATTTTTATGTTATAAGATGCTTTATTAACAAAATAAACATGATGACTGTGGATGTTTTCCAATATTCTCTTCATTTCACTGTATCAAGTTTCATGAATATTTTTTTTTAAGCTAGCATAGAGGGTAGTGAGTCATACAAGTCACTTTCCAATGATGATGGTGGAAATGGCAGCAATGTTGTCATCAGCAGTTTGCTAAAGGTTTAGGTTATACTTTTCATTTGCCGAAATGTCTTGATAAAATCTCATCATATTGGGCATGAATCATTATGAACCTCAGACAATTCATGTGGTGATATGCATGCTTACCAATTTGACTATAAAGTCAGTCAGAGTCATAGAAAATATGCATCAGGGTTTTGGTTTAAGTTTTTTCATTGCTGAATCCTTTGATTGATTTTTTCATATTGGGATGAATGATTACAAAGTTGAGATAATTTATTCTGTGACTAGCACTCTCACCCCTTTGATCATGGGTCAGTTTCATAATGCTAGAAAATTTGCATCAAGTGTTGTTTTTCCTAACTCCTGTGATGTTTTTTTAAAATGTTGGATGAATCATTATGAAGCTAAGACAATTCAGCCTTTTGATAATGGATTCAAGGTTGTATAATTTATTGCAATCCTTTGATTGTGGGTTCAAGACATGCTTACTCAACCTTCTAATGGTATGGTCAAGGTCATTTGTTTTACATTAATGCTCTGATTGTGAGCAGTCAATGTCATTTGTCTTGTAATATTTTCATTGTGGGTTCTAGATACACATGCCCAGGCTTTCATGTTCTGGATCTTTAATTTAATCCAGTGTATTTGCTATAAGTTTAACTGCACCATGATAATCATACTAATGCAAAGTACAAGCTTGGATATAAAACATAGAGCATCTCAACCATGTTACATTGTACAATCCATGACCAGACCAGTGTCATTATGTCAGGGACCATGTTATAATGGGGTGCTTTATAATTGGGCACTAGTGTGTTATTCAGACCTTTCCATTACTATGGAAACATTATTATGATTGAAAAAGGCAGTGTTGTTCCCATTAACAAATGACACTATGAAACCCAATATAAATCAAACTGACTTAAAAAAATCAGTTACATGTGCTAGAAATTAATAAGGGACAGTTCCAATAGTGGGAATTGAACTGGAAATTAAGACTTGACATTCAGACAGGATACTAAGATGTATAATGTACAATATGTAAGCAAATACTCTGCATGAGTCATGGTTCCACTGGTACTATCAACAGGTGTCTGCCTCTTTGATACCACTCTGTGTTAAGACCTCACAGTAGTCGTTTGTATATATTAAAGTTATTGATAGATAGAACACGATGTCTCATCTTATGTTTTAATGCAATAACACAACAAAAAGATAATATCTTGTTTCCAGGGAGATGTTTGACTGTATTAACACTAAAAATGAAGTGCAGAGATTTAGTACAGTAGTATAGATGAACTTACCTGAACAACAAGAACAGTTACTTTAAAATGTTTTTTAATCTTTTTCAGGGAGTGATGACTCATCAGATGAAAATGGCTCAGATCAAGTTACGAAGTCTTGTAGAAAACTGCCTACAATGCTCCAGGATCTTCAGGATAGCCTATCAGAATATCCTGATGATGGACAGATGGTCAAGGTAACATTTATAGTTTGAAAATAGTGATGTATCTTATATTTTATATAACCAAATTCTAGATCTGCCATGGCATAATGCAGAATCCAGAATCTAACTTAAAATTGTCTATAGTGTTCCCTTACCCAGGTCTGCCATGACATAATGCAGGACGTTAACTGTCAAAACATTCACTATCAATATAATTAAATGTACTTTATCCTGATAAAATAAAACTGTTTGTCATTGTGGCTCCTTTCTATTGGATTAAAAATGTTTTAGAAAGGGTACTAGATTATAACCAGTTGATCATTTTACAAGCTCACTTCCTTCACCAATACTGAAATTTTGTGTACCACATAAATAGACAAGAACACATACCATAATACAAGTTTGTTTGACAGTCAGGTTTAGAAGCCAGTTGTTGCAAAAAGAGCAAAATGGCATTAGTTTAGAAAGTGGAAATGATTTGGCTGAGCAAAAAAGAGAAAGAGTTCTGTGATTATTGATGAAAAATGTTTTCATGAGAAAACTTAAAATAAAGCATCAATATTCATTCTGCTTTCAGTATGAGAATGAAATGGATGAGGATAGTTATAGTCTCATAGTGTCAACTCAGATGGGAATAGTAGATTTTTGTAGAGTTAAAACTAATTTTAATTATGTAAAACTTCCCAGAAACTAACTGCAAAGGATTTCCTATTCCTACCTCACTGTTATGTTCTGTAATCAGGGTCAGTTATTCCTATCTTCATATGCAGTGTTTCTTGTAACCTGTTGTAGTGTTTCACAAGGGTCTGTTCTTGGACGTGTTATTTTTATTCTATACACTCAGCCGCTCTCAAGGTTGTACGCTGATGACACTCAAATATACAAGTTTAGCCACCCAACTGAAGTTGATGCTACCATCCTTGGTGTAGAGAGGTGCATTTCTGATGTGAAATCATGGATGACATGTAATAAGCTGCAGATGAATGATGATAAAACTGAGGCTATTCTGATCACAACACAAAGATGTTCTCATTCACATCCTTTAGCTCAGACAATAAATATCAGCAACACCAACATTAAATTCTCACAGTCAGTACGAAACCTTGGTGTTACTCTAAACAGTACTCTCACATTGCACCAACATGTCATGAACATATGCAAGGCTGCATATCTTAAACTGAGACACATCAGTTCCATTTGCAAATATCTTTCAGTTGATGCCACTAAAACACGTGTGTTCATTAGTACTTTCAAGATGGGACTATTATAACTCAGTTCTGTCCGGTTTGTCACACTATTTACTCTAGAAACTTCAAAAAAGTTCAAAACAGCTCCTCGGATCATCTTTAGAGTACTATGATCAGAGCACACCTCCCTGTTGTTCTGTACCCTACACTGTCTATCCATTCAATACAGAACCAAACACAAACTTTGTTCTCTGTGCTATGTTTCACTGACAGACTCTAGTCCAACATACCTCTCCAGCCTCACCCATGTGTATGTACCAGCAAGATAATTATGCTCCTCTTCTGACAATCGTATACTCATTGTTCCCTACTATGAAAATGTAGTCATATGGACAACGTTCATTTGCATACCAGTGTCCGGCGATGTGGAACGAATTGCCCATTGAAATTAGACACAAAGACACAGTGGTCCGTTTTAAGAGTGCTTTTAAAACTCGCCTTTTTCGACTGCAGGAACAAACTTAGAGACCTAATAATGTTTCGTATATTATATATTTTCAGGTTGTTTTTATGTTTTCCAATTTCATGGTTTGTGTTTTTTGTTTTCTATGGTGCAGTCATCTCATAGATGGTGTAAAGCGCTTAGAGCTTCGAAAGATTAGGCGCTATACAAAGTCCTCATGATTATTAAATACGAGATGTTACAGTATAGCTGTCGCGAATTATTTAAAGTAAGAAAAGGTATGGCACAGTGTCCTTTATATAAGAAAGTCCGAGCAAGAAACGCGTTTCAAATCATGTGCATCTGCCCACCCCCACCTCCCTTAAATGGCCTCTCCTTAAAAAAATTTTGAAATCAGCAGATGTTCTGCAGGATCAAAGCAGTTGCTATTGTAAACACTGTTATAAAACATTAACATCAAAAGATAATGTTAGTTTCACCTTGGAAAATGTGTTCCCATCAAATGAAGCCATCCGATTCGCTGTGTTGTATTTAATAGCTCCAATTACGGTCTCATCATTAATAGCATAAGTTTAGTAAGTGTTCCTAATTAATCAGACCTCAAAGTATTGTTGAAATTAATAATAATACAAAAATGTTAAAATCTTAGATGCCCATACTGAGAGATTTTAATTCCCAACAAATGTAAAGCATTCTGCTTGGATGTCTCCACGTGTATTCAATTATTTGTTCAGTCTTGTATGGGAAAAATATCGAAACAATTTTTATTGTCACAGAAAAAGTAGTTGTATGGAAATGATGACAGTGTCAGTAATGTGATCGTAATAAATTTATGTAATTATTATTATTATTTTGATGCAAACGTAAATAATGCGGTTTCCCGTTTGGCTAGCAAGCCAACAAAATAAAAGGGAAACAAATAAACATGCAAATTATTTTCTTTGAATAGTTGATGCCATGTTCTTTTGTGTTGTTCTTTTGTGTTGTAGTTTATTTTATTATATGAAATTTATGCTAATTTTCTCATTATTTGATGGCTTGAAATGTATCTTGTATTTGTATCATTGTATGATGGCTTGAAATTTATGCTGGTTGTCTATTCTTTTTGATGGTTTGATATTTATTTTAGTGTTATATGCTGATGTTCTCATTGTTTGATGTTTTCAAATTTATACTGGTTTCTGTTTTTGATGATCTGAATATTGATAAATTTCAGGATAAAAGCAATGTAGGAATTTGTTGAACGCTGATGTATATTTGACTGCATTGTCCTATTATGACCATATGTAGTCTACCACTTAACATTATTATTTTAACCAAGACAATAGGTAAACAAGCATGGTTTAGTAATTACATTAAGTCTAAAATGACTGAAATTGCGTAGTCAAGAAACTGGAGTCACTTGTTAGGGAATAATAATAATAATAATAATAATAATTAATAATTAATAATTAATAATAATAATTAATAATGATAATAATAAATAATAATAATAATAATAATATTGATATTAATAATGATAAATAATAGTAATAATAATGCTTTGTTATAGAGGGTGACTCATAGCCATTTTTGTTTTTATAGTGAAAATTAATTTTTTTCAGTCCTAAACAATCATTTCTGGTTTGATATTTCTGACATAATCAACTTATTATTAAGAAGATAATGATAAAATAATTGTATATTTTATGTAATAATAATAATGACGTAATTTGCAGTTACAAACGTTATGATGATGCACTTGATGAACAGTATGGAATGTTTTCATATCTTATGCTGTCACGTGTTTCTATACAACCATGCTGTACAATTATGTATTCTAACACAACTCTTAATTTAGTTTTCTTTACTTTATCAATTATTTATTCTTAATACTAACTTGGTTTCCTTTAAATGAGTTCAAGACAAAATGTAAGACTTTCATCTAATAGTTTTGCGTATGTAGATGTTCACTAGTCACATTAAGACTATTTCATATATATACTGTTACAGTGTGTTATGATTGTGGGGTGTTAAAATAAGTTACAAACGAGAGCTGAAACAGATTGTGTTTAAAATTTCAACAAATAATATACATGTATTTTCCTTTGCACAAATAATTAAGTATTAATGACCAGTTTGATATTGCTGTGAATAAGTTAGATGAAAAAATAGACCAAAATTAAAAATTGAATATACAGCAATAAGCTGGATGCCATGATGCAACATTGTATTTTAAGGTTGGAATTAGTAATTTGGAAGTAAAACATCATAATATAATACTGACACACAATAATTGAGGAAACATTTGGGTCAGTTTCCTTTCTAAACCATTTAAAATTGTCAACAAGTTTAGGAATTTCTAAAAGCGAGATACTAAACTAGACTCAGATTCAAATAAATGTTTACTTTCATTAAATGATCTGAAAATTAAATCCAGTTAAATAAAAATATTAGCTATGTTTTACATTGTTTGCAAAATAAATGTTTCTACTTTGGAAACTCACCCTCCAAATTTAAATCTAATTAAAGGCCATGCAAGCTGTAATGGTACCAGTCAGCAGTACATATTAAATATATGACTTTTGATTTGAAGAGTCGTTTTTCCTGACAGTAAGTAGGGGCTCGAGCTGGCCGAGTGGTGTAATGCACTTACTTTTACCAAACATTGCCATCTCACCTGTGTGCATACATTTGGGTCTCAAGCAGAGTGATGTATGTGATAAACCTCTCAATAGATTTATTTCCATCGGTGGCTGATACCAGGGTTGTTCTGGGTTCTTCCTCTGACAGTTGTCATGGTCTGGAAAATGGTGTTAAACTCTACAGCTACAATTTGAAAAAATGCAAGCTTCTTGTTCTCATTTACACTATAAGTGACAAATGTGACCAAAAAAATTGCAGTCTATCAAATACAAGGCATGTATGTAGGTAGATTTGTAAGACAACATTTACAGCATGTCTTTTTCAAATTAAATATAAGGCCTGTAGATACATAACACACTTACAATAAGTTGTTGTTAAAAATTACATAAAAGGCATGTATGTACATGTATAAGATAGCACATTTATATTACGTATTAGTCATATTAAATATAAGGCATGTATGTACATTTGTTTAATTAAGAAGAGGAACATTGTTTCCACATGTATATTTGTGATATTACATATGCTATTGAAGATCAGGACACAGGAACTTACAGAATAAAAAAAAATATCAAACAAAACAAAGAGTGATATCAGTCTAAATTATTTTTTCACCCTTGTCTACAGCAGAGTGTTGAGGAAGAATTCAACAAGGCAGAAATTGAGACTATTTACAATTATTGTTATTATGATTTAGATTTATCTTAAATAAGTTTTAAATAAGTTTATATAGTGGCACAATGAATTACCGGAAGGTTTAAATAAGAGATAGTTTTCATTTCTTACCAGTTCTTATCGACCGGCAGTGGCGTGACTCCGAAACTGATTGCTCCCTTTAGTGCATTTCCTTTGTTCTTCACGTGATATTCGGTTAGCCTGCGGCGTGCTTCCTTTGTCTCAGTTAATTTGATTCAGTAAAGCTGAGAGTTTCTTGATTGTGAGTAATTCAATTATATTTCTGAATGTTTCATGAGGGTTATTGTTGGTTAATTGAATTACTTCCGGGTATGTACTTGGTGCAGTAATGTCTAATTGTTTAGATCTAAATTTGTCCCTTTCCTATTTGGTTTTGTTACAGTTATTGAAGATATGATGTAGGTCTTCAGGGATGTTACAGCCGAAACAATTAATATTATGTGGGACAGGTCCTGTATATTTCACAAAGCTGTTTGCCATTTTTTTCCCAGTATTATTCTGTTTATATTAGAATGTTCATAACCCTTGCACCTAGGTGGTATGTTCTTTCTATTGACTTCTTTGATGATGTTTTGTAAAATTCTCCCTTGTTCATTTTTGTCCCAATCAGTCTGCCGTTGTTGATTAATCATAACGTAGATTAAAGTATATATTTCAGTTGGACTATTCTTTATTGGCATATAATTAGGTTCAGTAAGTTTGTGTTTAGCGAGTTGATCTGCTAAGTCATTTCCTTTAATGTCTATGTGGGATGGAATTCGCATACATTCAACTATTAGATTTTGAATTCAGCTGTATAAATGGAGCAGTGATCAGGTAGTCGTTATGTTCTGGTATAACGCAGGCTGCAGCTGTTTTAAAAGGATTTGTAATTTTCGAGCCATCAGTGTAAATTTTTGTGAAATTTTGATATTGAGTATTTATTATTTCCAATGCTAATGTTTTCAAATAATTTTGTTGGTTTCTTTTTTTTCATTATCTGTAAGGGAGATATTTACTTTTGTTTGTACATTACTCAAAGGTTCTTTTCGTATATTATGTTAGTTTCTACTTGGAATATATCTATTGGAAGGTAGCTTTTTAACACATGTACTACTTTCCGCATTGAGGGATTATTTTTCAAGGTTTTTCTGAAGGGAATGTTACATCTATCGATAGACAATAGAGTGGGGTGCGTTTTGTCATGAGTCACCAGTCGGGCTGCATACTTTAATATGAGTTCCTGCCTTCTGAGATGTAATGGCTGTTCCCCAGTTAAGACCTGCAGCTCGGCTATAGAGGTTGACGGCAGTGCGCCAGTACCAATAAGTAGGGCTTTTCTCTGTATTTTAATTAAATTGTTTAAATAACGTGTGGATGCCGTGGTACATACTTGGTATCCATAGTCTAGTTTGGATCTTATTTGTGCCCTATATAATGTTAGAATAGTTTCTTGATTAGCACCCCACTGAGTGCCTTTGAGGCTTCTTAATAGCTTTAGGTCCCGATTGCATCTTTTAACTAGGTCATCTATATGATAAGCCCATGTTAAGTGTTCATCAAAGTACCTACCCAGAAATTTGGCTATTTTTACAAATGTTATGACTTTATTCTGAATTTTAAGTTTGAGGTTGGTTTTGAATTTTATATAAGGAGTGAACAGTACTGCTACCGGTTTTAGTGCGACAGTTCAAATACCCATTTATCAGCCCATTTGCCTATTTTGTTTAAGCTGGTTTGATTTTCAGCCATGTGATGGTGGTTGGATGTGTTGCCTGCTCTCCATAGTCCACTATCACCAGCAAATTGTGATAATTCAATTTTAAGTGATGCCAGATTTGTGTCAAGATTAGTTATCATTAGGTTAAAGACGGTGGGGCTGAGAACACTCACTTGTGGAGTTCCATTTTCAAGGGAGTATTCTTCAGAGTAAGTTGCCTCTACCCAAGTTATAATTTTGCGGTTGGTCAGAAAATTTTATATGAAGTTGAACATTCGACCTGTAATGCCATAATGATTTAATTTGGCTATAAGGCCTTTGGTCCATACAAGATTGAATGCGTTTTCCAGATCAGTAAATACCGCAATTAAGCTTCTATCCGCTTTTCATTTTGTGTTAAATGCAAGTTTATGGTGGATTCTAATCTTATTAATTGATCCGTAGTGGATCTTTTATTTCTAAATCCACATTGATTTGGAGATATCAAGTTGTTGCTTTCAAGATGGTGTTTGCGTCTATTAGTAATAATTGTTTCCATTATTTTGGAGATGTTATTGGTGAGTGAAATGGGTCTGTACGAATTAATATCGTTCCGATCCTTTTTTGGTTTAAGTATGGGTATTACTATCGCTGTTTTCCAATTTTTTAGGTAGCCTTCTTGTGTCTCATATTTATTTAGCATTTTGATGATTGATTTAACTAAAGTTATAGGTAAGTTTTTATATATAACATAACCTATTTGATCTTCCCCAGTTGAAGTTTATTGTTTAGTTTTTAGTGCCTGGTCCCATTCATATACCGGTAATGTTATTTCGGTGCTCAGAGGATATAATTTGGGTCCTAGGTCTTGGAATAATTTGTGGAATTTTATTTCAGTTTTAGCTCTGTGATTAATTATATATATATATATATATAATTATTGATAATAATAATAATTAATAATATTAATATTACTAATTATAATAATAACTAATAATAATAATAATAATGATAATAATTAATAGTAATTTTAATAAGTGATAATAATAATAATAATAATAATAATAATAAGTAATAATAATAATAACTAATAATAATAATAATTATAATACAAGTAATAATAATGACAATGTTTTTTTATAGAGGGTGACTCATAGCCATTTTTGTTTCATAAAGAAATGGATTCTTTCAGTCGTAAGCAATCATTTCTGGTTTGATATTTCTGAAAAATGATAGGGATGCCTGCCCTGGCCATAAGCAACTACTTATTAAGCAGATATGATACAATAAATGTACATTTATGTACTAATAATAATGACGTCATTTGCAGTCACAAAGGTTATGATGATACAAGTGATGAACAGTATGGAATGTTTTCATATCTTATGCTGACAAATGTTTCTATACAAAAATGCTGTACAGTAATTTATTCTACCACAACTGTTGATTTAGTTTTCTATACTTTATCAATTATTTATTTTTAATACTAGCTTGGTTTCCTTTAAATGAGTTCAAGACAAAACGTAAGACTTTCATCTAATAGTTTTGCGTATGCAGATGTCCACTAGTCACATTAAGACTATATATATATATCCCAAATTGTTATATCACAAGTCTTATTGTATAATGTACCAAACAAATCCCAATGGTTTACTACTAAATTTCAATTGAACGTGTTGACTTTTTTACATCTCAAATTTGATATTATGCCAATACTTGGAATTTGGTACACTGATTATTCTTGATGTAATACAGTGATATAAATTAAAAAGGTCATTGAAGGAATTCAGAATAATTACCACACAAAATAATTATTTCAAGAAGTATTAATGACCAGTTTGATATTGCTGTGAATAAGTTAGATTAATAAATAGACCAAAATTAAAAATTGGATATACAGCAAGCTGGATGCCATGATGCGACTTCAGATTTTAAGGTAGAAATTAGTAATTTGGAAGTACCGGTAAACAGCAATACTATAATGCTGACACACAGTAATAGGGCAACAACGCGTCTGTTTCCTTTCTAAAACATTTAAAATTGTCAATACGTTTAGGAATTTCTAAGTGAGAGACTAAGCTAGACTCAGATTCAAATAAATATGTTTACTTTTTTCATTAAATGATTTGGATATTTAATGTATAGTTCTATAAAAAATATTAGCTATGTTTTATATTGTTTGCAAAATAAGTGTCTCTACTTTGCAAACTCACCGTCCAAAATTAAATATAATGAAAGGCCATGCAAGCTGTAATGGTACCAGTCAGCAGTACATTTTAAATATGTAACTTTTGATACGAGGAGTCCTTTGTCCTTACATGAAGTAGAGGCTCGAGCTGGCGGAGTGGTGTAATGCACTCACTTTTAAAAACATTGCCATCTCACATGTGTGCATACATTTGGGTCTCAATCACAGTGTTGTATTTTATAAACCTCTCGATAGATTTATTTCCATCGGTGGCTGATACCAGGGTTGTTCTGGGTTCTTCCTCTGATAGTTGTCATGGGTTGGAAAATGGTGTTAAACCCTACAGCTACAATTTTAAAAAATGCATGCTTCTTGTTCTCATTTACACTATAAATGACAAATGTGACCAAAAACTTTAAAGTCTATCAAATACGAGGCATGTATTTAGATTTGTCACACAAAATATTTACAGCAAGCCTTTTTCAAATTAAAAATATTGCATGTATGTACATTTGTAAGATTACCCATTTACAGTAAGTGTTTGTCAAATTATATATAAGTCATGCATGTAGATTTGTAAGATAAGACATTTACAGTAAATCTATGTTAAATTAAAAAATAATGCATGTATGTACATTTGTAAGATAACACATTTACAATAAGTTTTTGTCAAATTACATATTAGGCTTGTAGGTACATTAGTAAGATTACACATTTGCGGTAAATCTTTGTTGAATTAAATATAATACATGTATGTACATTTGTAAGATAACACATTTGCATAAAATATTTGTCAAATTAAATATAATACATGTATGTACATTTATTAAATAAGGAAGAGGAACATTGTTTGCACATGTATATGTTGTGATATTATTATATATGCTATTGAAGATCATGACAAAACATATTACAAAATTTAAAAAAATATGAAACAAAACAAAGAGTGATATAAGTCTAAATTATTATTTTACCCTTGTCTACAGCTGATTGAGCAGATTGTTGAGGAAAACTTAAACCAGGCAGGAATTAAGATGTCCACAGATGAGCGGGATTTGTTTATTAAATTTCAGAACGAAATTGGCACAGATATGTACTTCAGGTAACAAATAGCATTATTTCGTTACTTTCACTCCCTTAACAAAACAGTTCTTTTTACTCAGTCTAACTAAAATCGGATCTTAACCTTTGTATGTAAAACTCTGACAACAAGCACTTAGGGGTCATATTCTGGTGACCTGTTGTATTACCACAATTGCTGATTTTACAAACCAATGAGATGAAGTTTTGTATCTTTGCATTTGGGAGACTGAGCAGCATGGATGAAGATATTCAATGTAAGACGCATGATTTGAATCACTATAAAATTTCTGAAAGCTGCATTTCCATTGGCTGTTTAAAAGGTAATCAGAACGTGATCCCTAAGCAGTCTCTGTCAGATCTTTATGTAAGACAGTGGATATCTAATTTTAATTTGAATGCCTTTCACTTTGGGTCCAAGATATTTTTTTATTTGAGAATGAAACTGATAATTAAAGGCATTTATTTGCGTCCATTAAACATAATTAAATGCATTTATCTAGAGGTATTATAGATAAATTAATTTAGTTGCATACTGGACATGAATAGATGGATATATATTTATATTACGAGAAAAAGAATGATTTTTTCCCTTATTTCATTGAAGACATCCTTTGTAAATTTATGCATTCTTTGAAAAATTACTATTGCTAAAAGAACATACAATATTTTGAGTAGGAGTTTTACACTTATTGCTACGACGGTAATCTGTAACCACTCTATGTCGAAACTGGAATATATTCATCTTTTCCAAGTGGATTTATGTAACATCAACTGCAACAATCAAAATGCTTGCATTTGAATTGATCAGAAAAGAAAAATCAACAGTGAATATAATAAATCTTTATGTCTTTCAAGTGTTGTTAAGATCCACCCTATTATTAATTTTGTTAATGCCATTGAAACATTCTTATCCTGCATGACAGCCCCAGTGGCCTTAGTGGTTATAGCACCCATGTCTGAGGCAGGAGGTTGCAGGTTTGAACCCATGACCATTAATCCTAAAGAATTACAAAACATATTATTTCCCTTGCATGGCACTCAACATTACATTACAAGGTTATGCTGGAACTGGTTATCCTGGTGTCAGGATAATGTCAATGGGTGGAGACAATGCTACATGTCTGCTGCCTGATGTACCAGTGATATAAATCACTATAAACTGCTGCATGATGTCCCAGTGATATATATCACTATAAGCTGCTGCCTGATGTCCCAGTGATAGGCATCACTTTAAACTGCAGCTTGATGTCCCAGTGATAGGAATCACTTTAAACTGCTGCATGATTTCCCAGTGATATACATCACTTTAAACTGCTGCCTGATGTCCCAGTGATAGACATCACTATAAACTGCTGCCGGATGTTCCATTGATAGACATCACTATAATTGCTTCCTGATGTCCCATTGATAGACATCACTATACACTGCTGCCTGATGTCCCAGTGATAGGCATCACTTTAAATTGCTGCCTGATGTCACAGTGATATACATCACTATAAACTGCTGCCGGATGTCCCATTTATAGACATCACTTTATACTGCTGCATGATGTCCCAGTGATAGACATGACTAAAAACTGCTGCCTGATGTCACAGAGATAATCATCACTATAAAGTGCTGCCTGATGTCCCAGTGATAGGCATGTATTTAAACTGCTGCCTGATGTACCATTGATAGACATAACTTTAAACTGCTGCTTGATGTCCCAGTGATATGCATCACTATAAACTGCTGCCTGATCTCCCATAGATAGACATCACATTAAACGGATGCCTGATGTCCCACTGATAGACATGACTATAACCTGATGCCTGATTTCCCTGCGATAGGCATCATTTGAAACTGTTGTCTGATGTCCCAGTGATATACATCACAATAAACTGCTGCCGGAGGACCCACTGATAGACATCACTATAAACTGCTGCCTGATGTCCCTTTGATAGACATCACTATAAACTGCTGCCTGATGTCCCAGTGATAGACATCACTATAAACTGATGCCTGATGCCCCAATGATAGAAATCATTTTAAACTGCTCAATGATGTCCCAGTGATTTAAATCAAAAATGCTGCCTGATGTCACTTTCATAGACTGCAGCAATGAAGACAATACCTCTGTGACTAAACATGTTAAAGCTTTGTTAAAAGTAACCCCCAAAAGTCAAAGGAGGCATTCATCCTGCACAGAAGCACAATGAAAGATTCATTCTTTCCATATTTCTAAATGACAAACAAGTACTGATGGCAAACTGTCACGTTGTGAACATTGATGTAAACTGATATATTATTCTTTTTCTTTTTTCAGTACTAGAAAACGTGAACATGACGATATAGGAATATTGTAATGTTTTTCGATTCTTATCATATGTGTCTTATATATATGAAAAGCAGTGAGTGAAAGTAAAATTACAGAAAACCCAGTTCTTTAAAGTGATCAGAATCACCATGAAAACATTGCTGATTAAATGTAAGATTTTCTGTAGTGTACATTGAGTTTCAATCAGCAGAAATTCAAAAATAATACTGAAATGCATTTGGGGACAGATGGAGTAATGTGCGTAAAGAAATCAAAATAATAATTGATTTTGTAGTTGCGGATTTTACTATCTTTCCTTTGTGTTCCAACAGGTTAGCATTGATTCCCATTGTTTCCAAGTATACAGTATTAACTATTGTTAACTATGTGCATATGTGAGCTTTCTTATTCCCTGCAGACTGGTCCATTAGCTTAGACACCCTACTGTGAGTATATCTACAGCATCCATTGAGCTCAGCCTCTTTCATTATCCCTCGAGAGCCTCATTCTCGCCCCCCCCCCCCCCCAGCAGACGTTTTGCATATACACCAATACTATGTGTCAAGAGAGAGTCAGTATTGACTGCCGCAACTGGATTACAAGAAACCATTCATTGTGCAACCCTACATCAAAATTAGATAAAACTAAAATGCCTGATCCATGTAGTACATGAGAAATGAGTAAGTGTAATTCTGTATGCAGCAGTGAACACCCGAGTACATTTTTGTTCAAATATAATGCTTTGACATCACGTGCACACATTTCGCTGATACAATCTCGTGATTTTAAACCTGAAAATAATTCTGAAAATGAGGGGTCACAATTGCAAATTGATTCTTATAGGTCATCTAAGTTAACAAAATAGCTGGATGATAGCAATAGTATTCCCTATAGATTTTATCAGCACTATCTTGGATAGAGCAAGCATGACCCAAGCTAGGGTATGGGCAGCACCCTCACAGAGTGATAATGTGTCACACCCAGATAGGGCAGGTGAGAGTTATAGTAGAGTTAGATGAATTTTGATCGGCAACACAAATGGTGCTTTCTCTATTTCAGAATGACTTGTAGAATAAGGGAGGTATAATATCATGTTTACTTACAGCATAATGTATTTTAATTTTCAGTAAGGGTCCACATAGATTAATTGATGGCCAGGAAACCCTCAAGGCTACTGAGACATTCTTTGAGCAGAATCGTCCTGATATGATGGAAAAATGGCTTGAGTACAAACGTCAGGGCAAACTTACCCCTGAACTGATAGGTACGTAGTTTATATCTCATTTTACGAACATTACTCATTCTTTCTTCAACATGTAATATATTTATATTAGTTTAATGTGGTTTGAATTTTCTGACATGATAATGTTGATGATGTTTGGATCTCATTTCAGGTGATTGCAGAGATTCCCATTGGTTATGTAGAAGTCCTAATTAATTCACGTTACACATAGTGTGGTGTTTGCTAGCCTATATTTTGTAACCAAAGCTCCATGGAAATAAGTCTTGTCAATGGTTCAATGGTTTGATAATTTAGTATTCATTAACTCGCTCAATCTCTGGTTTGATATTTTCTCTGGAATATATTAAGAGTGAGCTGTCAGACCTAATATAAACTCACTCCTGCCAAACAGTATGCTCTTAAATCAAACTATGCTAAATATTAGATGGATTACTCTTGCTTTGTACATTTTAAATTAAATAAATGTAATGCAATCAACAGTTGTTTGACAATTTTATTATCATCTCTACTCAATGTCTTATAAATCTGAGATTATTAAACTGATTATAGCTGTATAAAGGGAGCAAACAAGTAGACGATGTCAAGGACATACATATCATTTGTTTCCTTTTTTCTATTTTTAGCAATTATATATAATATATTTGCAAGAACGCAAGCAGTGAAAGAACATGAAATTTTGCCCCTCAGATTTAGTATATTGATACGGCAGTTAGATAGCGGACCAGTCTGTAGTTTTAAACAAATTTGCACCAGATGTTAAACTGACTTTACAGCGTGATGTATGGCTGTTATATACCGAAAATGAGAAGACTTATCATTTCAAACTTAAAAACATGTCAGATCAGTAAAAGGACAAATCATCATGGCTTTATATTTTTTTAAAGAAGGTTATGATAGTAATATAAAACAGAATTCAGACTGCATCATCCTTATTGCATACTTCAATCTTGACGTCAGAATTCAGATGGCATCATCCTTATTGCATACTTCAATCTTGACGTCAGTCTAATACTCATTCAGCAACATTTACACCTGTGTAATAGTTAAAGTGAGTGCTGTAAATAAAAAGGTGTCAGCATATTTACACGTAGTTACACGTGTTGAATCAAAAGTAAATGTCTCTTTCTCATACATGCTGTATTTTTAGCATTGCATTTTTAGCATGTGAAAGATATATATATATATATATATATATATATATATATATATATATTTATATATATTATATATATATATATATATATCTATATATATATATATATATATAAATATATATATATTTCTATATATACATATATATACACACATATGTACATATATACATACATATATGTATAATCCAATAACTATGTTTAGATTGTTGAATCTGTTATCAGTAATAATTATGCTTACACCTCTTCTTGGATGGCATATATGCAGACATTAAAAAATAATTGAGACTGGAGCAAGCTTCACATTTCTATGGATCATGTTAACAAAGTATCCATTGGAAAATTCCACAATGTGCATTCGGCCACAACATCCTTACTTTCCTAAGAAGGTTTGTTGGTCAAATTTAATTTTTCCTTTCCAATAAACGTTTGGTTTGTTTTGGTCTAAAAGAATGTTTACTTTCCTATGACAGTTTGTATATATATATATATATATATATATATATATATATATATATATATATATATATATATATATGTGTGTGTGTGTGTGTGCGTGTGTGTGTGTGTGTGTCTTTAGTTCCAGTTATATGTCTCAATACTCAACCATGATTAGTTTCAACTGTGTATTGAACTGTTCCCGGTCATAAACAATAATCATAACATGGTTATATATGAGATGGTGATAGTAAAATGACTTTTGTCCAAAACAAGTTCAGTTTTTTTTCTAGGATAATTAACACAAACTGGCTTTGTTACAAAGCTCACATAACATATACGCAAAATATTTCTAGTCCAACGCTTTCTGTGTCATTGATATTCGTGTAAAAATGACAGTAACCTTTTCAGCATAAACAAGCACTGAGGTATCGATTAAGTTTTGTAAATTGCATTTATCATGAAAATGAATGAAAGTCGTCAATTTATGAGAGAATGAGCATATATGTTTTTCTAATACATTGACATGATTGTTTTCAAGACTATCTCACAATTCATGTGTTATCGGAACGATTCATGTGAATCGAACATTATGTTCTGTCTCCTCCAGATGTAATCTATGCAAAGGAGAGGAATCCAGACCTACACGCCAATAAAGATAAATTCTTGAAACACATGGAAAATTTAAACATTATTGTAAAGGCAAGGTCTTTCGATGAAAATGGAGTGAAGGTCAGTTAATATTCTGTTTTATTTGAAAATCTTACCAGGCTCCAAATCTTAAAACATATCACTCTTTTTAGTAATAATACTGTCAATGAATGATTACAATTTTTAGAAAAGATTTAAACTGTTTGAAAATTAATAAGCATGCAAACAAATTGTAAAGCATAACTTTATCTTTCATAAATTAAAGTCTTTACGTTTTGTAATATCTTTACTGCCAAATTTCTTTTCATCCGAGAGTGCTGGAAACGATATTTAGGAAAGTTTCTATTTCCTTACATCAATAAATAATTAGTACTCATATTTGTTAAGTGGCATAAGTTAAAGTTTGTAAAATTTAGTTTATTATGGACATTTCTCCAAGAGTCATTCTGTATTGTGACTGAATTTCTTTTTTCGTGGCAAAACATTTTCTTTAACTAATATTCCCCCTTTGATATGTAATGTACTTCCCTGACATTTAAATCGGGTTAAAGTAATGCATTTGGGCAGCAAATTTATAGTGATAATTGATGTGTGGTGTCATTATTCTTTTATTTATCGATTTTAAAAAGGGCGACATAAAAAAGTGAAAAAAGAAAATTAATTTTAGACATTGATCCAAGGCTAGTAAGGGACCCCGAGTGGCAGAGTGGTCGAAAGCGCTGTCCGTTACGTATCACTGCCGTCTCACCTCTGTCTCCGTTGGTTAAAGTCTAAGATTCGGCAAATCTATTTATGTGAGAAAGCCTGCCAGTAGATTCTCGTGGGTCGGTGGTTCTTTCCGGGGTGTTTCCCGGGTTCTTCCTGCATCAAAATTACTGGCCGCCATGTACTGCCTATCAAATGCTGAAAAATGACATTAAACCCGAAAAAACAAACAAAACAAAAATAAGGCTAGTAACTTAAAAAAACTCACAAGCCGTGACTGAAATTCCAAGATCCTTTACTACAATTTCCATATTCCTGAATTCCCTCTCTTTAGTATTGTCTAACAATGTTGTAATAGTTACAATTATATTATAAATTCACTAGAGTTTAAGAGGGTTTGATGTAAATGCAAATATCATTAGTTTGTATCACAACTCTCACTACGGAGTGGATAGTCTTGGTGTTCTATCTCATATGTTGAATTGTCTGAGTTAATCCTGGTCAGAGCCAAGTTAACGTATGTCAATTGCAGTATGTGCAAATAATTGGGTACGCCCATTGTATTTTGTCTGGTGTGTTTCATGAAGTAAAACTCCTTTAACTAAGAGTTCTGGCGTTTATATTTGGTTATGCTGATTACATCCTAAATTTGCTGCAGAAATGAACACAACTCCTGCACCTAAAATATTTATGATTTGCATTTTAAATATGGAATAGTCTGATTTGAAAGAAGCATTGCCGCTGTTCGTGAACTTTTCAAAAATATAATTCATATGGCTTTAACATTCTCTTTCAAGGTAATGATATGTAATATTTTTTTTTCTTTTAGAAGCTTCTATAATGATGATTGTGTACGTCATCACAACTTCTCGTTAAGACATAGTATAACTATCGATTGTGGACAGCATTGGGATCCATGTTTTGACATATGGACTAAAAACCTAAGTATTTCAACATGACAGCATCTGCTACAGATGCACAACAATGATTGAACTTAGCATTAAAGTTTGTAAAGTAGTATTTTTTTCATACAGAGATATGGTCAGAAATAAGAGTTAACTTTATGTCTAGACGAATTTGTTTTTACACATGTCCAATATTCCACAATGACCAGATGGGAGACTACAAATTAATTTGGTTAATATTGAGTAAGTTATAAACAATAACAATCCATAAAGGTCAAAATTCAAATTGATATCATCTACGTTCTTGCATATCCAAACGAAATGAAACATGATAATGCTGATTTGACAGACCATTTCAGAAGCCTGCGTCAGTCAATCGTTGTTAAATAATATACAAATCTACTGATCATGTAACCCGTTGGAAATAATATTAAGAACGTGCTCTGAATTAAAGTAATTTCATTGAAATTAAGAAGGTATATACATTCAATAATGCTGAAAGAATATTCAAATGTGATGATATTTTCAAAAATAAAGATATAGCTTTGTAAAAATGAACCCGACATCATTTGATAATCAGGCACCTTAGCTGAAAATATTACTGATTAGAACATTATGCAGAGGGCTATGCACACTACAGTTTTCACAAGCCTGTTTTATGCATCCAATGCTTCAGAGAGCTTGTCAAGAGATATAGCTTTGAAATATGGTCAAAATATCATAAAAGACAGAAGAAATATAACTTTGAAATATTGCAGAATAACATTATTATCAAACACACATAAGATATCGCTTTGAAATATTGTCCGAATTTATTCATTATCAAACACACAAGAGATGTAGCTTTGAAATATTCTCAAAATTTAATCGTCAAACACACAAGAGATATAGCTTTGTAATATCGTCAAAAGTTAATCATCGTACAAAATGCAAGAGACATAGTTTTGTAATATCAACAAAACTTAATCATCGTAAAAAAAGAGATATTGCTTTGAAATATTGTCCAAATTTAATCATCATCAAAACCACAAAATATATTAGCTTTGAAATATTCTCATAATTAAATCATCATCAAACACAGAAAAGCTATTGCTTTGACATAGTATCAAAATGTAATCATGCTCAAAAATACAAGATATATAGCTTTGAGATAGTGTCAAACAGTTTACCATCATCAAACATTAATCTTATCAGCAAATGTGAACTCTGAAAGTGGATTCCAGCACTGATCTGTCATCAACTTTGAACTATAAAAATTGACTACAGACTAACTCATCAACAAATCTCAACTCCAAAAGTGGACTACAGACCAGACTTATGATCTTTTACTGTAACTGTACGAATATACTACAGACCAACCTTATGACCAGACTTGTGATCTTTTACTGTAACTGTACGAATATACAACAGACCAACCTTATGACCAGACTTATGATCTTTTACTGTAGCTGTACGAATATACTACAGACCAACCTTTTGACCAAACTTATGATATTTTACTGTAACTGTACGAATATACTACAGACCAACCTTATGACCAGACTTATGATATTTTACTGTAACTGTAAGAATATATTACAGCCCAACCTTATGACTAGACTTATGATCTTTTACTGTAACTGTACGAATATACTACAGACCAACCTTAAGACCAGATTTGTGATCAGATGCGTAGTTTAGGAATGGACTACATGCCAGACTTTTCTACTTTTATCTGTAAAAATGGACTACAGACTTATCATCAAATCTAAGCTGTACGAATTCACTACAGGCCGACGTATTGTCAAATCTGACCAGTGTAAGAATGGTCTACATTACTGCCTTATCATCAAATCTGAACTGTAAGAATTGACTACAGGTCAGCCTTCTTGTCAAAATCTGAACTGTAAGAATGGACAACATATTATGGTTGTCATTACATTCATTAGACTGTTGTGGCATGATGTTTCACAACAACTTTCTCTATAATAATAATAATAATAATAATAATAATAATAATAATAATAATAATAATGCTTTATTTATAGAGGGTGACTCATTAGTCAAGGAATATTCTTCCTTGAGGCCCTCTTAATGTGTGGATGATAATCTAGCAGACTGATGGATGTAAGTATGGATGGATGGAGTCCCTTAGGGATAAACAGCTTTTGCAGCAGGGAAGACTGGGTCTTTTACTTTTACTTTGTCATGATATGTTTGATTCACAAGCATGCGATGCCATCATCTCTTCATAGCCTTTTTCATTCTGAGAGATGGTGGTAAATACACTGTACAGTGAATTCAGTATTTAGTGACAGAGCAGGCATTATGTTGAGTATTCGTGGCTAAAGATCGTCCGTGTAATAACCTGCACACTTATACCTTACACTTCACCTTACATGTGCAGATTCTTATTTCGGCTGTTTTTATCTGATTATATCATACCTCCTCCCCATGATGTATCAGTACTTTGTAACAGGTAAACTTCTTATCATCATATTAACGTCTTAACATTAAGGTTTATATTACTTTTTAAAATTTTATCAAACTTGGTAATTCGATTTTCTTATCTACTAACAGAAACCTCCTTATGTATGTAGAGTATGTGAATACCAATTTATTTATGACATTAATGTAGACACATACGGCTAGTGCCTGAATATTATATACATTTTCATGTGATGTTAGAGTGATACACTCCTGTAAGTGATATTTCAAATACAATAGCTATTTCTGCTTGTCTTTTAGTCAGAGACAAATTGTTTAATTGACGGCTTCCTTTCAGCTTGCTTTTGTTTTTTGGTTTTAAAACGGTTTTCTCACCAGAAAATGAAGAAATGAAAGATGTATTTTTAAATCCTATGGTAATATCCCATGTTTCTATCTTGACTATTTTACCGTTATGACTTTCTTTTCAATATAAACTGAACCTAAAAAGGTATTCGGGGAAAGGTCAGCATTGATATTGTTTCATAAATGTACTATTTCGGAAATGACTGCATATTTACCTTTCATGATTTGGGTACTTGGTGACATATTATTGTTCCAGCTTTTATCCTATTTATATTGTGTGCAAACCAGGAATTCAAAGTCATAATTGCTAAATGATTGCATTGATGAAAATGACAAATATCGATCAAGAGCTTTTTTTAAAAACAAATTGAGCATATACTCAGCATAGTTACTTTTACCATTCTCCTGATCCCGTCTGTATTACAAACGTATCCATAAATAATCATGTACATAATATATTCCTATTTATTTCAAGGTTTGGAGTAAGCTCAACATCGCAAACAATTTTATTTTGTTTCTAAACTTTAGTCAAATAGTAAGTTTGAAGACGGTAATTGTCAACAGTTATGTGCACTAAATGAATGATCTTACTATGATGACAATTTTATTTACAAATTAAATAATTAATGATTGCATCAAAACATGAAACTTCTTTTTAGGTACCTATTAGCATTAAACAATTTTAATTGTTTTTTATGGCTTGTGGTGTTTTAAGTCTTAAAATTTACTTTTTCCTGCATAATTCAAAAGTGTATCAGTAAATTGCTTTTGCCATGCTAGAAATCACACCTATTGTTTAGAAACTATGTCCTCCTACATTTTCCCAACATGACTATGACATTACATATTCATAATTCAAAGATTTAGCAATTTCGCCCTTACATCATTGTCAGTTTTGGAAATAAAATAATAATAATGATATACTATAGACATTGCTGTAATCAATACATGACCCAATGTACTTTTAAGAATGTATCAGTGTGTCAGAACAGATCAGACCTTTAGAACCAACTATGTATGAAGGATTTCTTAAACATACAAGAGTGGGTATACATGGTACCCAGCATAAAACATTTACCTATGGGATGCTACTGGCCTATTTCTCCAATTCTTACATTTGCCGAATCCTAGACTCAGACCTACACGGACAGAGGTAGCAGTGATTGGTAAATGCTTTTGACCACAAAGACACCAGCAAACCCCCAAAAAAGATGTTTCACTTTTCTTTAAAAATTAGTCTGACAAACAATGGTAGAACCAACTATTTATCTTTATAATAATCCAACATATCTTCAAGGACAAGAGCAAATTAAACTTTTCTTGTTGAACTTAACCAAATATTCTCAGTATTAATGTTATTTTTAATTATGATTTGTATAAATAACGGGTTATTAGTTCCTGAAAGAAATGATTCTTATAAAATAAGTATTCAGATGCAAAATAATAAATATTAATTAATAATATTACAATGTATGTGGTTTTTATTCATTACTAATTATGTTTCTATGATTGTTTTGTTTCATAGTATTTTACTAATATCAGTTAATTTCAGGAGAAACTATCAGAATGACTTTATAACATATGGGATTACTCATGAGTGTTTGTATGTGTATAATGTGTACCTCTCTCTCTTTGTATATATATATTAGGAGGAGAACTACTTCTTTACCGCTTGTATTCTGCGCCCGGAATCTGAAAGAGAAGTTATCGCTGCTGTACAAGATCCTCTTATGTTGAGCACAACCTTGTGCTGGCATTTTACAGGGACGAATGTTCCATATTCCACCTTTGATGAGGTCCTTTCAGCCTGTATAGCTCGCTGGCCAGTTGCAAAGAAGAAGGATACATCAGAACATTTAATATCCCATGGTTACGCTGTTTTTGACCTTGATTGTGTTCATAGATTGGCCTTGACTTTTGAGAACCATGTTGTTCTCGCTGCAATAACATGGTTAGTGGTTGATAACATTAAGACCCCTGATGCAAAGTTATGCACCATGGCTAGGATGTTCATTTCTCGGAAACTCTCCAAGATTACCAATTCCTTGAACCAGAACATACAATATGAGCTGTGTCTACAGACACCAGATAGCAGATTCCGTTTTGCACCATTTCAGATGTGGTTTGAAGATGAGGTAAAATATTTTAAACAATTTTCAATGGAGAACACAATACTAAATTTAGCATGTACTATATCAAAGACTGTTCTCACAGTAAACTAATGTGACACCAAAATCTTTCCAGGGATATACTAAAATACTAGAGCCACTTCACTAGATCAAGGATTTCTATCATTGTTTGCTAATTAAACTAAAATGGTGGGATATACAGAGCTTAATTGCTTGTTTAATTAAAATACATTCACTTTCTTTATTGCATCCATTGATTTTAGCATACTTTTTAATAGCCTGGATTTACCACTTTAATGTTTGATTTCAGTGTAAATTATCTCGACCATGTCTTTATATCATGTGTTTCGTAAAGGAACATTTATTTACTTCAGCCATTGATTTTGAAATTATTTTTAGTCTACTTTGATCTTTATATTAATATTTTGAATCATATAGTCATAAGTGAGCTCATGATATGAAGTTGTCTGTATCATCCACCCATTGCTAATCGGTCAATGGCTGATTTTGTTGCCACTCTGAGTCGTATTACTGATCTGATTGGGATCGAACTTGGTATGTATGTTTATGTCATTAAGTACTAATATATGAGTGTCATAATGATAGATACATGCTAATTAACGACAGGATCTTAATCAACATTGGAATCTCATCACGAAATCGGAATAATTTTATAAGGAGTGAGTTCCACACATAATGAGTGAATGATCTTGTATCTGATTGAATGAACATGTTCATAATTATATGACACACTTCTGATGATCATGTTTTAATCAAATTTGAATAATGGTCATCGGTCTTGAAATATTTCAACCAGCTCATGAACAAACTAAATATGTGCATATTAATGAGATTTTGTTTGTTTGAGCAGCTGAACTTTCTTCTATTATGGAGTCAGTGAAATGTATCTGATTTTTGTTAAATTTAAAATGCGAGCTCACTCGATCATAATCTAAGAATAAATATTAGAAATGAGATTCAAAACATATTACTGTAGTAATCTTTCATCTTATTGGCAGAGTCTTTTGCAACTATGCTGGTGATATTTCTAATCTATCAGTTGCTGATTTTGTATTTGATTTTGAAGTGGTTTGTGTTTTCAAAAAGTTCGTTCTTTGAAATTGGAAGCAAATTAAATCAAGTGTTATTCTTCTATGTATATATGCAAAGATTGTTGCCATTGAAACTTTAACACTATGTTTAGCCATTGTTGTTACGCATGCTGAAATTAATACTGACCTTCTTCTTTCTTTAGATACATGATCCAGATTCACCCATAAAGCGTGAGCACATGAATCATGCTCGTCTCTGCATTGCACTTGTGACTGTGTGTGGCAAGGCCCTAAGGGAAGTGCTCCTTGACAACTTTCCTGTGCCATGTTTAGACATTTATCAAGCAATCATGGCCAACCATGCAAAATTAACAGGAGAACGGGGCAAACCTCTTCTTGACAAGGAACAGATTAAACTGGTTTTCTCAGATCCCCTTGGTCAGAAAACAGGTACAGTGGACATGTTCGATCTGTCCTTACTCTACAAATTGATAAGAAATGTCAGTAGAGTTCAGCCTACAATACATGGGTGGGGAAAAGATCCAAAACTATGGGAGACCAGTCTAGGAGCTAGTGTGGAGCGAATTCGTAAATACAGGAATGATATCGGTGGTCATTCCCCAGATGCAAAAATTGAAGACACAAAATTCAACTATTACTGGAAAGAATTTGAAGGTGTGATTCATGACATTGAAACTGCCATTAATAAAAAGGTGTACAGTAAAGAGTTAGATAGGCAAAAGAGACAAGTGATATCCGTATTTGATGCATGTTAACTACAAACTAACATTAGGTATATAGATCAATGGATTCAAAATAAACTTATAAGTTTGGCATCATGGTATAGCATCTTATCATGAAACATGACATCAAATTGATGGTTTCAACTTTAATCACCATATTTCTTGATATGAGGTTTAAACTTCGTTACTCTTCTGGATAATTAATGAGGATATTTAACAGTGGAATATAAATATTTAGTGTGTAGTGTGTAGTACCGTCTGGATGCTTCCGGATACTTAATGAGAATATTTAACAGTGGGATATAAATATTTAGTGTGTAGTGTCTTCTGGATACTTAATGAGGATATGTGACAGTGAAATATAAATATTTAGAGTGTAGTGCCTTCTGGATACTTAATAAGGTTACTTAACAGTGGAATATAAATATTTAGAGTGTAGTGCCTTCTGGATACTTAATAAGGATATTTAACAGTGGAATATAGATATTTAGTGTGTAGTGCCTTATGGATACTTAATGAGGATATTTGACAATGGGATATCAATATTTAGTGTGTAGTGCCTTATGGATACTTAATGAGAATATTTAACAGTGGGATATAAATATTTAATGTGTAGTGGCTTCTGGATACTTAATGAGGAAATGCGACAGTGGAATATAAATATTTAGTGTGTAGTGCCTTATGGATATTTAATGAGGATATATAACAGTGGGATATCAATATTTAGTTTGTAGTGCCTTCTGGATTCTTAATGGAGATATTTAAGTGGGATATCTATATTTAGTGTTCAGCGCAATGCAGTCAGGTAGGACATTATTCCAAATGGACTCTTCCTCTTATGTAAATAACGTTTCATCATATCATGTGCACTTAATAATTACCATACAATTATTAGTGACAAGTAAATGCTGTTTTTTATATACAAAAAAATTGTATCACTGCTTTATAGGACTGTTCATTTATCATTAGAAAGTGAACTTTAAATTATAAACTCCAATTCTACCAGTACATAATGTAAAGGTTTTTATTTTTAAGTGGAGGGCTGTCAGGTAGTACAGTGTTCCAAATGGACTCCTCCTCATATGTAAATAATGTGTCATCATATCATGAGCACATAATAATTAGAGCAGAGTGACAATAAACTGCTGTTTCTTTAAACTTGTATGACTGCTTTATAAGAATGTTCTTTTATCAATAGAAAGTGAACTTTGAAAAACAAAGATATTGTCTTTTAAAGAAAATATCTTTTATTCTTAATAAAATAAATACAGCTACAAAATGATTAAATTTGATAAAATGAATGTGATATAATTGTAATTCTATATGTACTTAACAATCGCAGAAAAAATACAGGAGAACCATGAATCCTGACAAATTCAGTCAAACAAGGGTATTGTTTGTTAAATATGTAAATAATTACCCGTCCCGCTAATTGATATAATCGTAAGTTCATATATTCTTAATAATACACAGAAAAATTCAGATGTATCATAAATCCTGACAAGTTCAGTTAAACGAAGGTATTATTTACTAAATATAATCACAGGAAAATACAAATGAACAGTAAATCCTGCCAAATTCAGTCAAACGAAGGTATTATTTTTAAATATGTAAATAATATACCATACCCTGATGAAATTAAGGGAGGTAACTCCATCAACCATATTACAAGACAGAAATTGAACTGTAGTAGCATACGGGGGTGATATGGACATAACACCACAATTAATTTTACTATATGTTCTCTACATATTTCTCAGCACTGACCTTTCAACTGTGCGACAATCAATACAAATCATATGTTAATCTAAAACACATCCAAAGATGACTTCGCGGTGACGTTCTTGTCAGGGGTTGATCAGCATGTTCTTGAGCGGTTGCACTGTAAACAGAACAGCATGTAAATAGACCACATATTTCACTTCCTGATCATCACGAAGGGCTTAATACTCCATGTGCACTGTCGCAAAAATGCAAAGAGACAACCACTCTCTCAGCTCATAGTCTCAAGTATAAGCAATTACCTTTAAATCCCTACCAAAAATGCATCAATAAACCTCTTCTCTCACCACCAAAATGAGAGAGGAAACAATGTTCTACAAATATAATAGAACTACATTTATGGGTACTGAACTGGAAAAAAAAAATTGTGATAAAATTCCATATTCCATTAATTCCATATATCTAATTTTCAATCACAAAGCCATAGGGGATTTTTCCATTAAACACTTCGTAAATGAATCTATGACAATGATAACTTGTCTTTCTACCTGTAAACATTGAAAAAAAAAACAGTATTACGGACAAAATGCACTTGTTTTCTCAACCAACAGTTTCTGACTACAGCTTCATAATTCTTGATCGAGGGATGCGGATGAAATTCTTGGCTCATTTATAAATAATAATAATAATATATATATATATATATATATATATATATATATATATATATATATATATATATATATATATATATTGATTCTTTGTCTTCATTGTTCTTGATTGAGAACCTTGATATATGATCCTCGGGTGATCCTATAGTTTTTTCATCATACCGCTTAAGTTCTCTGTATCGCTTACCATCACTTTGGAGGAACAGTTGTATTTTTTTTTCTCATTCTCCAACACCACATCGTATACACGGTTTTGTACCTAAGCTTCCTGGTGTCGCACACTTTGTGAATGATATCCACACAATTCATTTTTGCATGATTTGTTAGAAGTAGTTACGAATGATATCATCAATCTATTGCATTGATTCATTATATAAAATATTTTTTATCTAAATATATTTTTTGATTATAGCATGGATGAATTCACGAGATTATCTAAAATCGAGCCCTAAAAACTTATAACTGTAAGTAACCTCGATATAATGTAGACGCACCAATGAAGGGTCTAGTGAGTGACAAAAATGTTATCTAAAAAATTACGATGCTAAAAAAACACTTGAAGGTTTCGGAATATAATTTTAGATGATTTTGCTTTTGAAAATTATGAAGAAAAAAAAATCCGAACATTTGAAATTTGTAAAAGACAATGAAACTTGGAATAAATATATTTATCGAATAGGATTTACTAAGGGTAAATCTGCAAATATTGACGAACTATTTCAAATATATAAAAAACATGATAGGTGGTTATGAAAGACGGCTTAAATTGAGCAACAAGGTAGTTCAAATCTCCTCTACCGTCGTATGAAAAATTTCTTTAACTAACGGAAAAATTAAAATCTATTGGAATCGAAGAATCTAATGATGAATCTGGTATTACCACCGGTAGTGGATTAGCTCCCGGTAGGGGTCTTGTTACCTGTCCTAACAATCTTCTCTCCGATATAGCACGATTAAAAAGTATCATATCGGGTAAACGGGCTGGAAATAAGTCACGGGAAATAATTAATGAACCCGATGTTATCTTTAGACGGTATTTCAAAGTTGTATCATATATATAGGTGTATATTGAGAGTTTATTGTGGAACTCATTGATGGTTATCACAGCGACTAATTGTCACACGATTAGATAAATAATAATTAGATAAGATGATCATACACTATAACCACCATAAACCAGATATGACTTACTTTCGCCTGTTTATAAGGTATATTATGGAGATGGTCTTTGTAATATTGTTCAAGGATTATTTACAAGAATGGCTCCAAAAATAGCACCAATCGCAACACAATTATCGATGAAAGCAATTGAAGTTATTCGTGATAAGGGTATTAGTGCTGTTGGCGATGTTGCAGATAAAGCATTTATCGCGGCTAAAGAAAGTCTAGTGACCTTGATTCGACGACAAATACCACCACCGGTAAAACTACCGTCAACTAAAATTATGTCAGCGAGCGTTGGTAAGATAATAAATCAAACAGCGGACAAAGAGAAGCAGCGTTGATAAATCAAAGTGGTGATGCGCAGATAAATATTGCCGCAAATTTAATAGCTGGGAGTGGTCTGAAATCCAGATGGTGAAGGCGATTTATATCTAGACGTACATAATAAAATGTTCCAATCTACACCCTTTGTAGCATCTGAGACGCACCGGTTCTCAAAGCTGAATATGTACGCGATTATCGAATTTATTCTTATGCCGCCATGCAACCCAAATCCCGATCAAGAATAGAACTTCAGGTTCAGGATACAAGCAAATATGTCTTACCCGCTGAAGCTTTCATCGAAGTTGAAGGTCATTAGTAACAAATTTGTCAATAATGGGAATATGGCGTTGTTTAGTAGTGAGATATGTGACTGATAGAATAAAAATCGAATATATCGAGCATGATGTTGATGTTGCCACAACGATAGTTAGTTTAGCTCCATATTCCGATGATTATACAAGATCGGTCGGTCCATCAACAATGTTCGATAAGGATATTACTAATAACGTTGATCATCTCAGTATATTATACGACAACCTAGAAATCTTGCTAATGCTTCTAATGTTGATGCCGAGCATATGATTATTAATACTAATCCTTATTTCAACGAAGGGTTTTCAACATGTAAAGCAATGTTAGATGACAATGAAAAAAATTTCCTGCACGATTCCACTATCTCATATTTTTGTATTCTGTAGAAATGTTAGAAAGGCTATCTTCGGAGATAAACATACAGTAGCTATTCTGCTGAAAAGTAATGACAACGATGCAATCACGCTTGCTGCTGGTGTTGCTGATGGTAAAGGGATTTCATTAAACCACTCATTATGGATGCCGGTAATTGCCCTGTCAATTACCATGGAGGAAAGATTAATGTCGTTTATGGAAAAGGGTGGTACATCATTTATATCATGGTTGGATTCTACGACGGCTACAACGAAGAATTCTGTCAATTGTGTGTTTACGTGGCATATAGCATCAACAAAGAGTTTTTTCCTCCCCAAGGCATATATTTATTGAGCTACAGGATATGACACGAGTTGATCAAACTAATAAACAAGAACGTTGCCATCTTATATTTGATAAATTGGGTGTTAATGAAGTTTCGTTGCGAATAAACGGTCAATAAGAACCATCTGAAGATAATTTGCTTGATAACAACGATAATCAAATAACACGTGTAATATCATCGTTTATCGACGTTTTTGGGACGCGATCAAAATGTTGATACCGGTCTGCAATAAACACAATTTGATTTGTCGTTGATGTAAATTTCCGAGCTCGTATGACAACTTCCTATTGCTGTGGCTGGTCCACCTCGTCGTACACCTGCCTTGCTGAGCACTTGCTGTCATTACAGTGGCAAATCGATGTTACTCGATGATCTGGTGGACGAATGAGAGTTGTTGATGCACCAGTAGAAAACATGTAGACAATTAGATCAACCTCGTATTAACTAAAATGTCATACAATTATGTTAACGTCACCTTGACGTCCGGTAAGGCAAAGAAGTTACAATCGAAGAACTCGAGCACATGCGGGACAACAATACCATTAAAACAAAGCCAGACTGCTAGCGGTGGACCAAATAAACTATCGCTTAATACAACTCAACTTAATCATTTCAATAAAGCGCTAAAAGCAAAAGCAGGTGTTCAACCAAATTTTGCTGCCTCCGCTGTTATAAATATGATTAAATCAGGTAGAATATTTCCTCTTCTCGCTGAGTTACCAGAGTTGATTTGCCGCCGCCTCTCCCACAGTCAATACAGCTGCCGCGTTATGTCCTATTTAAACCGCTGCTGAAATGGCGTAAAAGAAAGCTACTGGAAAAGGATATAAAACAGGAAAAGGTCAAACACTACCGGGAAGTTATTTCACGCGATACGGAGCCGGCCTGAGACTCTCAGGAAGCGTTTATTTATAACCCGCTGTCCAATTTTGATTTAACCGAAGCTGCCAACAATTATAATATTAAAAGCTTCAGAGTATTTTTATGCGAGATCAATTACCACAACAACCAGCCAACGTTTGAAACGGTATTTTTAATCTCGATAATAGCACTGAAAGTCATTGGATCGCATATGCCATTGATCCACGCGGAATTATTTATTTTATTTTTTTTCGAGCTAGCACCACCTAAAGAATGTGTAATGTTCTTGCCGGTTATCAAAGTGTCATTAGTACAATATCGCACAAGGCCTGGTCAGAGGTATTGCACAACTTGGAAAAAACAACACTTGAAAACCGCCTCCCTTTAATTCTCGTGATCTAGAGGATGACCTCTACGGTATAATCTGCCCGGTTAATGGATATTGTAATCAGAGGTAGTAGCTGGAACAAAGACAACACACGAGCCCCCGTAAAGATAAAAAATATGAATTTAATTACAATACAATTTAAGAAGAAGAATGACACAATAAAGTACAATTTCTTTCTTTCTGAATACACTTAGTTCAGAAAGACATAAACTGAAGCTTTACAATAACGGATACATCCATTAAAATCCAAACACTAATAAAAATAGATGAAGTTAGCCGTTAATACTGAGAGTAAATTTCATCATAGAATCGAATGTTCATTTAACATTGGACTGTTGCGTGATTCAAAATGACCCTGTTCATCGACTTGTTTTTTTCTCTTCTGCGTTGTTAGTCTCAACTTGAGCTTGCCCTTTGGTTGTACGTGGAATTACACAGCTCTGTCTTCTAACTTCCTTTTCCGTCTCTGAATTTCGACTTCCTCGCTATTTCTTACTCGATCTTCAAACAACTATACTCCTTGAAAAGAAAAGGGTAAAACGCCCTGAGTATCTCGTTACTTTGAGAGTTGAGATTGTCCGTCCGTCTTCAGGTTCGAACAATCAGATCTTACTATCAGTGTTATCATTTAGACGACTAACAAGTACTACGTAAGTCTTCAGATCAATAGAGCTATACTGCTAATTATCGACATCAGAATTCGGGAAAGTCATATATTCCCGTAAATCATTACGTAAAGTGAGGCAATATATCATAACACACAATCCCTATTCACTAATATAATAAATTCAAATTCATGTAACACTTTCCAATCATAAATGTACACGGCTGTTTTTCTACACCACCCATTTGCCTACCTAAGTATATAAGGAAAGAAATGCTAATTCAGAATTCACAAATACATTATTAAATCACTGTAAAACCGACTATCCATACAATAATATGAACACATCATGCATCTGTAACAAAGAAACATCGTATCAAAGTACGTTATTAAATCAATGTAATACTGAACTATTTGTATCATAGGATCGATACATTATGCATCTACGACAAAGAAAAACAGCATATACATTACATCATGATAAAGGTGAATTTGAGTTAAATACCTTGTGTTTTTGGCGTCTTACAATCGTATGATTTCCGGCGGACTTTCCTGCTCTTATTGTTACGAAGGCACTGCTCTAAAATTACCCTCGGAGTCTTCTCCTATGTTGGACTTAAAAATGCTGACCGTCTCTTGCAGACGTCTCCTAGACCGACTAACATCGTTTGATACGAAGTATTTATTTCCCTGATTCTGGGATCCGACACACCCCCTTCCCTATACATTCGCCCAATCGCAATAAATGCTATTCCTATGGACCTTTTGGAACCCGTCTATCAAGATGCCAAAAATGACACTTCATCACCCTATCAGTTGTTTCAGGTCACTTGTCAGCTTCTACGTGAAAACCTCGTATTTTTAAGCGTGTCAAACACATAGTCCGTTTCCACTCTAAACAGTTCTAACAACGTGACCCAGTTACATAAACATTCCTACGTCCAACTCTACTCCAAGATAATTAATTGTCGGCTAGCCTACGAATTAATCAATAAATTTCACTGGCGAAACATTTGGCACTTGACAGATTGTATGCGTTATATAAATCAATTAAATATTCCTCACAAAGTGAGGTGATGGTATTCGACATTCCCTACGCAGACAATGATTGATTCTCCGATATGTGCTAAAGAGGTTTTTAATGTTCTTAGAGCTGTATTAACATCGCTCGCACTGTCTCATAAAATCCTACATGAATATACCAGAAATGTTTTATTAAACGAGGTCTTAAATGTATAATGGTAGATATTTGGGGACGATCTCTCTCGCGGAGAAAACCACTGACGGTGTTTCAATCTAGGTCATAAAAACTTTTCAGCGACAGAATGTCTGAAAAATTAAATTTGATAAGCGTATAACCAGATGAAATTGCTCTATTTCAGGACCAACAAGTTAAATGATAAAGGAGTAGGATATCTGAGTTAAACTCAACGCATACAATTATATCAGGGTGTTTAATTCCACCTGTAGAATTAAACAGGGTGTTCCTTTTTCAACCGTGTTAGATAATATTAACTGCCGAGTAAAAATATAAAACTGTATGATATTAAAGCAACCGTCGACATGATTAAAAAAACGCATGATGATATCGTCACTGATTTTCCTCATATCGCTGCTCGACTAAGGTTAAAATCCCGCATGATAAAAATATCAATATTGTGTATTCGAAACATCATGTATATTTTGCCTGGACACCTCAGAATAATATTATTGATGTTACCGCAGATATTAAAGGTGTATATATATTAACCTTAGTTATACCAATGCGGTTTCTCATCAAATTCATCTGCTGCATTATATACTGTAAACGCAATAATATAAAAGGTTTAAATATATCTTTTGCCGATGATAAATTAGCTCGAGCGTCGTTTACATGGTATGTATAATTTGTAATTGATTTAAGTAAACACTATAGTAGATGATGGCCACCCAGTAGTATCGGTACGATCAAATATGTGAGCTACAAACTAAACTAAAAAATCTTGCTGATGCGTATCAAACACAAGTAAAAAAATATCGCAGGCGTATTAGCTATGTTGATATAATAGTGTGTTCGGTTCCAGGTGTTATCGCTGTAACCGGCACATTATCATTGACGGTAACGATGATTGCATCTGTGTTACCATTTGCATTTCCGCGAGAATAACAATCACAGTTCTCAGTATTATCACAAAAATATGTGTGCAGTCAAAATAAATTACACGATTATACAGTTAAATTACACACAGCGTCGACAGCATACTCTCAAATATCTTCCCTGATATCATCCAGCCTCGAAGACACGGTAATATCCGATAGTGAATTCTCGACGATGACTAACATTGATGATACCGCGATGTCAAAATTAGAAAAACATAATATTGATAACAATGGCAACACAATCAACGACGGAATTATTTCAAGAGATATCCACAGATACAACCACGGCGAGAACAACGATGATATCAATAACATCATTACACATTGAATTCAGTGTAGATTTTCCATACCAAGTCCGGTGAAAGAAATCGCACTTGCCCAATTGCGAGTATATCATAGTTGGCTAAATATCCGGTCAGAATCAGCCGCCAAATAATACATTTGTATTTTTGAATACAACTAAACCCGATGAAACTCCTGATTGGTAAATTATATATTTTTTCCAAAGGGAGTTATCGAATCGAAGATATCAACGATGAAATACAACGTAAAATAAAAACTCTCACGGGAACAGAATCTAAGATTGCTATAACAGATTACGAACCATCGTTGTCAACCGCGATTGAGATAAATTCTTCCGCTTATGGTATATATATATATATATATATATATATATATATATATATATATATATATATATATATATGCAAAAAACTGACACGCAACATTGCAAAACTAGAATCACTCTAGCCTAAGCGCTTTCGACTCTTAATGAGTCTTTATCAAAGGCAAATACAGAACATAGACACAAGACAAACAAGTAAAATACAGAAACCGTGTTTACAAAACTTTACATACTTGTTTCTACAGGAATTAAACCTTGAAATTTATTGTTACAACTAGTTTCTAACATTTTGTTGCGGATGATGTAAAATGTGTTGACCTAGAAATCGATGAGCCAAAGCGACACATGTTTTTGTATGTAAATTTATGTACGCGCAAATTATATCCCGGATATTTTATATTAGTAGTTAGAGGTTATCAAGCAGGTCATCGATCAGAACTAATCTAGGATGGCCTTAAAAATCACCAAAGAAAGAAATGAAAACATCTTATTATATCACAGATCAAAAATCATAACACGATATTAAAACAAATCAAGAGATTAATTTTGACCCTAAAAACATTCTTTACGCATATTACAAACACCATTTAGTTGATTTAAAACAACAAGCATTGGATAGTCGTGTGTTGATTTGTGAAAGCAGGGAAGATTATATAACATGGACCTTTACTTTTGAACGGACCCGAACAAGCTCTACCTCTAATTATATTCGATTACTCGATATAAATGACTATTTTAAAGAAAGTAATGAATTACACCAAATACAACTACGGGGCCTACGGCAATATTTCCAAAAACATTCTAATATAACGAGTTCACGCAGGGAAATCATCACCGATATTGAGATGCTGAATCAGTTTGTATCTGACATGGAATTTATCAACCAGAAGATACTTCAAGGAACAATTAATAACCTATTTTTTGATAACAGATACATTTCTAGATAAGTATGAAATAACAAAAACTGAATTACCGAATTATTTTAATTTCCGTGATATAACGAAGCACAACTAAAACAATCACTTAGTGATCTCATCATTGAATCTTTTCTTAAAATACTCTCCCCGTAGAGAAAAACAACAACAATACACGGACCAACTAATCTCAGACATAATCATGATCCAGATGGAATCGGTAGGCATATAGTACCTCGCAATGTCGATATAACTTCAGTGATCGCGGTAAATCTTGCATGTGATATAATTGACGTAAGTTATCTAGCGAATACAGATGTATCGAATCAAACACAGCAAGGATAGATTCTATATACATTTTTCCCTCAAGTATCTCCTGGAAGTTTGATAGTGGAAGTATCGATTAATCCAGTCTATTTAAGGTAACCATTGTATATCAAAAATACATTTTAAACTTATCGATCAAAATTCCAACTTGATTAATTTATCCGGGAAGCAATTACAGATTAATCTCTGTGTACAATCATGAAGATCTCTGCCACAATTAACATTGTAACATCACAATACAGAATGTATCACCACGTGAAGATATTCATTAATGAAAAACATCAAATTGAAGATGCGATCAGAGATTTATTTTCAAATTCTCCAATCAGCAATATTAATATATTTATCAACGATTCGGCAAGGAGAGTTTCTTGTTGGCAGAACATCAACTAGATCAACTTCAACAAGAACATATCCTCATGATCTCACGCGAACGCGATCAGATTTTAAATTAAGCTCACTCTTTTATATCCCGTGATAGTTTTAATGAGATTTTGAAAGGGGAATCTTGAAATGAAATGTTAAGACCTTATGTTAATGAAATCTTTAAAAAAAGTTTAAAATTACCATAATTATTTCCAAAATTATTACCGTGATATATGTTTATTGCTGTGATTATCGCTGTAATTTTTATACTATTATTTACATAATTCTTTGGGAGATTTGTTTGTAAGGTTCACCCTTTTTGCTACTGGACCTATGGTGTTTTAAGTGCATGTTTGAACGAAATTCACGTCCTAGTGTTTAATATCAATAAGCAATTTGTTGTACGTAGCTGGGAACTGGTATGCAGAAGAAGGTCCATATAACTTTGTTTCAACAGTGGAAACAATACAAATTCGAGTGTCAGAAGATCAGCACGATTTTACTAGATGTAGTGTTCATTAAGGTGAAGACAGAAGGGTATACTGGACTGGAGTCAGTCAATGAAATCGTAGAGAATATAATATAAGCTTAATTCTGGAACAAATGGATAACCAGTGAATCATACAGAGGAGGTGAGAGGAGTGCTTAGTTTTTTATACTATAATGATCATTCGAACGTCCATGCTTTTAAAATTCATGTTGAAAATACTGAGACAAAAAGCATTACAATAGGTTAGTCTTAAAACTACCCAAAACTAAGTGTTTCCGTGGCGAAAGCTGAAAGAAAATTGAAAAAAAAGCATAAAAAATAAATAAATGAAACACAGTTGACTTTTTTATTTGAGATTTTACTTAAACGATGCCAGTAAAACGACAATATTGCAGACATAATATAATACCAATACCACTACCAAAACGGTCGTTCCGACAACTAAGTTGACTAAAACGATTATTACAATAATTAAGGATATTATTGATTAAACAAAGTAAACATATTACAAAACACAAGCAAGTAAATAAACCAAATGTTGATAATTTAATTTAAGCTGGTACCCAAGGGTACGCTCTGTAAATACCAACGTACATAGACATAATTCCAAATATAATCGATGGTTCTGTGTACGTCCTATGGTTTAGATTAGTTCTCGACCATTCATCGGATGCAGTTACATGCACGTATTTATGAAGCATGCAATTTTCAACAATGGTATGTAACAAAAATGAAATTATTTATAATAATAGAGTATAATTATTTTATATTAGATGAACTGCAGTATCTATTTCAATAATAATATGAATACAGTTAAAATACATTATAAATTCTGGTACTGAAAACCACGTTATATATATAGATATATATATATCGCATTTACAATTAAGGCTTATTTCTTTAAATGCATAACTAAACACAGTAAAATATGTGTGAAATAATGCGAAATATATCATATTCGAAGCAAAGATGTCAAATTTAAATCGCGAATGAAACAATATTTTCCATGGTTCGGATCGGCCCGTACACAGGTTCAAAATTAATAGGTCGATAGTTTGGGCCAAATCAGCACTGAATATGAACTAAATCAGTCCGTCGTTTGGGCCAAAGTCAAATGCGTCTAAATACCTAAACCGAGCACGATCACCACCACCCTTTCCAATAGAGATTGCTTAAATTCCTATGATACACCCAGCGCCAGTGCAAGGCATTTTGGTGCCCTAGGCTAGATCAGATATCTGGCGCCCCCTTCCAATCATGCCCTTTTAATTTATTTATATGCTACACCCCCAGTCCATTAGATACCAGCATAAATACATATGAGATCTGCGTAAATACCAATGTTACACTCTGACATGCCAGTATAGAATATAGAATATCTTTATACCTATATAACACTCAATATACTGCTAGTATTCCAATAAAGATTGTTTAATCAAATATATCACAACGGAATAGAGAATTTTGAAATGAAAAAAAATATATATATGACTTTAAAACTATCGAGAGACAAGTATGCAAATAAAAACAGTCAGGTCTTGCCAACACATTTTCTCTATCTCCCGAAGTCATCGTGTTGACAATTGGATGAAATGAACGATAAGCATAGGATTGTGATTATTATATCACTCCACATATTTCATCAAGCAAGGCTTTAACGTAAAACTTACTTTAAATTCTACACAATAATTACAGTGTAATCTATGACAGCTATGATGTGATTTTATCAATCAAGGCTTCAATATACAACTTGCTTTAAATTATACACAATAAAAACAGTTTTAATACTGAACAGCGATGGTGTGATTTTATCAATCAAGGCTTCAATATACAACTTGCTTTAAATTATACACAATAAAAACAGTTTTAATACTGAACAGCGATGGTGTGATTTTATCAAGCAAGGCTTCAATATACAACTTGCTTTAAATTATACACAATAAAAACAGTTTTAATACTGAACAGCGATGGTGTGATTTTATCAATCAAGGCTTCAATATACAACTTGCTTTAAATTATACACAATAAAAACAGTTTTAATACTGAACAGCTATGATGTGATTTTATCAAGCATGGCTTTAATGTAAAACATGCTTTAAATACTACACAATAATAACAACATAATCTTGGACATCTATAATGTGATTTTATGAAGCAATGCTTTAATGTTGTTGTTGTTGTTCTAGCAGACATGGCGACCATTATTAATGGTGGGGGAAGAACACGGGAAAAGCCCTGGAAAGATTCACCGCTCCACGAGAAGCTACTGGCAAACTTTCTCACATATCAAAATATGCCGAATCTTACACGCGAACCCACGCAAACAGAGGTGAGATGGCAGTGATCCGTATCGGACAGCACGTTAGACCACTCGATCACTCGGGACCCTTGGGTATAGTGTAAAACGTGCTTTAAATTCTACACAATAATAACCGTGTAATCTTGGACAGCTATGATGTGATTTTATCAAGCAAAGTTGGAATGTAAACTTTGCTTTAAATTCTACACAATAATAACAGTGTAATCTTGGACAGCTATGATGTGATTTTATCAAGCAAGGCTTTAATGTAAAACTTGATTTAAATTCTACACAAAAATAACATAATAAAAGTGTTCTCTTGGACAGCTATGATGTGATTTTATAGAGCAAGGATTAGTGTAAAACTTGACTAACATTCTACACAATTATAACAGTGTACGTTTCGATAGATATGATGTGATTCCATCAAGCGAGGCTAATACAGCAATATATAGAAATTATACGCAATACATTACATGCCATTTTAGGCAATCATGATGTGGTGATTGTACCAATTAATGCTGTCATTAAAGGAGGGGGGAGCGAAATTGGGGATATGGTGATTTCCTCAGCCAAGGTTGTAGTGATAATGGTATTGCTTTACGTCTAACACCATTTCTCGGTGTTAGCCATTAGCCTAAGATCTAAAACTCACACCCACTTTAAGGCCGCTTGAGTACAATGTTTATGGCACGGGCCGCATCGCCTTTGTTATCTTTCATGACATCTTGTGACGCCACTCATTTTGCATGCCACATGCGGCTTGCAGGTTGCATGTTTGAGATCCTTAGGGTTGGATCTTCCGCATCGGATATGGAAGATCGTGGGTTACAACCCGGGCCTAGACTTCAAAGACTTCACAAAATATGGTACATACAAATGTCTAGGATGGTGACCAGCATTAAAAGGTTAGTGTTGGAAATAGGCAGCTTGGTGTCAGGAAAATGTGAGTGGGTGGGACATCATGATACCCGTCTGCGTCTTGATGTCCCAGTGCTAGATATCACTATAAACTGTCACACAGCAGATATCTTAGCGATATGACTGAAAAGATTGTTTAAGCTATGTTAAAAATTCAAACCACATATATATGTGCTTGTTGTATATCGTCGGTCGTCAACATTATTGTGTTTCATAATGCATTGGCTGTTCGGTTCGTATGTGTTTCTTCATCTCCTTCTTTTGGAAACGAGAGAAATAAGAATTTTTCTCAGCTCTTGATCCACTGTTAAGACGTCATTTGTTTTATAATAAACCGCCATCACGTGATCGCCAGTCAACACGCCAGTCAACACACGTATGCTACGATGAACCCTCATTAACTGCATTAAATGACCACAAATTCCGCCGTTAATTTTGATTACCTGGTTCAAATATCATCTTAAATTGTCATCCGTTGTGTCAGCTGTCCCACGGATACCAATACGCAGAGAAGGAATTGCTGTCGTCACAAAGAATTCCATTATAAATTGGCTAAATTACAACATAACCTTCAATTTCTGCCACACGTCCTTTGAACTAGTAAAAACAACACTCACATTGGAACAAAGGCCAGTCCATTTTTATGTCTCTACCGTCCTCTCTTTTTGGAGCAGTTTCCGAATATTCTGCAGTATGGATATTCGATAGGTGGCAACCTAATTCTTCTTGGAGATTTCAACTTTCACTTTGTCTGTCCTGGAATCCTATGCACGTCAAAACTCCTAGAATCCATTCATGTTTTCAACCTTAAACAGTCAGTTGACCCTTCCCCCATGACCCTGGTCACAATCTAGACTAGTTTCTTCATAGACCTGATGATAATATTCTGCAATCCACCCTTGTATCCCCCGAACTTGCATCATATCACCTCTGCATTATATGCCATCTCGACGTATCAGTCCCTAACCCTCCACTTTTATTCGCTACTATGAGAAACCTCCGTATAATAAATATAACCAAATTAAAGCAAACCAGTCAAGAAAACCTAACAACTTACTTCCATCCTACAACAGAAAAACTCGATAACTGCCTGCATTCATTACTTGAAAGACATGCCCCAGCCACCAAATGCAGAGTATCAATAAAAGTATTCCCCATTGTATAGCACTGTTAAGGACCAGCTTCTCACTGCTAAAATACAGCTGTGGCTGTCCACCAGACGCACTATTCATAAACAAATCTATGTAGCCGCTACGTAGAATGTCAAATTGTCCATTAAGCAAATTTATCCCACTATAGTACTAATATAACGGAAGGTTCCACCTGCAAAGAGCTATTCGAGATAACTAACAAACTAATGTCAAGGAACACATATACAACATTTCTAACTAGTACCTTGTCTCGTGTAGACCTTCCGGACCTATTTGCAAATTTCTTCTGTGACAAACTACGAGCCATTAGAGATTCGCTTGACAATACAAATTCGTCTGACTCGTCACCATACAGTTATGATACAGGATTTCAGCAACAACCATTAGAAGCATTTGAACCTGTATTTATTGATATAGTATGGACAATGGTAATGACGAGAGCACCAAAAAACTTGCGAAAATGTTCTAACCCAACTTGTATCTCATTTGAATTCAAACAGTCTTTTTAGCAAAGTACTGTATCACCCTTGCCACAGTACTGAACCCACTCTGTCGAAAGTATTTCATGACATTTTTTGTGCTTTGTATAGTGGAAAGATTACAGTCCTCACCCTCCTTCATTTGTCTGCAGCATTTGACCCAATAGACTATCATATATCACTTGACCGTCTCCAGTATAGCCTTGGCATTCGGAATACAGTCTTACAGTCTTTCAAGTCCTACTCAGTCAAGAGGACACAAATTGTATATGCAAATGGAACACATTCCAGCCCAGTTGATCTAGGTTGTGGTGTTCCACAGGGGTCTGTTCTCGGCCCTGTTTTCTTCCTTATATACACGCAGCCGCTTTCAAGTGTTATATATCAGTACTCAAGAGTCTCAGCAATTGTACACTGATGACAACCAAATATACAACTCTAGCCACTCCATTGAAGTTATGCTACCATCCATGGGGTAGAGATGTGCTTTTATGATGTGAAATCATGAATGACATGTAACAAGCTGCATATGAATGATACTACTGAGGCCAGTTTGATGACGACACAAATACTTTCTCATTCACATCCTTTACCTCAGACAATAAATATTAGCAACAGGAACATTAAATTCTCACAGTAAGTATGAAACCTAGGTGTTACTCTAGACAGTACTTTCACATTGCACCAACATGTCATGACCATATGCAAGGCTGCATGTGTTGAACTGAGACGCATCAGTTCCATTCGCAAATATCTGTCAGTTGATGTCACTAAAACACTCGTGTGTTCATTTTTAATTTCAAGACTAAACTATTGTAATTCAATTATGTCTGGTTCGTCAGAATAACTACTCCAGAAACTTCAAAAAAGTTTAAAACACAGCTGCTCGGTTCAGCTTTAGAGTACCTCGGTCAGAGCACACACCGTACCCTACACTGTACCCTACACTGGCTATCAATTTGATACAGAATCAGACACAAAGTGTGTTTTTTGTGCATTGTTTCACTGACAGACTCCAGTCCAACATACCTATCCGGTCTCACCCATATGTATACACCAGCAAAGATGCTTCCACTCCTCTACTGACAATCGTATACTCATTGTTCCCAGTATGAAAACAAAGTCATATGGACAACGTTCATTCGCATACCAGGGCCCGGCGATGTGGGACGACTTGCCCATTGAAATTAGGCACAAAGACACTGCGGTCCTTTTTAAGAGTGCTCTTACAACTTGGCTTTGTCGACTGCGGGAAGAAATTTAGAGACCTAATAATGTTTTGTATCTTATATGTCTTCAGCATATTTTATGTTTTCCAATTTCATGGTATTTATTATTTGTTTTTATGTAGTGTAGTGATATTATTATAGATGTTGTAAAGCGCTTAGAGCTTCTAAAGATTAGGCGCTATACAAAGTTCTCATTATTATTATTATTATTAGTAGTAGTAGTAGTAGTTGTGGTTGTAGTAGTAGTAGCATTGGTGATGTTGGTGGTGGTATAGTCTGATATGTTGCATTAAGTATACTACAAAACGTTAAATGTTATCACTCCTTACACTGAATTTTGTTGGCAGCTTTGATGATGGTGGTGGTGGTAAGAGTATGATATTTTGCATTAAGTGTGCTAAAAACAAAATCTTACATATGATCAATGTTAGATGAGGATGTAAAGAAAAACAAGAAAAATTTAAAATTGTTCATTTTAATTAAAGTTAATACAATATTCCTTAACAAATTGGTTATTTCCAATGATCTGTTGAAAGATATCTTCCTTTATGATGTAGGCATGTCATGATTGATTTTAGTTTTAGTCTATTTCTCTCTCTCTCTCTCTCTCTCCTTCTCTCTCTCTCAGTAAAATTACAAATGAAATATAGAGCTTTTACATAAATAATCACCTTTATTGGCTTATGTTGCATTCAAATTATGAAATTTGTTTCTATTAGTTCTCAATAATTTACTCTGCAGCATGTGTGTGCTTAATTTTTATTCCAATTATTGACATAATAATTGAACATATTTTCTGTAACTGTATCTTTTGTATAGTTCTTAAACTGTTTCTGACATATTCAAAAATTGTTTCAAAGATTATTTATGAATTTTAATGAATTCTTTAAATTATATTTAGTACATTAACTGTTCTTGATCTGTTTTGTGAACTCTTACCAAAACAGTATTGAAATATTAATAATTCAAGAAGAGTCCAAAGCACAAAATTAACATTTCATATTCCATTCAAGAATTTTTCATAAAATGAATGAACTGTTCATATCGTCAGGAACTCTTTTTCCGCCCCCCCCCCTCTCTCTCTCTCTCTCTCTCTCTCTCTCTCTCTCTCTCTCTCTCTCAAAGCAGCAAACCTACATTTCTATTTTAATATTATCTACATTTAGATGAGACAACATATATAACAATATATATCCAGAAGGAAACTTACATATTCGATGATGACCTAAACTGACATGTTCCAATAATCTGATTTACCTGACAGGACTTAATATTGACCCAAAATGAATTATATGACCTATTGTAGTATTAAGATATATCAAAGAAGACTTAATATTGATTCAAGTAGACTTATGCTAGTATTCGGACAGGTTTGTTCGAGTTGACTCATTATAAATGATTTATCCAAGCTGACTCATTCCAGTATTCAGACTGGTTGATCCATGTTGGCTTATCACAGTATTATGATCTAAGAAAAATTCATGTCAACTATAGTTGACCTATCCCGGTGTTCTCGTTGATCTATTTTGTTGATCCAAATTGACCTATCCCATTAATTTTGGTGATCTGATTGGCTGATCACAGTGATATATTCCAGTATGCCCTTTGATCTGAATGGTTGACACAGTATCCCAGTATTCTAATTGTTCTGGCTCTTTGATCTACACTGACCTATTTAAGTATTATCATTTATACGATATAGCCACTGAACATAACTATAACAACATACAATATCAACGAAATATATACTACCGAAAATCTGCTCTTTAAAATTGTTTCAGCACACACTTTATATAAAGTGCGCTTCAGTCGGATTTTATATTCCATTCAATATCAACCCTTCTGAGTTTTTCGTACAAACAGATTTTACTCTATCAAGGTTTAATTATAGTTGCTTTTTGCCGATTCAGCCGTGAATTACTACTTAGCGTACAGCGTACAAGTTAATTTGTTTCGGCCATTCTGTCATATACAACTGTATAATAAACATGTATGTGTGTATTATTTATTAACATTTAGCCATTCAGCCATGAATTACGGCATACTTAAGGAATCCGTACTGTATTATGTAAATAATTTTCATCCATTGGAGGCCATGTAAGAAAACTGAATATCCAGCAAAAGCAAAACCATCAATTGAAATGACATTTATGAAATCTTAGTCCACTGCTACCAATTTATTTAAGTCTGGCTGTCCCTATCGATGATTTATGCATTTAAGCCACTTATTGTAATTGTTACAATTGTTTCTAGCTGCAATTCACTTAATACAGTCAAATTGAGAATTTAGTGTAAAGAGTGTGCTTAATATATTCAAACGTTTAAGTCAATAAAGGTTAAAGATTACTTTCAATAATTTATCAATGATGTTACAAGTTATGGGATTGTTTTTGTGTTCATTTAGATGGTGAATAAGTATAATATTCACATTTATAATTATACAGAGTTATAATTGCACGGGACGTTTAAACCCTAAATTGAAAACCATACAAATCTGGTCATTTTAAGAGCAGCTGTAAATTAATCCTTATTGTTCTCTCTTTGACAATTTATTAGTTCATATACTGTGAATCAGTTGTTTCGTTGTTAAAAAATCACAAACATTGTTAGGACTTTCTGGTTCCTTCTAATATAAAATAACTCATTCTTTCTTCTGTCGACGTCCCTCTACTCATTCTCTTTTTCCAACGATGTTTTCATTAGGTGTAAGGCTGAATTAATTTAGCACGTGCACGCTGTTGCGTTTACAACACTCACCAAGAAAAGAGTGAAAACAACAAGTTTTGTAAGATTTAACAAATATATTATTCCCCTAGTAAAACAAGGTCAAAATGAGAAAAAGAACTTACGTTATTACAATTCCAAAATTAATCCAAGAACCCACCCATCTATTAATCCATCCAACCATCCGTCCATCTATCCTTCCATCCACCAACCCATCCATCAATCCATCCACTCTCTCATCCATCCATCCATCAACCGACCCATCCATTTATTTAGCCATCCATCCATTTATCTACCCACCCACCCACCAATCCATCCATCCAACCACCCGCAAATCCATCCATCCTACATCAATCCATCCATCAATAACACGTACACAGATATTTGCTCCTTCTTATAATTTTGTCTTTCTTTTCCTGATACTGCTTTAACTATAAAATGTTTACTCCCCCTCCCCTGTCTTGAAATTTTACCATCGACGATCCGTTTATAGTTTGGTGAGACAGGGGAGGGGGAGAAAACATTTTATAGTGTGATGTATAACACATTGTCATAATACCCAGATATAATATTTTTCCCTGTCCAAAAATATGCTTAGTATAAACAGCCAAGATGATAAATGTTGACAATGTCAAAGAGAGATAACTCATAACTACTTGATGGCAACAGAGCATATCAGAGGAGAATTATGGTTCTTAATATCCTGTATATATGTATATATGTAGCCAGATGAATCGATACATAGATGAATATGTAAATATTTTTTTTTTATAATGGGAGGGTTAGTATTTATCAGACTAAGGAAGAATAGGCACGATATGTCAATGGTATCAACAATGATTTGAAGGGGTGGGTATTCATCAGACTTACGTAGTATAGACCCGATATATTATTAGTATCAACTCTGATTTGAAGGAGAGGGGTATTTATCGGACTAATGTAGAATAGGCCCGATATATCATTAGTATCAACACTGATTTGAAGGGGGGTGTATTTGTCTGACTAATGTCGAATAGGCCCGATGATCAATAGTATCAACACTGATTTCAAGGGTTTGGGGTCTATCACACTAATGTAGACTATGCCCGATATATCACTAGAATCGAAACTGATTTAAAGGGGGGCAGTATTTATCAGACTAATGTAGAATAGACAAGATTCATCAATAGTGTCAACACTGATTTTAATGGGGTTGGGATTTATCTGATTAATGCAGAATAGGTCTGATACATCATTATTTTCAACACCGATTTGAAAAGGGGTTGTTTATCAGAGTAAAGTAGAATAGGCCTGATGTGTCAGTGTTATCAACATTGACTTTGAAGGGGTGGGGGTGTATCGGACTAATCTAGATTAGGCCCGATATATCATTAGTATCAACACTGATTTGAAAGAGGGGGGAGTATTTATCGGACTAATGTAGTTTAGGCCCGATATTTTACTTAATTTGCGATTTATAGTAGAAGCCGGCCACAAAGGGTCATATGTTCTACTTTTATAACTAACATATCGTTAGTCATTTAGTTTTCCCGCAGGGATGGGGTGGAGTTACCACCCCGCCCCCACGGGCGTTTGTGCATACTAGTGCACTTAATAATTTGGGCGTTATTTCGAATTACTAAGAAGTAACTATCGGCATAGATGAAAGCCCCTTTGGGTGGGTAGGAAGAAACCGACACACACCCACCCTATCATCATATCAGCCTATTTGTGACATGTCTGGGTCGAGGAAAAGGAGGAAGGAGTCCGGTGCGCCACATCCCGGTTTTGAATACCGCTCACGACCTGCAATCCGCCGTTCCTGCTATTTCAAATTTAGTCCAGTTATATTAGTGGACATTCTATTCCAATAATGTGTAAGCCACCTGTGCAATTATATCAGTTTAGAGAGTTGTAGAATTTCCTATCTCCTACCACTATCCCCTACACTAGTACGGAGTGTACATTGAATAAGTCCCTGACATGAGATAAGCCCTTCTTTCGAGAACGAACCTCCTACAAAAAAAATTAAAAATTTTCTATGCTAGGGTGTCAAAGCGACGTGAGAGTTGGGTCACATTAGGTTGGTTTGGTTTTGAATTTGGACGGTGGATCGAATTGTTCATATCAGTCTTGTTTTGGTTTGCCAAATAGAATTCTCGTACCAATCCTGAGGCTGAGACTGCGTTGTCTAAATTACATATAACACACGGACAAACAATACAATACGAATGAACAAACGAAAAAAAAAAAAAAAAAAAATAATGGTAAGAGGTCGGTCAGCACCCCTGCATTATTTATTGGGAGTCACACAGAGGTTCACCGGTCTGTTTACATGTGTGGACGCAATCCAGGCGTTTTCTAGTATGACTAATGTATACTAGGCTTGATAAATTAATGTTATTAACACTGATTTCAAAGCAGTTGGGATTTCTTTGACTAATGCAGGATAAATCGGATATATCTTTATTAAGAACATGGCTTTGAAGGAAGGGTGGTATTTATCGGAATAATGTAGAATAAGCCCCATGCATGATTATTATCAACACTGATTTGAATGGGTGGTGGTATGTATCAGACTATAGTAGAAGAGGCCCGATATATCATTAGTATCATCACTGATTTGAAGGTAAGGCGAATTTAACGGACAAATGTAGAATAGGCTCGATATATCAATAGTATCAACATTGGTTTCAAAGGGGTAGGGATTTATCGAACTAATGTATAACAAGCCCGATATATCATTAAAATCAACTGTTGAAGGGGGTGGGGTGGTTTTTAACAGACTAATGCAGAATAGGCCCGATATCAAATATTATCAGCACTGATTTGAAGGAGGTGGGGGTTAATCCGACTAATGTATAATAGGCTCGATATCTCATTAATATCAACACTGATTTTTGAGAGAGAGAGAGAGAGAGAGAGAGAGAGAGAGAGAGAGAGAGAGAGAGAGAGAGAGAGAGAGAGAGAGAGAGAGAGAGAGAGTATTTCTGGGACTAATGTGGAATAGGTCCGATATGTCAATGGTCTCAACGATGATTTAAAGGGGGGAGGGGATTTATCGGACTAATGTAGAATAGACCCGATATATTATTAGTATCAACACGGATTTGAAAGGGAAGTATTTATCAGACTAATGTAGAATAGACACGATACATCAATATTATCAACACTAATTTGAAGGGGTGCTGGTTATCGGACTAATCGAGAATAGGCCCGGTATATCAGTAGTATCAACACTGATTGTAAAAGGGGCGGGGGTATTGGGGGGGAGTAATCATCGGACTAATGTAGAATAGGCCTGATATGTAAATGGTATCAATAATGATTTGAAGGGGGTGGGGATTTACCGGGTTAATGTAGAATTGACCCGATATATTATTAGTATCAAGACTGATTTGATAAGGGGAGGGTATTTATTATAGCAATGTAGAATAGGCACGATATATCAATAGTATAAACACTGATTTGAAAGGGGTTGGGGTTAATCGGACTAATGTAGTATCGATCCGATTTATCATTAGTAAGAACACTGATTTGAAGAGAGGGGTATTTATCTGACTAATTTAGTTTAGGCCCGACATGTCATTATTATCAACACTGATTTGAACGGGGTAGGGGGTATTTATCACACTAATGTAGAATAGGCCCGATATAGCATTAGTTTCAACACTGATTTGAAAGTGAGCTGGTTATTTATTAGATTAATGTTGAATAGGCGTTATATAACTATGTTATCAACACTGATTTGAAAGCGGTTGGGGTTTCTTTGACTAAGGTAGAATAGATTTGATATATCATTAGTAACAACACTGCTTTGAAGGGAAAGGGTATGTATCGGACTAATGTAGAATAGGCCCGATATACCATTAGCATCAACACTGATTTGAAGGGGTGGTGGTTGTATGTATCGGAATAATGTAGAAAAAGCCAGATATATCATTACTATCAACGCTGATTTGAAGTGGAGTATTTATCGGACTAATGTAGAATAGGGCCGATATGTATGAATATTATCAACACTGATTTGAGAGGGGTGGGGAATTATCGGACTAATGTAGAATAGACCCGATATATCATTAGTATCAACTCTGATTTAAAGATGGGGAGTATGTATTGGACTATATATCAATAGTGTCAACACTGATTTGAAAGGGGTTGGATTAATCGGACTAATGTAGGAAAGATCCAACATGTCATTAGTAACAACACTGATTAGAAGGGAAGGGATATTTATCCAATTAAAGTAGAATATGCCCGATATATCTTTCGTATTACCTCTGATTTGAAGGGGGGTATTCATCACACTAATGTAGAATAGGTCCGATACCCCATACTGTCTCAACCATTTAACATGACGTTCTAGAAAAATATAGTTAGCTTCGATAACTTTCTAAATTACGACTTACCTCTGTTTTGGAGTGAAAATGAGATACCTTTCTAAAATAAATCTTAGCATTCTTTTCAAGTCAAAATGAGATAACTTTCTAAATTAAGTTTTAGCATTCTTTCCAAGTGAAAATGAGATAGTTTCTAAATTTACTTTTAGCATTCTTTTCAAGAGAAAATGAGATAACTATCTAAATTAGGTTTTATCATTCCTTTCAAGTAAAAATGAGATAACTTTAAAAATTAAATTATAGCATGCTTTTGAAGTCAACATGAAATACCTTGATAGTACAATTCAAATTTAGTTTTTTTGACGAGTCAAATAGAGACAGATTTTAAGTTTTGTTTTTATATGCAAAAATGCAATGCAAAAACAATGTTCTCTCTCCTGCCTCTCTCTCTCTCTCTCTCTCTCTCTCTCTCTCTCTCTCTCTCTCTCTCTCTCTCTCTCTCTCTCTCTCTCTCTCTCTCTCTCTCTCTCTCTCCCCAGTGTTGACACTGACATATTATCCTTTTAAGTCAGATAAAATCAATCATGAAGCCAAAGAAATATTGTATCCAGGTTATAACTCCAGTATCAAACGTTGTTCAAAATGTTATAAACAGTTTGGATATAGACAATGAAATACTTAGAAATTTGATTCCAAACGATCACATTCAAAAGCAACAGACATGAACATATAATCAGTTTGAAAATCATTTACGTATTCAGGTTAGATACTGAGTTGATGTTTGTTTGGATTTGGTCTTTTTCCTTTCAAACAAACCTCGACGAAATCATTTAATGAAGGTTTAATTCACTGTTTGTTATTGCTCAATTGTTTAAAAAATATAAAGAAGTAAGCATTTCTAAATGTTAAAATTACAAATATGGCCTATATCAAAATCAATTAAATGTTAAAATTACAAATATGGCCTATATAAAAATCAATTAAATGTTAAAATTACAAATATGACCTATATCAAATTCATTTAAATGTTAAAATTATAAATATGGCCTATATCAAAATCAATTAAATGTCAAAATTATAAATATGACCTATATCAAGTTCAATTAAATGTTAAAATTACAAATATGGCCTATATCAAAATCAATTAAATATTAAAATTACAAATATGGCCTATATCAAAATCAATTAAATGTTAAAATTACAAATATAACCTATATCAAAATCAATTAAATGTTAAAATTACAAATATGACCTATATCAAATTCAATTAAATGTTCAAATTATAAATATGGCTTATATCAAATTCAATGAAATGTTTGTAATTTTTGTCTGATACCTAGGTACTAATTGTTTCACGTTATGCATAATTAGGTATGCTTTCATACTGTTAAATAACTATTAGAAATTACAGACAATAAGCATTGCTTTAAAAATAGGGTTACTTTCATGCGGTCAAAGAATAATTAGATATACAGACAATAAGAAATTCTACAAAAATATGTATACTTTCATATTGTTAAATAGCAATTAGAAATACAAGCAATAAGAAATGTTACATCAATAGGTATACTCTCATATTATTCAAAAAAAATTAGAAATACAGGCAAAAATAAATTCTACCATAAATAGGCAAATTTTCATATTGTTAAATAACTATTAGAAATAAAAGAAATAAAAAATAGGTATGCTTTCATATTGCTAATTAACGATAAGAATTACGGACAATAAACATCTCTTTATAAATATTTTACTTTCATGATCGTTGTAAGTACATTCATAAGTTGTCGGCCACATATCGGAGGAACAGATAGTGTTTGAATATGTAACGTTGAAGACCAAGCAGGGATTTTCCCCATAGAGGTAATCGAGAAATTCCTTAGCTGGTGCTAATCCATAAGAATCAAAATAACTAATTGATCGTGGATCAATTGCATACGCGACCCACGGAGCTCCAGGTCCGGTTAAGATAAATATTAATTATGCCATTTTCGGGATTAGGCGGTTAATTTGGTAATTGATTATTCATGAAAACACCTCAGAAATTATTTATACGAGGTTTACCGCGACGATTAAATCAAAGTTTGACATTGGAGTTATCAACGAATGCTTCCTTGGAGTCTCAACTCCACTTCGACCCGTGTGAATCGACTGCCTGGTAATCTCAGACCCAATCCTACATGTCTCCCCTTTTTCTTGTATATGTGTCCGGTAGCTTTCTTAAATGCCATGCAGGGAGCGGTACCAACTGCATCAATTAGGATTATTACCTTGGATTATTACCTTGGATTATGTCAAAGGAAGCAGCTGGTATAGCTGGATATCCAGCTGGTTGCGAATCAACTGTAGTAGCTACTGGTGTTTTTACTCTAATCTATTGATTATATATCAGCATGATCAGTAATATCATTTTCGCACATCATTGATTAAGATCGTATATAGTCGTCGAAATATCCAGCTAGTCCTACTGGTGTAGTGGCGGCGTCAACATCATTATCGAATATTCGATCCTTCTAGGGTCAATCATATACTTTGCGCTACAAAACGTCGCCATAATGCCGTTATTGACAAATCCAACTGATGTAGTTGGGAGACTAGGATATGGATTGCCAGTAGCATTATTACCTAGTTGTCATTCCACTTCGATGAAAGCTTCACGTGTGTATAAGTATTTACTGCTATCATGAACTTGAAGTTCAATTCTGGATCTAGAGGCAGGATTTATCGCATTATATAAGTGAAATTGATAATCGTGCACGGAATCGTTTCTGAGTACGGTTGCGTCGATATCAAAAACGTCGTCTGAAACCGATTTGAACATTTTATCTGATCTGAATCATTACCATAAACCACTTCCAGCGATTAAATTCGCAACAATAACCCGTTGTGATTCACCATCTTGGTTTATCAGCGATGATAATGTTTGGTTTACTATGTTATTTACTACTTTACTTACACTTGGTGGCATAAGCTCAGTAGACTGTAGTTTTACCGGTGTTTTTTTTTTTTTTTGTCGTCGAATCAATGATATTAGTTTCTCCTTAACGGTGTAAAATGCACTGCCATCAAGATTACCAATGGTATTTATACCTTTATCACGAAAAACACCGATTGCTTTCATTGACAATTCTTTGGCGATAGGTGCGATTTCTGAATCCTTCTCCGTAATATACTTGATAAACTGGCAACCGTCAATGTACTGTGCAGGCACTAATTGGTTTGTCGTGATTACGATGTATGATCATTTTATTTATCTAATCTCATGACTAATTATCAGTCACTGTGGTAATCATCAACAAGTTCATTGATCAATTCGAAATATGCGGCTAAATCCATGATACCACCTTGAACTAATCGGCGACAGATTTCAGCGGCCACATTATTTAGTCATGTGGAATTATTTTCAGCTTGTTTATCAACGACGATACCTTCTAATCGTGCTATGTCGGATAGAATATTATTAGGACAACTAACAAGACCACTACCATGAGTTCCAGATGGACAAAATCCCTTACCAGTAGCACCAGTTACATCTTGTGTATCATCATATTCCTGTTCTCGATCAGATGGTGTTTAATACGATGATTGTTGATCAGGTGGCGTCTCTTTTCTAGACTTTTTTGTGTTGGTTTTCTTCTTGTTTTCGTTGTTCTTGTGCTGTTTTAGTTGTTCTTTTGCTGTTTCATTCTGAAGTTATATTTTTTTCCGCCGCATCAATATATGCTGTACATGTTGGATCCTCGTTACTAATTTCTTTTCTTTTTTTCTTCTAATTTTATAGTGTACATCAACCAAATGGCGCACACCGTTGATATGGCCTGTATACGATTGTAAAATCCACTCACTTTACTATTTATTTGTATATATGTGTGAAAACTAAATAGTGGGTGAAAACATGTATACAAGGCTCTATTCAATGAAATGCATGCATACATACATACATACATATATACATACATACATACATACATACATACATACATACATACATACATACATACATACATACATACATGCATGCATGCATGCATGCATGCATGCATGCATGCATGCAGACAAATAGTAAACTAGCTGACAGGCAATAATTGTATATTTAGTGCAAGTGTAGACAAGACTAAAAGCAGATATAGCTTTACGTTAATATTTTCTTGTGGAGGACTTTGCTATATGTATATACCATACACTCTACTACAACACAGCAGTGATCCGATAATTCAAACCTTCCGTAGTCATACATTGAGTATCGTTAGTTCCCTGATAATAAAAACATCCCGCATACAATGACGATGAAAAAGCAGGTAACGAGAATACGAAAAATATGCTATGCCGATGAATAATCAGGTAACGAAAATAGAAAGAATCACCCATAATCAAAATTTAAGATTCCAGGGAGATTACTCTGACGAGTAAGTAATTCCATAGTCAGTCATTTAGGATCCAGAGACAATAATCTGAAAACATTTTATAATCATTCACAGAGAATCCATAGAGAATACTCTGATGATGAAAATATTCCTCAATCAGTCATTAGGGTTCCAGAGAGAATACTCTGACGATGATAATATTCCTCAATCAGTCATTAGGATTCCAGAGAGAATACTCTGACGATAATAATATTCCTCAATCAATCATTAGGATTCCAGAGAGAATACTCTGACGATGATAATATTCCTCAATCAGTCATTAGGATTCCAGAGAGAATACTCTGACGATGATAATATTCCTCAATCAGTCATTAGGATTCCAGAGAGAATACTCTGACGATGATAATATTCCTCAATCAGTCATTAGGATTCCAGAGAGAATACTCTGACGATGATAATATTCCTCAATCAGTCATTAGGATTCCAGAGAGAATACTCTGACGATGATAATATTCCTCAATCAGTCATTAGGATTCCAGAGAGAATACTCTGACGATGATAATATTCCTCAATCAGTCATTAGGATTCCAGAGAGAATACTCTGACGATGATAATATTCCTCAATCAGTCATTAGGATTCCAGAGAGACTACTCTGAAGATGAAAGCATTACATAAACATTCATTAAAATTCCATGGAGACTACTCTAACGATAAAAAGATACCATAATCAGTCATTGAGAATCCAGGGAGATGACTCTGACGATAACATAATTATATGATCCATGATGAGATCACAGGGATAATTCCATAGTCAAATACTTAGAAATCAAAGAGTATACTCCCACAATGAAAATGTCAGGCAATGAGAGAATACCCTGACGATGTAAACATTATATAATCAGACATTAGGAATCCAGAGAGATTACTCTGACGGTAAAAACATTCCACGATTAGTCATTAAGAATTCAGAGAGATTATTCTGACGATTAAAACATTCCATAATCATTCATTAAGAATACAGAGAGATTACTTTGACGATAAAAATATTCCATAATCAGTCATTATGAATCCAGAGAGAATACTCTGACGATAAAATCATTCCATGATCAGTAATTAAAAACCCAGAGAGATTACTCTGACGATAAAATCATTCCATAATCAGTCATTAAGAATCCAGAGAGATTACTCTGACGATGAAACATTCCATAATCAGTCAATAGGAATCCAGAGATAATACTCTGACGATAAAATCATTGCATGAGCAGTCATTAAAAAACCAGAGAGATTACTCTGACGATAAAAACAGCCCATAATCAGTCATGAGAAATTCAGATAAAATACTCTGACGAAAGACACATTCAATAATTGGTCATTGAGAATTGAAAATATTCTCTGATGATTAAAACACCACATAATCGGGGACTAGACTCCAGAGAAACTTTACACAGCACATTTAAACTAGAAACGAAATTTTCTTTGAATGGTTGAAGACGTTTGCACACACACACACACACTCACACCGTAGGTCATACACTATGAGACATATTCAGCCACATATTGAGAGAGAGAGAGAGAGAGAGAGAGAGAGAGAGAGAGAGAGAGAGAGAGAGAGTTTGGCTTTCTTTTCATTTGAATAGTTTATTTGCAAGACCAAATAGTTTACGACTAAGGCCTCTGTGGGATTAATTATTTTATTATTCATTGGATCCATATACATGGATATCGACATTTCATATTTCATTTCACACAATAATACCGCCTAAGTCAATAACGACCACATATTTCATACAATAAAACCATCTAGGTCAATAATGGTCAAATTTTTCAAACAACAAAACCATCTAGGTCATTAACGGTCACATTTTGCATGCATGAAAACTATCTAGATCAATAATGGTTACATTTTTTGATACAATAAAACCATCTAGGTCACATTTTTTATACAATAACTCAATCTAGGTCAATAATGGTCACATTTTGCATAGCACAAACCCATCTAGGTTAATAACGGCCACATTCTTCATACAATAAATCCATCCAGTTCAATACGGCCGCATATCATTAAAATGAATCGCATTTTATCTCGATTATACAACGAGTGAAATTGTCTTTTCAATCCAAGATGTTCGTTAAGCCAGAGACCTTCGAAGGTGACTGGAAGGCAGAACGGTGGCACATTTGCTATATATTGTAATAAATTTGGAGTATGTATATTTGAGAGGGCCTCGTTTTTAAGCAATTCTTAGATTTATTTGTGTGATTATTTGGTATTCGGCGCCATTGAAATATTCCTAGCCCGAAATAATTAGCCAGTTAGTAGGAGCAAACGTCACATAGCTGAGTGTTCGTGAATTTGAACAATGCTCGGGTTCTTTAGTAGTGAATTTAGGTCCAAGCCGAATGACGGTCCCTTTGGTAACATAGTCCATATTGAAATGTAGTTGTGTATAATAGTGTTGAAGTTGATATGGCAGTATTTACAGTAGGAAACCAGTAAATAAGTTGAGACTTGATATACACCGCTTATGTGTCCATAGTGGAAAATAGGCGTAGCTATATAATTGTGATACGCCGGAAATTGCGTGGATTGACTGGCCTTGGGTCGCGTAGTTAAATATCTCCCAGTTAGAAAGGGAATACTAGTGAATTTTATATGGCATAACTGGTTGACGGTACGGAAATCTGATGATCATGAAGATAAACCATGCAACGGTATGGTTCATTTAGTTTTGGGCAAGTTGTTTTATGTTTGGTCGCCAATTAATTAGAGCAAAATTTATTAAACAAAGGCTGACAGGTCTGACTTTTTATTTTACAACTCAAATTGTATGGAAGTCTTTGGAAATTTTTGGAAAACATATGACTTCTAGCTTGTCTCGCGCCAGGGATTTGCAAATTTACATCTGTAAATTAATCGACAGTCCTATACCTAACTATTTCATAACATCTGAAAATGAATGGTCCAGTCTTATACCTAATTCCTAACATCAGTACAATAATCATCTAGTCCTATACCAAACTAATTCCTAACATCAGCAACATAATCATCCACTCCTACACGTAATTCATAGCATCAGTAAATGCATAATTGAGTCTTCTACCTAATTAACACCAGTAAATTAATGAACAGTCCTATACCTAACTATTTCATAACATCTGAAAATTAATAGTCCAGTCTTATACCTAATTCCTAGCATCAGTAAAATAATAATCTAGTCCTATACCAAACTAATTTCGAACATCAGCAGCATAATCATCCACTCCTGCACCTAATTCCTAACATCAGTGAATTCATAATTGAGTCTTTTAGCTAATTCCTAACACCAGTAAATTTATCTAGTCTTATACCTATTTCATATCATCAGTAAAATAATAATCTAGTCCTATACTTAATTCCTAACACCAGTAAATTAATGTCCTGGTCTCATTCTTAAATCTTGACATCATTAAATTAATCATCTATTCCTACATCTAATTTCAATCATCAGTACATTAATCACTGAATCTAATACCTCACTCCTAATATCAGTACATTAATAATCTAGTTTTCTACCAAACTAATTCATAACAGAAGTAAATTAATAAGCCAGTCATGTACCGAATTCCAAACATCAGAAAAATTAATCATCCAGTCATATACATACTAAATTCCTAATATCAGTAACACGATCATCCAGTCTTACATCTTACTAATTCCTAATATCAGTAAATGAATCAAACAGTCCTATACCTAAATTCTACCAACTGTACATTAATAATCCAGTCCTATATATAATTACAAACATCTGTAAATTAATAATCCAGTCCTATATCTAATTCCTAACATCATTAACAAAATCATTTTGTCCTGAACCAAACTAATTCCTAACATCTGTATATTAATCAGTCAGTCTTATACCTTATTCTCAAAATCAGTAAAATAATACTCTTGTCTTACAACTTGCTAATTCCAGTCCTATACCTGATTCATAGCATATGTAAATTAATAATCCATTCCTATACCTAATTCCAAGCATCAGTTAAATAATTAATCAGTACTATACCTAATTCCTAACAGCAGTAACATGATAATGTAGTCTTATACTTAATTCCTAACAAAAGTAAATTAATCTCCTGGTCTTATTCTTAAATCTTAGCATCATTAAATTAATCATCTATTACTACATCTAATTTCCAACATAAGTAAATGAATCAATGAATCTAAAACCTAACTCCTAATATCAGTACATTAATAATCGAGTTTTAGTCATCTAGTCCTATACCAAATTAATTCCTAACATCAGTAAATTAATCATCCAGTCCTATATCAAACTAATTGTCACAGGATGAAGCCGGTTTGGGACTGGATTAGCGAAGACATTGAAAGCAACTGCTTTAATAAGAATTTTATTTCTAAACGCAATTTATATATAATCAATTATGACACCATTATAAAAAATAAGGAAAATTATCATGTTCCTAACATGGAACTATCAATAACAAGTAACTCAATGAAAAGAAAACCCTCAAAATGATGATTTCAACGAAAAAGATTTGAAACTGACGTAAATAGCATCTGATCACCCGAGCAATAAATACAAGTATATGTATCGATTTACAGATGAATATAGCTCGTATAACGGGACAAATGTAAATGCCTGTAAGTTTGGTTATGTCGTTCATATAACCAGTTACCAAAGCGAAGGCAAATATGTTATGATTTTATCGTTCATGTAACGAAACTGCGATGTAAATATGAATTTATGAATTTATAAAGTTACCGTCGATGTAACGAGACTGAGATGTAAATACGAAATTATGAATTTATGAATTTATCGTTCAGAAACAAAACGGCGATAAAAAAATGAAATTATGAGTTTATCGTTCAAAAAACGAAACTGATACATAAAGGTGAAATATTTGCTCAGATGGTAATAGCAATAATATGGAACACGTATTTTACAGCTATCGTGGTATCCTTTTGTCGTCCAAGATGTATATCAGGTTCAACCCGCTCTATAGTCTATGTATACATCCCAGTTTGTTTGTATACCCCTGCTGATTTCAGGAACGAAAAGCATATACAGGATAAAATCCGATTGCGAACAGGGTGTTCATAAGTCCCGGAAGCTATGTCAGAGTTAAGACCAATCTGGAGAGACAATAATATCTGTCCGAAAACTAAAATCAGACAATTAAAAATTCTAGTTATCATCTCAATCTTTTTGTATCATGTGAGTCCTGGACTCTAACAGCATAATTAAATGAAGAATCCAAACACTTACAATGAGATGCTACATAACCATCGTTAACATCTTACGTGGACCACATTACAAATGAATAAGTGGGTAACACCATCATAAGCAAAGTTACCCAGTATTAAGACCTCCTCACTGGAGCCAACAGACTATCCACAATAGTATTGCAGGGCAGTGTCCAAAGAGGCAGAAATAGAGGTATCCAGAATAAAAGTGAACTGATAATATCACAGAGTGGACAAGGACAAGTTATGCAGAGACACGGGCATTGGCACATGATTGAGACAAGTGGAGGCAACCATTCAGATGTTCAGCAGCACAGTGCCTCGACTACCACACTAGGTCAAGAGACTTATGATGATGATGATTAGATGGAAATAAATCATTTTTTGAATTTCACAAAACTTGATGACTTTTTGTTTTGATTTCTGATACTTACTTTAAGAGCATAGTCTCATCATAGGAGTTAGTGTCATAATTGATATTTACCATATATTAACTGCAATGCAGTTTGTTTAACTGGAAGAGTGACAAAAAGGTTGGCTGCACTCCATCCACATTCAAATGGATTATAATTGTCTGATTCGATAATAATTCTTCTCTTTTAGAATGAATTACCATTTGCATCAACCTGTACCACACATACTTAATGACACACTTTAAACAGGTATTTACTTTTTGAAATGAATACACTATTAAAAGTCATCTACTAATGCGAATATTAAGAGAATACTGGAGATATAAATAATTTGCAATTCTTTCCTTTTCACTTAAATATTATAAGAAATATTACATACTACTCAGTGAATGATATAACTAAAAAAAGTGAAAGGGAGATGCTTCTTCTTAATTGGAGTTAAAGATGTGCGAGGACATTTCATGCTAAAACAATTTGTTTAGTCTTTACTGTTATTGCATCCAGCAAAATCTGGACAACGTTTCTTCAACAATCACTACAATCAACTAGTAACATGATTATAGCACGTTACTACATACCTGGTTTTTGGAAATATCGTGAATTAGTCTTCATCCCCGCACACTGCAATCAGATAAAGTAATCATGACTTGATTTGATTTAGAATGAATACACTAATCTTGATTACGGATTTAAATGAATCTGATTTCAATGTCGCGTCAATGGGGATGGCTTAAAAAAATTTGGAACGATAACCAATTATCTGATGGGAAGAAAAAGAGTTCAAATTGCCCTAATAAAGGTTGCCGGAAGTATTGATCAGTTGATTACAGATGCGTAACGTACACATTAACATAATTGTCCAAATATCAAAATCTGGCTTGGCAAGGGTCAGAGGAAACTCGGTCTACGTATACATGTACAGAAAACATGATGCTTTCGAAAGACGCAACAGTTTGACATCATAATGAGACGTTTTCTACATGGGAACTGATTGCGGAGACGATGTATGATCACTAGAGATAATATATGATAGATCTTACAGCCATTAATACAATATACCATATTTCATCAGATCGATTATTGCTACTAGCCTTCCTATGTCGCTTATATCATTGTTTATAGCTCAATGAGCATGCGCGGGACATTTCGAGTCTACTACACACGTATGGAAGGTTACCATAGTAGATTAAGCACCTAGGTGTGGATAAAGTGTGGATACAGTATTCTATCTGGTATTAGTTGCACCAAAATATAGCCATTTTGTTGTAAAAAATTATATTGCTTACCTACGTTTATTGTATTATGATGATTTAAGGTTTGCATAAATATTTCCTAAATTGTTCATAATTTTACACTTATTCCAAACAACTTAAAAGTTCCACAACTTAGCTAAATTCTAAGCATAAAACATTTCAGGCCTGAGATTTTTCGATTCTTAATCGAACAACCCGATTCAAAAGCGATGAGACCACTAAATTCCTTTTGCAAGAAGATGTAATCCACCCAGCTTTTCCTTGTCGGTAATAACCTAACTAACCTAAGAATCATAATCCGAATGAAGAGTTAAATTGAAGATAACCCAGCTATCCCTCGATTACGAATCCGAATGAAGAGTTAAAATGAAGATAACCCAGCTATCCCTCGATTACGAATCCGAATGAATGCTTTATATAAAGATAACGCCATCAAGATTAAGATTATATAACGGTCAACTTTTATAACACAGGTGATAATTTTTAGTTTAGTAAAAACACAGCGAAACTCCGTCATTTATGGTTTATTGATTTATCGGATATATCATAATCTACGCAGTAGGGGAAGGCCTTTTCATATAGGTGCGAGGCTGTAGCTGTCGTCAAATAATTCGAACCATTATTGTGCGGTGACGGTGGAACAGTAAGGGCCGAAAGGATAATAATCAATGTATGTATGTATGTATGTATGTATGTATGTATGTATGTATGTATGTATGTATGTATGTATGTATGTATGTATGTATGTATGTATGTATGTATGTATGTATGCATGCATGCATGCATGCATGCATGGATGGATGGATGGATGCGTGTGTGTGTTTTGAGTGTGTATGTGCATGTTGGTAACTTAGATGTGCAGTACAATTGCTGTAGTCTATTTATAAAAAAGCCCATCAAGTAGTAATAGTAGTAATAATAGTAATAATAGCAATAGTAGTTATAATACTAATGGTAAGTATAATAGTAATATTAGTAGTAATATTAATAATAGTAGTAATAGTAGTTATAAGAGTAATAGTAATAATAATAGTAATACTAGTAATAATATTAATAATAGTAATAAAAGTAATAATATTAATGATAGTAATAATAGTAATAACATATTAGTAATGATAGTAATACTAGTATTAAACATAATGGTTCAGACCGGTAGTAGTACGATGCAACAACAGTACAATAGTAATTGTATTACTAGGAATAACAGTATGGTAGTTGTAGTAGTGGTAGTAGTAATAAAATCGTCTGATCATTCAACGTTTTATTTTCAAACGTTAAATTTACATAAATAAATACATACATACATAAAAAGATGCATACATACATACATACATACATACATACATACATACATACATACATACATACATACATACATACATACATACATACATATATACATACATACATGTATACATGCATACATACGGATGCATGCACGCATGCACGCTTGCACAAACACATATACACACACGTACGTACGCACGCACGCAGACACACCCACACAAACACACATATACATACATACGTATATGCATGCATGCATGCATACATACATACATACATAAATAAATACATACATACATACATACATACATACATACATACATACATACATACATACATACATACATACATACATACATACATACATACATACATGCATACAAACATAGATACATACATACATATATGCATAAATACATAGAAACATACATATATGCAATCATGCAATCATACAATCATACATACAATCATACACATACATACATACATGCACGCACGCACGCACGCACGCACTCGCACACACACACGTGCATACATACATACATACATACATACATACATACATACATACATACATACATACATACATACATACATACATACATACATACATACACAGCTCACTCAAATTAGCATGTTACGAAACGAGATCAGAGTCATCATTTCTTTCACAGCTCGGAAAATGCAATAAACTATGCGAAATAACCACTTCTGCCCCGGCCAGGTGCCCCGGGATGTCGCCCAAGGCTGACACAGCTTCTTACCCCAGCAGACGCAAACGTACACAGCACTTTAAATGCAGAAATATTGAAACGAGTCAAATAATCTCTTCTTTTAATTCCATTTATCACCAAGACTTTCAACTTACATAACTCTACCCACCCCCAAGATTGCCAATTTAACTAATAGAGAAAACATTCTCCTATTTATCCGCATACAAAGTACTTATAATTGGAACATACTAAGTTGGCATCAAGTCACACAGATACCTACAGTTGGTAATAGTTTCCCCTGAACATCAGTGAAAACCAGCAAGTAAAAGATCCCCAATATCATTGATCACGTTTAAATTGCCTGCTGCTGTTTCCTGTGTTTGTCAAACGAGCTTATTAATAGGATGTAGATGTTTGAATCATAAAGAGTATATTCTCGTTCAAACCCTGAAATATTGTATCCACTGGTATTGTCGGAGCACATGCACACACCCATAGCTTGAAGGAAAGCTAATGTTAATTTGCCAGAGCCAAATGGTAAGCACTATACTTCTCTGTCTCTCTCTCTCTCTCTCTCTCTCTCTCTCTCTCTCTCTCTATTTCTTTCTCTCTCTCTCTATTACTTTCTCTCTCTCTCTCTCTCTCTCTCTCTCTCTCTCTCTCTCTCTCTCTCTCTCTCTCTCTCTCTCTCTCTCTCTCTCTCTCGTTTCGACGTAAGTTAGAGTAGTAATATGGGGCACTATAGCGACAATGGGAAATCCAGTCAAAAAGGTCGTGGGACACTATAGCGACAAGATTTATAACGACAATGAAAATCCCAGTCAAAGAGGTCGTGGGACACTATAGCGACAAAGGTCGTGTTGCGCTATAGCGACAAGGGGAAATTTAACATGGTGGGTATGTATAGCGACACAGGGAATTGCACATGGGGAATATTATTTGTATCTATATTTGGGACTATCTAGCGACAAGGGAAATGGAGGCAAAGAAAGCAAATATCTTTTCGAGGTATATGAGTGGCCCGTTATGTGTAATGTTAACATTATATTGTTAACACAGAGGACATCTCACAGATCTTCTTCTCTTCCTAAAACTTCTCCTCACTGCTGGGCCATAGAATAGAACTCTCTTTGAACTACCTTGCCTCTCCACCTATATCCTTCTCTTCCAAAAGGCTATCTCAGTCATATGAGTGATAGGCCACGATGATCTGACATATGTCAGTACGAAATAGCATGGTAGAACAAGGGTAGAAGATTGTACGTTGGTCCACATCTTGTGATGAGAACAGGTGATGCGAATGCCGTGTACTGCGGTTATTTATAGGGTAAGTGCGGATCGAAACGGATTGAGCTTATTCACCAATCCAAACGTGCGTTACAAAAGTCAGTCACAGTCGTCCAATCGGAAGAAAGCAGTCTGTGACGTCTCCTTCCATATATAGAGGTATCAGCGACTGTGTGCAGTCAATCGATGCGACAGAGCTGTCAATCATGTCGGACACTAAGAAGACGATGAAATGGGGTGAGCCAGTAGTGGAGACAGCAAGTAACGGTACAGCAGTGACTATCAAAGTCATGACAAATCACCATCCAGAAGAAATTGATTTTAACTGGGATATTGTGTATTTTCTAACTTCACAAGAAATTGTTCCGGAACCTTCGTTACATTCTGCTTCCTCTTATTTACACGTCGATGATTTTAAGCAGAGACCAACAGAAGAATTGGGTCGATATTTACAACAACAGAAAGTAGAAAAACAAGCTTTTCTTATTTAATAGCGGGAAGAAGAAGAAGCATGAAGGAAACACCAGGAAGAAACAGTAGCAGCAACAGAGAAGAAAGAAGACCAAGAACAGAAAGAGAATAGTGAAAATCAAACAGTCACGACGGTACTTTTAGATATTTTAGCTAAGTTAAGGAGTCTGAAACAAATGTATCTTTATCACGACCGAAGAGCTAAACAACCCAATCTATCTGTGACTACGTCTACCATCTTTTGTGATTTCTACCAAATCATTGACAGGAACCACCAGTCCAGAAATAGGCCTTGGGCGTGGCAAAGGCTTAAGACAGCTAAAGATGGTTACGTCACGTTTCTGAGTTTGTTTTGTTTTAAACAAACAAAACACCAACGGTCCTTTTCAGGGCCACTCAAATCTTTCGAAAAGAAATACTATTTCAATTGCCTAATTCAATGAAAACTCAAAAGTCCTTGGTTTTCGTTTTCTTTTTTAAATCCATGATGTACGTGTTAGTGTAGGAGTGTGTGAGTGTTGGTTCTTATTCTATGAAATGAAAACCAAGAGATACTTACGTTTTTTTTTCCATCTGGTGTATTCTGGTACAAATGTTACAATTCAATATCACAACATAACATAACACAATACCACTTTTAAAAGTTCATGGGCTTCTTCTGTTCACTCTTTCTGTTTTTTCAATTTCTTTTGCTGTCACGGGTGTTTCTTTTTCTTCTTCCTACTTACTTTTGTTTTCATCTTCTTTTCATGTGTTTGTGAACGTGTCGGGTTTCTTCCTTGGGGGAGGGTACCTCTTCCTCCTCCTGTTCAGAATTCCTTTTCCGTTCCTCCCCCTGCTCCTGTTGTTTCTTAGGGCGGTTTGGAGACCAATGTCCTTTCTCTTTACAATGATAACAGGTATCTTGACTTTTGTGTCTTCTGGCACCTTTTTGTTTTTGTCACGATCTGGACATTCTGTAGCCCAATGTCCTTTCTTCTTACAGATATAGCAAGTATCTTGACTTTTATCTCGAAAGGAGGGAGAGTAGTCAGTAGACTTGTCTGAAGAAAACTTTCGTATGACACCACGCAAAGCTCTGATGAGACGTTCAACTTGTGTAGGTTCTTCCATCGTTCTGGTCACTGTGAGATTGAAATGAATACTGATAGGTTAGACACTGGCACTTTATATATATGCACGGATCGAACATGAATATATAGGGTTATGGTCTTTAAAATGTAGTCATTTGACTATTTGCAGACAAGATTAAAAGACCGCATCATGTTGTCGAGAAAGGAGAAGACAGTAAGAGACAGAAACGTGATGTATCGCCACGCACAGTAGCTGAAGTCTGGGCTCAATTTTATGCTAGTGATTTTGAAGATGACATCAGTGAGTCCGAATCCACACCCAGACAATCGACGTCCAAGCAAAGTTCAAAACCCTTAGTAAACCCTGAAAAGTACTATCACATTCGAGAGACGAAAAAGCGTTCCTCTCAAAAATTTAGAACTACGTCTTACACGTACGCCGTAATGTTTAAAGATTTCAAGTCCAATTTACCTTTGGAGAATACAGAGGGGTGGGATTCTATGTTAACTGTACTGAAACAGCAATGTCAAGCCAAAGAAGTTGATCGCTTGTGACTTTCCATTCATCACGTCGGTTTGAAGTACCCTGTTTGGATCGAGTTTAGCAACCCATCACAATTGACACCTTCCAAAGTCATCGACAAAATTCAACATGTGCAACAATCGAACGACAAGTTTCACATTACTGATGGAAAAGCCACACTTTTCATCACCCACGTTTCTCTTCCTCAGGGCAGAGGACGCAAAAAAGTGTTATTGGTCGACAACCTTCGCAACATTAAGCGAAGCCTCGTCCAAATTAACAATTCTCAAAGCCAGATGTGTTTAGCCCGTGCCATCGTCATGGGACAAACGTATGCCAACAAGAACGACACAGCAGAATGGAATGGAGCCTGGAAAAGTATTCAACGATCGGACCGAGCCAACCAACGAAGTGAAGCAGAACTCTTGTTACAGCAAGCGGGGATATCGAAAGACACCCCTTGCGGCATACCATAAATTTAAAAATTGCAAGACGTCTTAGCTCCACATTACACTTTGAAAGTTCACCCTCAAGAAGTGCGTGGACCTCTTTTGTTTCGAGGTCACGATTTCAAAGACGGAAAATACATTCATGTCTATCATCACGATGAGCTTTTTGATACCATTACTAGTATCACTGGATTCCTGGGATACGGTTACTACTTTGATAAATGTGACTATGATTATAAAAATCGAGAACAACACAAGCATTGTGGATCGAAATGTGAGGGATGTTTGGCCTCTCAACCCTGTCTGGACAAAGGACAAGTACGAGTGTATTGCCCTGTTTGTCAGCGCACTTTTGTCAGTCCTACCTGTTACCAACAACATTTGAAAATGCAAGGTTCACAGCAAAAAAGTACTTGTCAGCTTCTGAGATTGTACCCTACTTGTGGACAAGGCATACGTACCAGTAATGCCAAGTTTCACGTTTGTCGAGGGTAGAAACGATGTCACATTTGTCACCAAATCGTGGACTTGGAGCACGAATGCTTCATTCAAACATACCAACCCCAACAAGAAGATACCCAGAAGAAAGGGAATTTTATCTTTTTTGATTTCGAATGCATGTAAGAGACCGGTATTCACATTCCTAATTTCTGTGTAGCTCACCGAGCGCGCAAGAAGTGCATCCAAGAGCATATCTTTAGTTATTGCCCTCATTGCAGCAAGATTGCTGGAAGACGTGAATCTTTCGAATACCAAACTCGTTGGCCGATTTTGCCCAATGGATCTTAAACCCCATCGACGTAACGTGGAGTCCAGAAGACATCAAACGTTACGGAGATTGTCATCGCCATGCCATGGTAATAGCTCACAATTTCTCGGGACACGATGGGCAATTTCTTCTCAGATACTATACGGAACAAAGTACCGAACGTCCTAAAGTGACTACTTGTTCAATGCCGAAGGGGATCAACATGCCTTTCTACCCCATTTGCCTGAGGCTGACGACTACGACCCCGATAACATGTGCACCGAACAACGAGAAGCTTTCCATGCTTGGTACCAGACTCACGCTTCGGATCCCTTTGACTTTCAAGAATAAATGTTAATGTATTGTCGATCTGACGTGGACATTTTACGACGTTGTTGTGGAAAATTTCGAGAATTGTTCATGGAGCACGAAGGGATCGATCCTTTGAAAGAAGCTTGTACCATCGTCAAAGCGTGTTCCTTAGTTTACCGAAAACGCTTCATGGCCGAAAACACTCTAGCTGTCAACAGTCCTTAAACGACGAACTTTGTCAAACGTCAATACTCGGTCAAAGCCCTACGTTGGCTACATTACTTGTGTGACAAGGAACACAAATGAATTCAACACGACCGCAATGGAGGAGGAGAAAAGTCCATCGGAGCATATTCGGTGGATGGCTGGGACTTAGAAAACCCTCGAATCGTGTACGAGTTTAACTGATGCTTATTTCACGGATGTCCCGTGTGCTACCCTCAACGTGACATTAAAAATCAGTTTATACAACGGACTATGGAAGACTTGTACCAGACAACGTGTCAGCGACGTTTAAAGTTAGAACAGCAAGGATACCATGTAGTGGAAATGTGGGAACACGAGTACGATCAGCGTTTGAAAACCGATCACGTGTTCAATCGCATAGTAGAAAGTTACACGTTAGTGGACCCCCTAAACCCACGGGATAGTGTGTAGGGAGGACGAACGAATGCCACCTGTTTGCTGTACCAGGTGGACAAAGAGAAGGGAGAATAAATCAAATACTTGGACGTGTGTTCGCTGTATCCTTACGTGTGCAAATATTGTCACTTTCCCGTAGGGCACCCAGAATTGATGACAGAACACACTGACTTAGACCACATACCCAGTACGAAGGATTGATCTAGTGCAAAGTCTTACCTCCCACAGACTTGTACCATCCCGTTTTACCTCACCATTGCCAAGGAAAACTGATGTTTTCTTTGTGTCGAACTTGTGCCGAATCGTGCAACCACGACCATCCTTGTCAGCACACCCAGGAAGAACGTGCCTTGACAGGAACATGGGTTAGCGTTGAGTTGTTTAAATCTCTGGACATTTGATACCAACTGTTAGAAGTGTACGAAATTTACCACTTTCCCAAGACACAACAATACCACAAGGGAGACGAGACACAGAAAGGTATTTTTACAACCTACGTGGACGGCTTTTTAAAACTAAAAGAAGAAGCTAGCGGCTATCTTTCCTGGTGCCACACTTCCGAAGACCAAAAGATATTCAAATGAATATATTGGGAGCAGGAAGGCATCACTTTAGACCACATCGAGAAAAACGAAGGAAGGCGATCGTTTGCCAAAAAGATGTTAAACTGCTTGTGGGGTAAAATGGCACAACGACCGTCTTTACCCAAGACTAAGTATTTGTCAGAAAATTCCAGCTACTTCCAGATGATACACGACAAAACCAAATACATGAAACACGTGGACGTCATTCGTGAGTACTTGATCTTAGTCAATTACAAAGAAGAACTAGACTTTGCAGAAGCCGACAAATTTGGAAATGTCATCATTGCGGCTTTGTAAATGTCATCATTGCGGCTTACGTGACAGCCCACACTCGCTTACAATTGTACGAAGTGTTATAACTGTTAGGAGATCGTGTGTATTATTTTGACACGGACAGTTGCATCTACATTAACCGACCGAACCAGTGTAACCCTGCCATCGAAGGAGACCGTTTCAGAGCCTGGACCGAAAAACCTCCCGACGACAAGATTCTATGTTTTGCAAGTGGCGGTCCTAAAAATTACGGCTACTAATACCGAGACCCACAAGGAGAAATGTACACCGAATGTAAAGTGAAAGGATTGACTCTCAATTATCGCACCAGTCGAGTGGTCAACTTGAACGTGCTTCAAGAAGCCTTACAGTCTGGACAGGATAAAACGTTTAAAGTGACCACCCACGAACCGCACAAGATGGTCCGTTTACCCACCCACCAAATCGTCAGCCGACCTTTGGAAAAAGTCTATCAAATCGTGTAAAAGAAAAGACTACGACTTCCCAATCACTTCACTCTACCGTACGTTGGGCAGCATATAAAAAGGGGACATCGTGCAAGACCAATAGTTCATTTGTAACTACAATGACCAAACGAAATAAGTTGAATCCATTTAAACAGGCGTCATTCAAATTTCGGGATTCTCAAGTGGAATGCGATGTTAAACCTTGCGATTGCAGTGATGCCAGACGCTGCGACCTTAGCGATTCATCAGGACATCGTGGGAATTTTGCTATGACTACTACCCCTATATCTACCATGGAAAGTGATGCTGTACGTGTTAAACGTGATGGGTGCGAAAGCGGTGCCACACGTTATCGTTGACTCCTAGGAATTTCATCGTACCTGCATCGAACTGAAGTGAGCAGAGTCGAATATTCGTTCCCTACGAGCTTGCCTGAATACTGTCACTTTAAAAGTTGATTCCAAACCTTCAAAGATATATGGCCAAGATATATGCCTGGACCAACTCCTGAATAATTAGCCAGGGCAGTATTTTTCTACTTGGGCGAAGGGGATAAAGTCAATTGTTTCAGTTGTGGTGTGTCAATTTACGAGTGGGAACAGAAAGATTCCGCTTACCTGGAACATGCTCGATGGTCTCCGAATTGTCAATGCCTACCTTTAGTGGGACCTAGTGATTGAAAGTGACAATAATGAACCATGTCGTTTAACAAACCAGTTTGGCTTGGAGTCAACATAGTCCAGTATATAGACCCTCTCTAAAACATAATATTCAAGGATCACCACACGATATGCAAGAGAAGCTCTACACAGGAGTTTGGCAGGGACGTGCTAAAGAAAAATCTCAATGGGTGACTGTAGAACTTGTGTGGCGTGAAATTCAGAAGAGTAAAGTGACTAAAATTAACCAACGTGTCAGATTTCTCTGAATCAAGTCTACCTTCCACAGATTCGAATTTAGTTTGTTTACATATGAAGATTTTTTTGATCATTCTTGACAGTTACCCTGAATGGCAGTGGTCCGAAATTACACGTTATATTAATCACTTTCGCTTTTGGAGAAGATTTTAAATAATTCTGTGCAGAATATACACATATGGTCTTCGACATAAAAAGGTATAAAATAGAACTACCATGCCACAACCTTAATCACTTGTGATAAAACAGATTCCGTGGAAGGATATCAATGAGAATATTCACACGGTGAAGGATTACGAACACTTATTACAGAACTGTGTCCCATTAATTGGGGTCGACGTGTAGTGTGTGTTTTAGTGACTTGGTTTCTGGGATTTCGATTACCTGTCGATTCCTTGTGGACACTGTACGAACACTACCTACAAAAAAGACAGTATGGTGACTCCTTTAAATGTCCACGAGAGACTCATTATGTTAAAAGCCTTACGCTTTCATCTAGATACGTCTCGACCTCTACTGGAAAAAAACGATTCGTCAACTTTTACGAACGGAAGTGGTGTACGAAGTTGTGTGTGTAGCTTGTGATTTACACCCTCATTGGACAGATGTACTTGACTGGAAAAGTTGGGGTTTTGAGGCTTGGACAAAAGAAGCATCCAGTTATGTTCAAGAGTTGTGTTCGTAAAATCCATCGTCAAGTGAAAAAAGTCACTTTTAAACCTGTGTTAGTTACAGTGCCAGAAGAAGAAAAATAATCTGTCACCCAGGACAATCACCCTGTACAAGACAGGACTGTCATGGACATTACCCCACAAAGACCCTTCCGAGAGGACACCTATGTGACTGTACCCCCTGTAGAGACTATAAGAACATTACACACTACCTCTAGGATACCTTGGTTACCCAAACAATGTTGTACAGAGACTTGTTTGTATGCCACTTTCATCGTTTCCATGTGTATTTTATTCTTGTACTTATCCATTTGGCTTTTATGTATTTTTGTCGTTCGTGTTGTTCCAATTTAAACATACATTGAAATAAACTTGTCTTGAAAAAAAGTATAAAAACCTCTTTTCTTGTCTGTTTTTGAGTCAATAGTATCATACCCTACCCTACTATGGCTAATTCTACTATTTTTACTCCTTCCTAATCCACATTCAAAGTCACTGACGAACACTTAGATCATGCTAGTTGGGAAGCCTTGTATCTTCGTCATCCTTTTAACATGTTAATTGCTGGACCGAGCCGTTCAGGAAAAATGAAATTTGTTAAACGTTTGATCGAACATAAACATCATTTGATCGATCGTTCACCTCAGCGCATCGTGTGGTGTTACAAAGAGTGGCAATCGGCATATAGCCTCTTGCAAGAAAGTCAAGGTGATTCCACTGTGTTTGGGGAAGGTATTCCTAGCGAAGATGATGGGATCGTCTCTGACCCTAGTCGATCTCCTCTGGTCATTTTTGACGACATGTTAGGAGAGGACGAAGAAGAAATTAAACTGTGGTTTACGCGTAAAGGGCATCATCGTAATACCAGTGTCATTTACATTACTCAAAATTTATTTCAACAAAGTAAAGCCCATCGTACCATTAGTCTCAATGCTCATTACGTGGTCTTGTTAGGAACACCTTGGCTGACTCATGCGTAAGATGATGTCACTCAAACTCCACACGCCTATTTACTCGTGGATTTAAAACCCACCACTCCCGATTATTTGCGATTTCGTACCCATTTGTTTCACGATTGGTGTCAAGACGGAGGCCCTGTCGTCTACACGTCCTCCTCGTCGACATAACAATATGAACCGCTAAAAATATCTATAAAAACCTCGGTCTCTTTGACCTTGTCTCATGCATTGTCAACATGACGTCCCTTCATTCTCATCTTCCCATCAAATTGATTCGGGCCTTGTACGGTATCAGTAGCGAGAAATATCCACAAATACGTGCTCACGTCTTAGAAGCCAGTCTCAAAGAAGTCTTACGATGTTTTACGGTGACAGCACGTCAAATACTGCAAGGCATCATTCACATTCCACATCAAACCAAACGATTTTTTGACAGAAACAAAGTAGCCTTGACGCAATTGGCTGAGCCTCGAATCGACACTCAAACCAGAAATCAAATCATTTTGAAACCTGGAGGTAGCGGTTCTCTAGGAGGTGTCATTCGCTCCCTTTTAAAATGGGATACCAATGCTCCTAAAGATCACCCCCCCCAAAAAAAGCCAAACGAACAACCAAGAAAAAGAACAATGGTGCCAAGACCAAATCAGAGAAAAAGAAAAGCCCACAGAAAAGAGCTGTCACTCGCAAAAGAGGCACTTCGGCCAGGACGCAACCTGACCTTCGTAAACCACGACCTGCAACACCAGTGATAGCGTTTCCAGTAGCCTCAGGTTATTCCACCTCTCCGTTGCGGGTGATGCCAGCCAAATCCAATTTGATACCAGTTCTTCCTAATTTGATGAAACATTGGAAATCTGCGTCTTCCAAAAAGTCTCCTCCACCGGTGACACCCTCTTCCACGTTAGCGGCAGTAGCAGCTGCTCACAAAGTACCTGCCCCCAAAGTCAAAGTCCAAGAAAGATCTGGCATGTTAAAGAGTTTACTGGATTTGTCCAAACAAGAACTGTCCCGATTTAGTCCATTGCGAACCCCTTCACGACGTGCGTTTCCTGTCATGAAGTTGATACGACGGAAAGATAATCAGTGGCGTCGCATTCCAGTATAAAAAAATCACTTGATGACCACGACGTGAATCAGTATTTTCTGTGCCACTGCTGCACACCCAATGATGTCTCCTCAAAAACGTGCACACCACAACCCTCGGCGTTCTGCTGTTTGAAAAGGAAAAGGGAAAAGATAATCTCGTCATCCTGCAAAACACTTAAAAACAAACATCGACGTCTTCCCCTCAAAAGACGGAGTCGTTTAAAGAAAAAGAAGAGTCACCAAAAAGGAGGTTACTTTGATAATTTTGGGAAACACATCGTTACCTTCATGACGAAGCGCTAGTTCCCAAAAACAGTAGATAAAAGAGGGTGTGTACCAAGTCTTTGACGTCAGTGGTATTGTAGAACGAACAAGCAAAGATGTCACCTCGCAGAAAACATTCTTATTCACCCCACAAAGGAACGAAAAGGAAAGGACTACCTCCTCGTTTAGCCAAACATCGACACGTTCTTCGTCAAATGGCTCAAAAGAAAATACCTGTCCGTCAAATGAAAAAGATGTTGGTGCAACGCGGAGGACTTTTTGTTCCTAAAGAACTGATGCCACTTATAAATCAAGTGATGGCTCAACAAAGAAAACGATAAAAGGGTGTGTGTTCCAAGTCATTGATCTCAGTGGTATTGTGGAACGAACAAGCAATGATGTCACCTCGCAGAAAACATTCTTATTCACCCCAGAAAAGAAAGAAAAGGAAAGGACTACCTCCTCGTTTAGCCAAACACGGAGACGTGTTGTCCGTATTGACCAAAGCCTCTCCACCGATGCGAAAACAAATCAATAAAACGGCCTCGTGAAAAGCACGATACCTTTGTCTCCACACCAGAAAAAATGCGTAGCCAAGCATCGACACATTCTTCGTCAAATGGTCCAAAAGAAAATACCCGTCCGTCAAAAGAAAAAGATGCTGGTGCAACGCGGATGATTTTTTCCCTTTCTTCTTCCTGTGTTGGGAGGATTATCAAAAACCGGGATGAGCATATTGCCAGGTTTGGTACAAGGGCTAGCACGAGGGATATCCCAAAGTTGATCCTTCCAGAAGATGAAAGGGACCCATGGAGCACCACGATCTCAGACGTAACCTTTGAAATCCCATGGAAGAACGAAAACCTACTTTAGTCTCTTACAAACGATGGATGGAATACCATCGTTGGCAAGAACAACTTACCTCTCCTTTACCACCCAATCCTGGTTTGACTGAGATGTCTCAATTACAACACGAATTGCAATCCTTGATGCAACGCCACGATTTGTCCGAAACCGAAAAATCGCAAAAGTACGGACAACTCTTGAAACAACTACAACTCTTTCATCGAAAAGCTGTGGAACAAACAGAAAAGAAGACCAAAGCTATCCCATTACCACCTCCACCACTGCTACCACCACGAGTACCCTCGACATCGACTCCTGTGGCACACCGGACACGTAAAACCGTTTCCAAACAACGCCCATTTCGTCCCACCCAAAGCAGTATCATCGAAGAGTGGGTGACTTATTAACATAACCATGGAGAAGGTATTAACCAACATTTACTACGATCCAGCCCACCCTGATAGGTTACGGAGGCATTCAGAAATTGTATCGTGCTGCAAAACTCGCCTAAAAAAGCTCCGTTTACCTGAAGAACAACGATGGTTACAAGTACAAGCTACGTACACTTTACACAAACCCATTCGACGAAAATTTCACAGAAGTCGAACTCAAGTGGAAGGCATCGATCATCAATGGCAAGCCGATTTAGCCGATATCTCTCATTTAGCCACCTACAATCGTGGCTACAAATATTTGTTTTGTGTGATCGACGTCTTTTCTAAATTTGCCTGTGTTGTACCATTGACATCCAAATCGAGCGGAGAGTTAGTACGAGCTTTGGAACTGGCGTTGAAACAAAGTGGTCGTCACCCTCTTCGATGGCAAACCGACAAAGGCACCGAATTTCTGAACCAAGCTTTCCAACGAGAATTAAATAAACGTGACATTCATTTTTCACCACCAAAAATCCTGAAACCAAAGCCAGCATCGTGGAACGTTTTCAATGTACCTTGAAAGAACCCATGTGGAAATATTTTACGCATCAACACACTCTCAAGTGCATCTACGTCTTACTGCACTTAGTCCAAGCCTACAATCAATCTTACCATAAAAGCGTGGGACGTACCCCACAAGATGTGACACCTGACAAGGAAGTGACTGTTTTTGAGCATATGTTTGGTACGTCCCGGACGATGGCTGTCCCCAAGAAAGGTGGAGGAGTGTTAACCCCAGGAGATTGGGTTCGCACTGGCAAAACCAAACGCACTTTCTACAAAGGTTACGTACCCAACTGGACCACCGAATTGTTTCGTGTTACTGGACGAGTGCATGATCGTCATCCTACCGTCTATAAATTGGAAGACATGAACGGAGAAGTATTAAAAGGAACATTTTACTTGCCTGAGTTACAACGTGTCACCAAAACAGAAGACGACGTGTACGACATTGAAAGCATTCTCGAACTAAGAATCCGTAAAGTAGGAAAACATCGTGTCAAAGAAGTCAAAGTACGTTGGAAAGGATATCCTCCTAGTGTTGATTCTTGGATTGACGCTGCGCAAGTCATCGACTATAAAATTAAGTGACCATCATACCTTTTAATACAGTTTAAGCGACCACAGTGACAACTCCTTCACCCAGTTCTTCTCTGCAAAATTTACAAAAGCAGCCCTTGTGGGTGTGGTGTGGAGAACGTGTCCCTAAAACGCAAATCGTCTTTTTCTGTCAAATCTTTGTGGTGTATTGTTTCATCGGTGCAGCCATTGCAAATCTGATTTTGCAACAAGGAGACAAACAATTGTGGACCATTTTACTCAGCAGTTGCATCGGTTATCTTCTTCCCAATCCTTCCCTGAAATACTCTTACAACGGGAATACTATTGGGAGTCTTCCGTCCGATGTTAGTCATTCTCCTAACAGTCAGCCTTCCAATCACAATCTGCTTTTAGACACTCCTTTAACCTTGAGTGACTCCAAGGAAGTTACCCAGTGACAGTTCCATGGAGGTGTTTCCTAACATCACGTTGTGCTGTTACACGGCTAAATTACCTCAAAACATTCATTTGAATCAAGGTGCTCATTTGGAAGTGGCTTTAGTGGAAATGATACACCCGACACAAATCAAAAAACATCGTCGAAAATCAAAACTTTCAAAGTACTAGTGTATGACGAGCAATTGCAAAAAGCCTTAGACGAACGAGGCATCACTGGCAGTGACACAAAGAAAACAGAGGACCCCCAAACTAAAGGGACTACCTATGTGTTCACCATTCCTGCTGGTGATTATTTTAGTGGTCAACATTTAGTGACTACACTTTCTACCATGTTCAATACTTTGTTTGGTAAAGCCATGGAGAAAGCAAAAAAAGTGTTACCTTTGAGAACCCTAAAGTGGCTCGTCGCCTAATGATGAAATGTTTAGAGGATAAAATGATGGCCATTACCTTTTGTCCTGAATTGTATGATATTTTAGTTGGAGACCCAAGGATGGTGGTCAAGAAAAATTAAATACCATCCATAACCACTAACTCCGATTTTGCGAAATATTTTCGATTCCCTGTATAAATGAACCAAGGACTTAACTTGATGCTTGTGTACTCCGATGTGATGGAGTACAACGTGGTAGGACTCACCTCTGTACCGTTACATCGTAGCATTCCTTTCAAAGTGGATTCTGTCGCAGCCGCTGACGGGGAAGGTTGAAATACCTATCTCGTTCACCACGAATTTGTACATTCTCATTATTTGCCCGTCAGTAAGTCGTATTACGACAGTGTCTACATTACTATGCAAGGAGAACAGGGACAAAATATTCCAATTACCAAAAGGGAAAGTCACAGTGAAACTCCATTTTCAAAAACGATTTTCGAACAATTGAACAAGTGATGGAACCTGTGTACCGAGGAGTCGCTCGACAACGAGGACATGGTTTAGGATATATGTTTAAATCAGCCTTTCGTTCCGTGGTCCCTGTTTTGAAACCAATGGTGATACGAGGATTGCACGCCTTAAAAGATGCCGCATTGACTCACGGCAAAGATTTTCTTCAAAAGGTCCTCATTGACAAACAAAACCCTAAAGAAGCTTTTTTGTTAGCAGGCAAAATGTCTCGCTTCAAACGGGTAAAGAGCTTTTGGGTCGACGAGAAAGTCCTATAAATGCCCTGAACGGTACTGAGTCTGGCATTCCTGCTTCCCTGAGGACACAGCAAGGACAAGGCAGAAAGCGTCGACGAAGACACACTTCCAAAACTATCCGTACCTCTAACGCTAGAAAGAAGAAGAAGAAAAGAACTGCTCGAGACTTAGACATTTTTGATAATTAACAGTAAAACATAAAGACTAAGAGAAAAAATTGATGCGCCAAGAATCTTGTGCCTTTTTCAAGTCGGAAATAGATCTCTTTTGCCATGCCACCCACGATGATGACCATGCAAGAAGCCCAACGGGTCGATTTTCATCCCGTCTCCTCTTTGACGGATTAAGCTCCCATCAAGGTTGAAATCAAAGGGCAACCCAAATAATACATCGATCTGAACAGCAGTAGCTTGTATTTTTTGAAAGTGAAAGTGATTAAAATGGACACCTCCGTTCCAGGAGCCGATGCCCGAGTAGGTCCCGTCAACAATTTCATGCATTCCTTGTTCAGCGATATGGATTTGTACATGAATAACAAACTGGTGAGCAGTAGCATAGATACTTACCCTCACCGAGCGTACCTCGAAAATCTCTTGACGTACGGAAAAGAAGCCAAGAACACTCATTTAGATGCTTGCGTGGTATGGAAACCTGACACAGCAGGTGATAATAAGTTTAACGACACAGCCTTGACCGTAGATGACGATCATCATAATGTGTATTTTAACGAGCGTCGAAAGAAAATTCTGCAAGGACGTAGTTTAGAACTGTTCGTTCGTTTGCGTTTGAACATGTGGTTTCAAGAGAAGTATTTGCTGAAAGGGGTGGATATTCGCTTGAGACTGAATCGTAGCAGTACTGCTTTCCATTTGATGGCTCATGCCAGCGAATACAAAACCATTATGCAAGAAGCCATGTTATACGTGCGTCGCGTAGAAGTGTTACGTAAAGTGGGAATGATATCAGTCACACTTTGAGCAGAACGACTTCCATGTATCCGATACGACGCGTGGAAGTAAACACTTTCACCATTGCCACTGGACTCCAAAAGTAGATCGAAGATCATCTGTTCCAAGGACAGTTACCCAAACGTTCATTCATTGGTATCGTCAGCAATGCAGCCCTCAAAGGTAACCACGATAAAAATCCTTTCCAGTTTAAGCACTGCGGAGTATCCAAAATCGAAGTCAGACGCGAGGGCAAACCTTTTTGTACCAGACCCTTCGAATCCATCTTTGCCGAGAAGAATTACTTGAGGTCGTACTTGTCGCTGTACGAAGCCACAGGACAGTTATGAACCAACACTAGTCACGGCATTTCCTACGACGATTATGCAGGAGGTTACACCTTGTGGGGTTTTGATTTCACTCCAGACCAAGGCAGCGACGAGGAAAATTTCCACCCGATAAAATCTGGGCAACTGCGTGTGGAACATCAGTTTGCAAGACCTCATACCGAAACGGTGAATGTCATTCTGTATGCCGAATTCGATAATGCCATATAAATCAAACGTTTGAGAGAAGTCATTCTAGACTATTAAACACTATGAATAATTCTTGTGCCCCTTTGAACAGTGGAGAATCGATGGAAATGAAATGGGAGATTAAAAAGAAAGCAGATCCCCAAGGCCAACAAGAAGACGTAGTGATAATGCAATCCAGATGGCCAGAACAGGAACAACATTAAGTTACCTGTTTTGCCAAACACTGAGAGAATACAATGAGAGACATGATTAAAAAAGATTGTTATGGCTGTCAAATCGATCATCCCAGTCAAATTCAACACGATAAATGTATGATGATGAGTCAAGAAAAACATTGGACGATTATCTGAACGAAGTTTGGAGCCGTATCTCAGAAGAGGCCGTGTTACATCAATGGTATAAAGACGTGCGTGATAATTCAACTCCTCTATTGTTTGCTCGAGAAATTGATCGCATCGAAGGTCTTTTGGCCAAGAGTAAAGAGACGAAGCAAACAAACAGTTACTTGACAGACCTTTTCAAGCAAAAAGTCTGGATTGAATTGATGACTTATCATCATCTGTGAAAAAAGAAAAAAACATGGTCACAAAAACATTGATACCTGGGATCTTTAAAATCTTTTGAAACGTAGTTCGTACACTGCTTCTTGGAATCCTGTCGTGTGTGCTAAAGATGATCTATCTCATCGCAAACCTCAAGAGAATCAAGCTTTTGTCATCAAAACAGATGACAGTCATCTTCAAGGAACTCACTGGGTAGCTGTTTACTTTCCTCAAGAGGGTTGTGTGGAGTATTTTGGTTCGTATGGATTGCCGCCTTTGGAAGACGATATCATTGACTTTATGAGAAGAAATGCCCAGATGACACGTTTCAATAATGTGAAATTACAAGGCACATATTATATGGTGTGTGGACAATATTGTGTCTGTTTTCTGCATCATCGCAGTCTTGGATATCCTTTACAACATTTAGTGACTTCTTTTGATCGTCATTCGTCTCGAAACGACGACAAAGTTGATCGATGGTTTTGTGACCATTATGGCTATATGTTGTCTTTAGCTAGGAAACGCAGTGTACATCAATGGCCCAATGACTTCCAACAGTGCAAATCTAAATTTGATTCACAACGTTGTCAACCATGTCAAAGATAATGTATTGGTGTTATTGAAGAAAAAAATGTTTGTTATTTAAAGAAAAAAATGTTTGTTATTTTAAAAAAATGTTTGTTATTTGAAAAAAATGTTTGTTCTTTTAAGAAAAAATATTTGTCAATTAAAAAATGTTTGTTTGTTCATAGAAATTGTGTTTTGTGAGTTGTTTATTATTTGAATAAAAATGTTGCGTTTTGAAACCAATGCGTCTGTCGTTTCTTTTACATTTTTATTAATATAGATGCTCTTTGACATTTTTATATTCCACACATCAAACTATCCAAACGTTTCCAACCCTAAACCGTAAAGGGGTGTTTTCTATCGCATCCGCGCTTGAAGCACATAAAGCAGTGGTAGTCTCCAATCTGACCATCCATTGTTTGACAAATCCTCCTACGAAGATGTGCTCAAGACTAGCCAAGCTGAACGAAGCTTACGTACCTCTGTAGACACAATCTGATGCCAAAGCCTGAAGAGATAGAGAATGTTAGAATGCTGCAAGTAACGGAAGACTTCACAGAAGAACTCTTCAGAGAGGAAATTCAAAAGGACAAAGAAGAATGGACTGAGAAGTATAGATTTCAGAAGCAGCAGAGAGAGAGCAGAGACAACAGCAGCAGCAACAGCAACAGCAACAACCGCAGCAGGAACCAAAACAGAAGTTTTGTCGACTGTCGACACGAAGGAGTTATCTTTCTCTTTCCGAAGAAGCAGACCCTATCCTGTTGCCAGGCGAGGACGCAATCTTAGACGATAAAAGATTGTCATCCCTCCTCGTGCGCACAAAAAACAGCCCTTTTCAGGGCTACCCAATATTCTCGAAAATAATTAATAATTCAATTTGCTAATGGTATGCGAGGAAGTTAGAAAATAAAAGAAGTGAGTCCATAATCACAGTCACTTTTTACTTTTGTTTGAAGTGCGTCTATAAGCACAACGTATTTTTCAAATAATTTGTTAAATTTATAATTCATGTGAGTAAAGTAAAGTAAGCGAGTGTTTCTTTTAAGTCCGCGTGTTTTGGTGATGATAGGTTTTTTTCCTTCACGTCCGCGCCCCCAATTACTCAACAAAAAGACAACGTGGAATGGAAAAGGAAAAGGTAAAAAGCCATTAAACCCTAAGAAAATAGCGTACGTAAAAACCACAACGGTAATACAGGCTCAGGACAAAACAAAACAACAAAATATTAATCCCACTCAGGCTGAAGCTAACCCCTCCCCCAAAAATACAGTAAATACTCAAAACCAAACTAGGACAGCAACAAACGAGAAATCCAACTATCACAGATTGGACTTGACGCTGTATATTAAAAGCAAAACAGTTCAATTCAATAATTTTTCTTCAAACAGTATTGCTAGGGCCCTCTTAAAAGTTCACTCGGGACAGTGCAAGATAATTAGGCCAAATCAACACTACATTATCATACATTGTAGCACTAGAGCTCAAGTAGCCAAATACTTAAAATTAGAGCAACTCTGTGGTATGCTTGTTATAGTCGAACCACATAAACAAGTTCAAGGTACTATCAACACTCCAAAAAATAAGCAAACTAACCAGAACACTACCAACACCACTACCACAAAACATGTATCGCAAAAGATTACGCACAAAGCGGTACTCAAATTAACTGGCCCACTAAGTGTGCTTAGCAATCAAGAGCTAGCAAATAAACTCATAGAAGGAGGCAACCAAATTACCAAAAATTATCAAATAGGAAACAAAAAGGCAAGTAAAAACGTTACTGTTCTGGAAACGCCCACCACCATTCCGACTGTAATCAAACTAGGAACAAAAGGAACAAGGTATAGATTAAAGCCTTACATAAACAAACCTAGGTTTTGCCCCAAATGTCAACACTGGGGGCAATTCAAGGTCACCTGTAAATTCCAGGCCAACTGTAAGAAATGTGGTGGGCAACTCCAAGGGGAATGCAACAGGAAAACCCCAAAATGTATTCATTGTAAAGGCCCACACCTACCTAATTCACCTAAATGTCCCTCTACAATTAGGGAACAAGCTATAGTAGAGATTATGAACACCAAACACCTAAACTACAAAATGGCTAAAGTTACTTATAACGACTCTATTTCAACCAAACAAACAACTCAAGTAATGAAAATGCAGGACTCCAAATTAAAACAAAAAAAGGATAAGCTCAATAACAAGAATAGCAACAACAATAATAATCTACCACAACAGGCTGAAATAATTAAAGAACTGGGTGAAGTCATTACTCGACTGGACAAATTGATTGGCAAATTAAATATAATAGATCAAAATGCACAAAATAATATACAACTGTCTATCAAGAATGTCAAAACCCAAATTGAACACCAAATTACAGTAAACGACCCTAATAAAAATGGCTAATACACCACAAGGGAACGTTTCTATATGGCAGTGGAATGCACGAGGAGTGTCAGGAAATATCAATGAATTTAAACTTAAACTAATAAATACTGTTAACAAACCTGACATCCTATGCATTCAAGAAACTAAACTTTCTGATAACTCGAAAACATTGCCATCAATACAAGGCTACTCCAAGGGCTATTTCCAACATCGAAAGGAAGGCCAGGGGGGTTGATTCGCCATATTTATAAATAACACCTTACCATCTGCTACCATAATACCAATAGCATCAAAGGAAATTAGCAATTCACAAACAGAAATTCAATCTCTATTAGTCAATACTGGAAAATGTAAATTACAAATCTTCAATGTTTATGACCCAGGAGAGAATAATAAACTTAAACATCAATTAGCATTTAAGGAATTAGCTAAATATATTAAATCTGAACATGCGATCATTTGCGGAGATTTCAATGCCCATAATAAGCTTTGGGGTGGGGAAGTGACGGATGGAAGGGGTAAGTGGGTGGAGAAATGGTTTACAGAATCCACCCTTACTGTCCTCAATGATGGTGCTAAAACCAGACTTATTCCGGTTGACGGCACTCTGTCCGCCATAGACCTCACCCTATGCACACCCAGACTGGCTCAGGTGGCAAAATGGGAGGTGGACCAATCTGACCCCATGGGGAGTGACCACTTCCCAGTAATTACCACCCTGCAAATGGCCGTACAGTACGAATTAAATAATAAAATACCCAAGTGGAATTATTCAAAAGCCGATTGGGATACTTTTCAAGAAATAATAAATAATACCAATCTATCAGATATATAATCAGATGACATTGACCTTTACTATGACAACTTAATTAAAATTATTACTCAGGCAGCCACCAACACTATACCTAAAACTAGCTGTCAATCAAGAAAACTTAGTGTGCCATGGTGGAACGATGAAATTAAAAAAACTAGACAGGTCAAATTTAGAGCTCTAAATAAATTTAAAAGAACTAATATTACTACTTACTTCTTAGAGTACAAAAATCATGACAATAAGCTCACATACCTAATCAAGCAGTCGAAAGAAAAAACTTGGCAAAATTACTGCAGTAGTATTAATTTTAGAACAAACTCAAAACAAGTGTGGGATAAAATCAGAACCATCAGGGGGAAGCACACCAATAGCACCCCAAAAATAAATAATACCAGCAATCATAAAGAACAAGCTGACTCGCTAGCAATACTATTTAAAAACATGAGCAGCAATAGTAATTACACTACTGAATTTCAAAACCATAGGGCTAAAACTGAAATTAAATTCCACAATTTATTCGAAGACCTTGGACCCAAATCCTCATCACTAAATAGGGAAATAACAATATATGAATGGGACCAGGAACTAAAAACTAAACATGAAACCTCACCTGGGCAAGATCAAATAGGTTATGTTATATATAAAAACTTACCTAAAAATATAGTTAAATCAATCATAAAAATGCTAAATATAATATATGACACAGGAAAGCTACCTAAAAAATGGAAAACAGCGATAGTAATACCCATACTTAAACCAAATAAGGATCGGAATGATATCAATTCGTACAGACCCATCTCACTTACCAATAACATCTGTAAAATTATGGAAACAATTGGTTCTAACAGACTTAATCACCACCTTGAAAGCAACAATCTGATATCTCCAAATCAATGTGGGTTTAGAAATAAAAGATCCACTACGGATCAATTAATAAGATTAGAATCCGCCATAAAACTTGCATTTAACAACAAAAGAAAAGCGGATAGAAAATCAATTGCGGTATTTATTGATCTGGAAAAAGCATTCGATCTTGTATAGACCAAACGCCTTATAGCCAAATTAAATCATTATGGCATTACAGGTCGAATGTTCAACTTCATAGAAAATTTCCTGACCAACCGCAAAATTATAACTAGGGTAGGGGTTACTTACTCTGAAGAGTACTCCCTTGAAAATGGAACTCCACAAGGGAGTGTTCTCAACCCCACCCTCTTTAAACTTATGATAAATGACCTTGACTCCAATCTGGCAACACCTGAAACTGAATTATCATAATTTGCTGATGATAGTGGTCCTTGGAGAGCAGGCAACCCTCCAACCACCAACACATGGCTGAAATACAAACCAGCTTAAACAACATAGGAAAATGGACTGATAAATGGGGATTTAAGCTGTCGCACCACAAAACGATAGCTGTTCTGTTTACCCCTTGCAAAAAATCAAAACCTACCTCAAACTTACCATTCAAAATAAAGTTATAACATTTGTAAAAGTAGCCAAATTTCTGGGTATGTACTTTGATGAACACTTAACATGGGCTTATCATATAGATGACCTAGTTAAAAGATGCAATCAGGACCTAAATCTATTAAGAAGTCTCAAAGGCACTCAGTGGGGTGCTAATCAAGAAACTATTCTAATATTATATATGGCACTAATAAGATCCAAACTAGACTATGGTTGCAAAGTATATACCATGGCATCCACACGTCATTTAAACAAATTAATTAAAATTCAGAGAAAAGCCCTACTTATTGGTACTGGCGCACTGCCATCGACCTCTACAGCCGAGCTGCAGGTCTTAACTGGGGAACTGCCATTACATCTCAGAAGGCAGGAACTCATTTTAAGATATGCAACCCGACTGTCGACCCATGAGAAAATGCACCCCACTCTATTGGCCATCAATAAATGTAACATACCCCTTAGGAAGACCTTGAAAAATAATACATCAATGGGAAAAATAGTACATGAGTTAAACAACCAACTTCCAGTAGGTATATTCCAAGTAGAAGCTAACATAATATATGACAAAGAACCTTGGAGTAATGTACCAAAAAAAGTAAATATCTCCCTTACAGATAACGGAAACAAAGAAAATCAACAACAATATTTAAAAATGTTGGCATTGGAAATCATAAATAATCAATATCAAAACTGCACAAAAATGTACACGGATGGCTCAAAAACTACAAATCCTTTTCAAACAGCTGCAGCCTGGGTCATACCAGAACATAACATACAAATGGGCAGGCGTCTTCCTGACCACTGTTCCATTTATACAGCGGAATTTTGGGCCATCCTTGAATCATTAAAATGGCTAGAAGAAAACAAACCAAATAAGACACTGATTATTAGTGACTCGCTCAGCGTCCTTACTTCTATCCAAAACAACAACACCAAATCTAGAGAAAATTTTCTAAACCAAATTGATCAGATATTAAAAAAAACTAAATTCTCAAAATCTAGTAGCTGAGTTTATGTGGATTCCATCCCACATAGACATAAAAGGAAATGACTTAGCAGATCAACTGGCTAAAAACAAACTCACCGAACCAAACTTTATGCCACTCAAATATAGTCAAACTGAAATATATCATTTAATCTACTCAATGATTAATCAAACGTGGCAGACTAATTGGGACCAAAACAAACAAGGGAGAATTGTACATAACATCATTAAGGAAGTCAATAGAAAATCATACCACCTAGGTGCAATAGTTATGAACAGTCTAAAATAAATAGAATAATCTTGGGAAAAACAAAACTGGCTTACAGCTTTGGTAAATATATAGGACCTTTTCCACACAGCATTAATTGCTTCAGTTGTAGCATACCTGAAGACTTACATCACATATTTAATAACTGTAAAACAACCAGAAGGAAAGGAATATATTTAGATCTAAACAACTAAACATCTCTGCACCAAGTACATACCCGGAAGTAATTCAATTAAATAACACCAATCCCCAAAAAACAATTCAACACATAATAGAATTACTTAGAACATCAGGGCTCCTTGAAAAAATATAGTGCAAATAATACTATATAATAAATACCGCCCATAAGGAATGCCCCTTGTTGGTCACATGGGTTCATTGGCCAATCAGGGGACAGGATCTGCAACCGCGTAAATACTTTAAGCGGAATTTGTATAAAAAAATAAAATAAACAATATCCATAAGGAATTCGAATGCATAGGACCTGAAGGTTTCCGTTACTTGTAAAAGAGCCCACCTACACTACGTTGGGTATAACGCCCCGGATGGTACCTGTGCTAAACAAACCTAATAGGATACTTTAAAGATATTGAAATTTATAGACTAAACAGATAAACATTGAAATTTGCATTATAACAAAAGTAAAGAACGAAACAGAAACAATAAACAAGTGTCTGGGAAACCACCTCTATTCTGTTTATTCTTACAACTCTTCCTATATACAGCCTCATTGACAGCATTATACAACTAAACTAGGAATGTATTTACAGTTAAAAAACCCAACAAACCGGGATATCCACATGGTCTAAACATGACCATCTAAAACGTCTCCTGCTTTATGGCCTCAAATAGGTTTTATGAGGTAGTCTCAAAGTCCAAAGACTATCAGGCCCAGCGACACAATGTCGCAACAACAAAATATTTACTCTAAGTAAGATCCCTAAATTATTACCATATAAGGTAATCAATGCCCAGACTATCAGGCCCCGCAGCACAAAGCTGCACTAATAATCTAAGCTATAAGAACTAAGGCCTATAACATGATTTAGATGGTTAATACCTTTCCATCTAGCAAGACAGCACACGCTGCAATACATTTTTACACAATAACCTTAATTACTTTAAAATTTCTACGTTGGATAACTACCAACGCGAGAATAGGCTGTCATATGAGGTTCTATACTCTACTTTAATAACAGCACAAAGTATTCCAAATTGTTAAGGGAGAACACGGAATGGATACGACGGAAGGAGGCGCCATCAAGATGGAGGAACAACAAAACCAAGGCACCCAAGAAGGACACGGGGACTCACCGGACGGAATGAGGGAACGTCGGTTACACCTTGTAAAACTCCATCAAAAAGTCCTTTTAAGGGCTATTTATACTTACAGAGTTTCTTTTTGGCTCAGAAACTCTATTCGATAATCTCGTTCTTCAAAAATCAGACTTGATCAATTTTGGTTCTCCACTATCAAAATTAACAACCCATTTAACCTGACATTGACCAGCCTACACATGTCACTTGACATACCTAGTTTACAAAATTGATAGGGAACACATCAAATGTACACTCTATACTAGACAAAAATTGGAATGTTAGGATGTTAGGAAAAAATATAACTTGAAAGATTGACTCAATTGCACAGGTGGCTTACACAATATCGGTATAGGATGTCCACTAGCAGCAACTGGACTCAATTTGATAAGGCTAGGGCGACATCAAAGTGCCAGTTCACAGATCCATTTCCTCCTCCTCCGCTGCCTGACTCCAACACCAGCAAATGACTAGAAGTGGAAACCATTTTTCACTAGTCATCATTTGGTGCCATTACACCTCTAGCTCTGCATCCTCCGATTGGTTGATAGGGTTGAGTGCGTGGCTATTCTATTCCCACTCACCTAGGTCTTTCATTCATGTCGATAGCTCCTAATAGGGGTGCGACATGACGACCAAATTAAATAGCATACTATGTATGCATAAACGCTCGTGGGGATGTGGCACCATTCCTTCCTCACTGGAAAATCTAAATCACTACCATATTAACTGGTAGTATAAAATAGTGAACAAATGACCCTTTGTGGCCAGTTTCACTTAAAACCATAATTCATTCATTCATTCAGTCTGGCTACCTGTCGTTAGCCCATCAACCCAAATACGATGAGTAGACTCAACAAGCTTAGGGAGCTTCAGATGCAACTGGAGCATGTTAGATGTCTCCTGGACGAGCTGGCTATGGATGTCTTAGAAGAACAGGCCAGAATTGAAGAAGATGAGAAGGAGTGAAAAAAGAAAGAAGAGGAGGACAAGAAAAGACCAATTTTGCCTCACCTCATGATGGTTGAAGTCTGTCAGGTGAAACCTGAGGTGAGGACGCCTCCACAACCAGAATCAGTTCGCCAGCCCCAGTCACAGCCCCAGTCGCAACAACCACAACCACAACTTCATCCACGGTTGTGGTATAGAGGAAGACGTGAACAGGCTTTCACTATCCCTCAAAGTGAAGACTGGGAGATTGAGGTTACTCATTCTCCCTCTGCGCTTCCAATCACAAGAGTCAATTGGGAAAATGATTGGAGTAGAAGATGTGTGCGAGGCTAGACATGGGAGGTGCCAGCATTAGCCAGGTGTATTTAGGAGCTTTAAAAAGTAGCCCTTCCCAGGGCTAACCAAATGTCTAGAAAAGAGACTGTTCAAATTGGCAATTGATATGATAGAGGAGTATTGTAATTATAAACAATGACTCTTTTTTGGATGGTAGATGGTGTGATATTGGATAGTAAATTATGTGGTTTGTTTGGCTGCTTCCCCGTGTGTGTGTGTGTGTGTGTGTGTGTGTGTGTGTGTGTGTGTGTGTGTTTGGATGGTAAATGGTGTAATATTGAATAGTAAATTATGTGGTTTGTTTGGCTGCTTCCCCGTGTGTAGATGGTAAATGGTGTGATATTAAATAGTAAATTATGTGCTCTGTTTGGCTGCTTCTCCGTGTGTGGATGATAGATTGCATGTTTTGTGAATAGAATATAATATGAAAAGTGAGTGTAAGGGATGTTTCCGTGAATAAGATATGTATACTCAAGTGTCGGCCATTAGAACCATCACAAATTAACATTAGAAAAAGATTTTCCCCACATTTTCAACGATCGAGACAACAGAGATTCGCCACTGAATGACCCTTTTAATCTGAAAGAATGGAGACAAGCCCTCAGCCAAAAACAAAGTACATCACCAGGAGAGGATAACCTGGGCTATGAAATATACAAACAATTACCACCCAATATGCAGAGCATTACCTTAGACTTAATAAATCTGATATGGAGAACAGGTCGCATCCCCACACTATGGAAGCGAGCCATAATTATAGCCATCCCAAAGCCAGGCAAAGACCCTACTAATGTAACCTCCTACAGACCTATTTCACTAACAAATACAATCTGTAAGGTAATGAAAACAATGGTCAACAATAGATTAAAACACCACCTAGAACAAAGTCAACAAATGGCTGAAACCCAAAGTGAATTTAGGAATAAACGATTTACACTTGATCAATTAATCCGTCTGGAAGCCAACATCAAATTAGTATTTAATGCCAAAAGGAAATGAGATAGACACCTAATAGCAATATTTCTAGACCTAGAGAAAGCCTTCGACCTAGTCTGAACCAATGGCCTCATCTCTCAACTCAACCAATTTGGCATAACAGGAAGAATGCACCGCTGGATAGCAAACTTCCTTACGGGAAGAACCTTTAAAACTAGAGTAAGAGAGGCCTTGTCCCAAACATACTCACTGGATAATGGAACCCCCCAAGGAAGTGTGATTAGTCCAACCCTATTCAATCTAATGGTTAACAATCTAACCAACTCTCTCAAAAAAATTGCCCAGATCATCTGTCACAATTTGCCGATGACAGTAGTATGTGGAAAGCAAGAAACCCCAATAGTCAAAAGAACATCACTCAAATTCAGAAAGGACTAGACATCATAGGCACATGGGCCAACAACTGGGGTTTCAAAATATCCCAAATAAAAACAGTTGCCATGCTCTTCTCCCCAACTAATAAACAACCTAATTACCCTAAACTATATATGCAGAATCAGCACATCCAATTCCAAAAAGAGACCCACTTCCTGGGAATGCTACTAAATGAAACAATCAATTGGAAACCACACATACAACAAACTATTCAAAAATGTCAAAAAATATCTAAACATACTTAAAAACATCAAAGGTACTACATGGGGAGCTGATCAGCAAACTATGCTAATGATCTACAAATCTTTAATTCGAGCTAAGATAGACTATGGCTGCCAGATCTATTCATCAGCCAACAAGGAAACACTTAGACAACAAGATAGCATCCAATATAGAGCACTTAGACTCTGCACCGGTGCATTACCGAACACCTCCCTGGAAGATCTACAAATCATCGCATGTGAACCACCATTACAACTGAGTAGAGAAGAACACATACTTAGATACGCCTGTATAATCTCAATACATAAGGAGATCAATCCCACCAGAAACATAATAAGTAAATGTCAAACCACCTTTACCTCAAGACTGGTACCACATCCTCCAGCAGCTAACACAATACACACACTCTGCAAAGAACTCAATCAAATAGAACTCCAAGCAGACCAAATACTTATCAAGGATCCCACACCTTGGAGAAATAACCAACCTAACATCAAACTAACAGCACTACAACTGGTACATAAGCGTGACAACCCCAATATCACATTAACACAAGTACAAAGCCTCGTCAACAACAATTATGATTGATATGTAAAAATCTATACTGACGGCTCAAAATCTAAAGAACTACATAGAACGGCTGCATCGGTAGTGATCCCAAAACATCGGATCACATTTACGACAAGACTACCGGATGACTGTTCCATATATACCGCGGAATTCTGGGCCATCAACCGAGCCCTAAAATGGATAATAACACAAAATCAAAAACAGTAAGTAATCATAACAGACTCACTTAGTGTACTTGAAAGTATTGAGACAGGTAATTCCAAAAGTAGACAAAACCTGCTAGAGGACACTATGCTGACCATCAGGGAAGCAGATAAATCACACCAAACCATACACTTCTTGTGGGTGCCATCTCATATCAATTTGTCTGGAAATGAAAAAGCAGACCGAGCAGCAAAAAGCAGTCTGATGAAAGACCAAATTGAACCCGTACAGTACAACACTCAGGAACTATATAGTCAAGTCAGGACAGAATTAATAATAAATGGCAACAACAATGGGAAAACTCCACAAAGGGTGGACATCTATACCAACTACAAAAAGAGGTCACTAGAACCCAACGTTTACCAAAAAGCCTGGCAGCCATTGATATTAAAATCATCAACAGAATCAGAACAGGTAAAACACTACTAAATGGCAGCTTTATGAAACATATAAATACAGGACCCACGCCGGATAAATGTCCACACTGTCCAGAAACTGAAACATTTGAACATTTATTCAACATATGTCACAAATACCTTCCTCCAACTACAACAAAGAAAACTTGACTCAGTTACATCATTCCTCCAAATTCTAGATAAAAGGTATAGCAAAAACGTAAAAACTACCTATATAAATATACTTAATTACCTAAAATCAATAGACATAAAACACAAAATATAAATATCAAAACCATCAAATAAATAAATAAACACAAACATAGCCATAGAGTTAATATTTATCAATCAAGGGGCCAGAGCAGATAATAACAACGATAGCTCAAAAGCAGACCCACGTAACAATGCCTTAACTAAACAGACAAAAAATAAATATTATAACTACCAAATAAAAAAATAATTAACAAGGCAATATCGGTTAAAGGGGTCAGAGTGGATGGTAATACTGCTAGCTTAAAAAAGAAGAACCATTTAACAAAACCCTAAAATAAATATATAAAATAAAAGAGAAAAGGGGAAAGGAAGTTAAAGGGGGGAGATAATATAAACATTGTAATGCGAAAAAAAAGGGAAAAAAGGAAGAAAAGGGAGAAAGGGAAGTAGGAGAAGGGGGGGAAGAGAACATTACACTAAGTAGTGGCACAATGTAGGTACAGTAAAACCAGTCAACCGACAAGTGGCAAGATAAATACAAGTGTGGTGAGAACACCGGGATCAAATAGTGATAGCTCAAGGAAACATAACACCAACCAACCGACAAGAAAAAGTAAAAAGAAAGGGAAAAGGAGGGAAGAAGGAAAAAGAAAGAAAGAAGGAAGAAGGGAGTAGGAAGAAAGTGGGAAAGAGAAAGGGTAAAGAAGAGAAAAAGAAGAAGGAATAAATGAAATAACACCAAACATACCCCACTCCAACTCAAAAAAAAAATCTTTTTTTTTTCCCCCAGGGTTCTCATTTGGTACGAGAACCCTTTTCGACAATCTCTTTCTCGAAATCTAACTTGATCAATTTTGACCACTGCTCAAAATTAACAAGCTAAAATACCTAACAGTGACTACACTCATTAATGTCGCTAAGACATTTTAGCAATTCAATTTGTTAAGGACCTACAACATGTACACTATGTACTAGAAATATTTATTGATAGGAAAGATGAAAAATTATATACTATATGGATTTGATATAATTGCACAGGTGGCTTACACATTATTGGTATTTTTTCTGTCCATAGTAAAACTGAACTAGATTAGAAATAAGGGCGTTTCAAGCGTAAACAATGGCAACATCCAGGAGTGTGGAGAAATAGAAATAGGCTAATCTGATTGTCGACGAAAACATGGCTGATCCATTGGACTTTATCTACTTTTACGTAACACGGGTTATGATTAGATGTTGGAAATCTTGATTTCAAGCTCGGCCTATTCTCACACTGATGTAAAGTAGAAATACACTATTTGGCAACTCACTAATTACACAGATACTTAATACTTCATTTTAGAAGTAATAAGATATCAAATCGATTAAATTATGTCTTTAACTAGAGTGAAACAATTTGACAAACTAGCTTTCCTAAACCGGGTGCCTTCTAGCCTTGCCGTGACCCGACACGTTACTCTAAGGAGAGACTGCCATTTACCGCGTGTGCCGGGGAGACTGTGACAACACAGCCTAGTGTATTTAAAGTTACCTTTGGTCCCGACCAATCAAATAGCCCGACCTTCGGGCATTAACTGGTCGCAAAAGCACATAGTTGCGCATGCAACCTTAATTCATATTTAAAAAAAATTAGAACCATTCCACGGAATAACCATAGGAGAGGGTGACATCATTAACTTTATTCAACAATTTAAGACACAGCTATTTCTGAATATTAGACGGGGAATATGTTGTGGAAAGACTACATAATGAATGTAAGTTTACGAACAGCTTGGACTTTGCAAAAAGACTGAATATAGACAGGGAGCTCTTAGAAGGAATGCTAGAAGAAGAAGCAGAAAAGTAACAAGGCTTCATTAACCCACCCTATGTCAGAGTGGGGACATTGAAGGAAGTGATAGATATTGTCCAAAACGTAAAGTGCATTTTGGATAATATCTTCACAGAGTGGCCCCATGTCCAAAATGGTTTGGACAAGCTCAAGAAAGCAGAAGAAATGATGAGAAAGGAGTTATTAGAAGAAGTGAAGAAGATAAACGATAACTGGAGTAATGAGAGAAAGGACAATGAAAACGTAAAATAGAAAGAGGAATTTGAAAGATTAAATAACAATTGGATAAAGATACAAAAGAGATTTGGTGCTATGGGACATCCTGACTGGATTACCGAGGACGAAAAGAAGAACAAAAAGGGAATCATTAATAAAATCAAAAGGTGGTGGAACAACGGAAAAAAATGAACGAAGAAGAAGTGCCCAAAGGCCCTTTTTAAGGCCATTCATATACCTCGAAAAAGATATATGATTTCTTTGCCTCCATTTCCCTTGTCGCTAGATTGTCCCAAATACAAATACAAATAATATTCCCCATGTTCAATTCCTCTTGTCTCTATACAGATCCACCATATTAAATTCCCCTTGTCGATATACAAACCAATCATGTTACATTTCCCCTTGTCGCTATAGTGCCCCACGACCTTTGTCGCTATAGTGTCCCACGACCTTTTTGACTGGGATTTCCATTGTCGCTATAAATCTTGTCGCTATAGTGCCCCACGACCTTTGTCGCTATAGTGTCCCACGACCTTTTTGACTGGGATTTCCATTGTCGCTATAAATCTTGTCGCTATAGTGTCCCACGACCTTTTTGACTGGATTTCCCATTGTCGCTTTAGTGTTCCATATTACTACTAGCGGGGTCCTGATAGTTTAAATACAATTTATAACACAGTTAAAGTAAAGTAAGATGTACATGTTAAATTTACATTGTCATTCTTGTAGTCAAAAGTAATCAGCAGTGCGTTATAAGACAATGCAAAATCGAATACCTTATGGTTAATCCATTCCACTGAGTCTTTTGAAATTCACCAGACGTAAACTTAGCAAGTCTTCTAATAAAATATATAACTCAGCCATTTTTCTAAATTATATATATATATATATATATATATATATATATATATATATATATATATATATATATATATATAACCTCTGCATTGTCCTATTTATACAATTATATACGTAAATCTGTTGACTTGAAGAGTCTTGGTTTGGACTTTTCCGGTACCAGCACAATCAACATTTAGATATATTTGAGACAGCATAACGTATCGGGCCTATTCGATATCTTTGAGACAGCATAACGCATAATGCCCATTCTATATCTTTGAAACAGCATAACGAATCGGGCGTATTCAATATGTTTGAGACAGCATAACGTATCATACCTATTCGATATCTTTGAGGAAGCATAACGTATCGGGTCTATTCCATAACTTTGAGGCAGCATAACGTATTGAACCTATTCGATACGTTGTCAGACTGCTTGGCGTATCAGACCTATTTTAAATATGTGAGGGTGTAACGGGCCTATAGTACATGCCTGAGACACCATGGCGTAGACAGCTGAGTTGGCCTAAGAGGTTAGAGCTCGTCCGTCCCAGACACAGGAGGTCTGGGATTCGATGTTCGGCAGCGTCATACCAAATACCTATACAAATGGTACTAACAGTTACCTCGGCTGGCGCTCTTCATTGACAGGTTAGTGTCAACTGGTCATCTGGGTGTCAGGAGAAAGTTTAGTGTATGAATGATTCGACTGGGAAAAGAATGTATGATATACCGCAGGGATAAAATTAATACTAAAAATAATGAGGACTTTGTATAGCGCCTAATCTTTAGAAGCTCTAATAGATTTACAACATCTATAATGCTATGACTACAAAAGAAAGAAGAAAGAAACATAAAACCCAAAACAGCATGAAAACATAAACATTGCTGAAAATATTTAGTAAACATTATTATTAGGTCTTTACGTTTGTTCTTACAGTCGATAAAAGTGGCTTTTAAGAGCAGTCTTGAATGAGTTAACTGTATCTTCATGTCTAATGTCAATGGGCAATTCATTCAACCTTGCTGGGCCCTTGTATGCTAAAGAACGTCGTCCATATGATTTCGTTTTCATAGTGGGAGTAATGAGGGTACCGTTGTCAGAAGAGGAGCGTAAGTATGTTGCTGGTGTGTTCACAAGTGTGCTCTGATTGTAGTACTCCAAAGATGATCCATGCAGCTCTGTGTGGGACCTTTTGAAGTTTCTTGAGTCAATATTGAGACAAAACTGACAGAATTGGGAGCCAGTATTCCAGTTTTTAAAGTAATAATGAGCACACGTGTTTGTGTGGCATCACATGAAAGATTTTTGAGAATGGAGCTGATGCGTCTCAACTCTCAAGATGTGCAACCTTGTATGTTTATGATATGGTTTTGCAATTTGAGAGTATTGTGGAGAGTCACACCTTGCTTTTCTACTGACTGTGTGAGTTTAATGTTGGTATTGCATATATTTATTGTCTGTGGTAAAGGATGTGAATGATAAAGTCTTTGTCTTGTCATCAGAATGGCTTGTTATATCATCATTCATATGCAGCATGCAGCTTATTACATGTCATCCATGACTTCAAATATTCAGTCTGAACAAAATATAACTGTGGGCATTCCTTTCCTTCATCTTCGTCTACTAGTAAAATATTTATAATATTGATTATAAACTATTGCTTATGTTTGAACAGACGATAACGAATAATATAGATCAAACCAAATTAATTCATCAAGTTTGTCTTGTTTCACCTACGAACAGAACATTAAGGAAATACAATTTTACACGGTTTAATTGCCTATATCTTTCCAAATACGGTCGCTTTGTCTTGGACACGGGGGATAATGGTGTTGGCGTTCACGTGACCTCGTACTATGGAGTGCAAGGCAAGGATCATATGAAGATTATTCTAGAAATCATCTCTCACACATGATATATGTCACATGACCTCGTATATTGGAGTGCAAGGCAATGATCATTTGAAGATTATTCTATAAATCATCTCACACACATAATATGTGTCACATGACCTCGTACATTGGAGTGCAAGGGAATGGATCATGTGATGTCTATACATGTCTATATAATCTGACATGATTATACGACTCCTATAAAGGTGTATGCAACCTGACACGACATAATAACCTCTATATCTGTCTAAACAATCTGACACGAATCACTGACTCCTATATTTGTCAATAAAACTATAAAATCTGACACGATTCAATGACCCCTATACACGTCTATACAACCTGACACGCCTCAATGACCTCTATATGTGTCTATATAATCTTATGCGATTCAATGACTTCTATAAAGGTCGTATTAAAATGACACGATTCAATGACTCAGTTAAAGGTCTATTTAATCTGACACGATTCAATCACTCATTTATATGTCTTTTTAATCTGACACGATTCAATCACTCAGTCTATTTAATCTGACACGAATAAATTACTCATTTATAGGTCTAATAATCTGACACGATTAAATGACTTCATTGTCTGTTTACATAATCTGACACTATGATACATATATGCAATATTACACGATTCAATGACTTATATATCTTTCTGTATAACTTGATATGAGTAAATGACTCTTACATAGGTCTATATAATAACAGCTAAGGATAGGACAATTATTATTTTAATATAATTCAAGCTAGCATGTCTTAAATAACATGGAATTTTGTTTTGGAAACTGCACTTATCTTTACTAAAACATCTATATTTCCATGTTCGCGTTGTTTAGGGAGAAGATCTATTCGTTCTTGCAATAAGATCTATTTACAGAGGTTAACGCAATTTCCTCGAGGAGACGTACTATTACTACTACTGCCCTTATGATATGAAAGATACAAACAAAGTCATGACTGTTATCCTCCAAATGTACAAGGACCATCGATATCGTCCTTATAGACATTGCACTTATCATCCGAATGTACAAGGACCATCTGTATCGTCCAACAAATTATATATCATGGTTCCTATCATCATAATCTACAAGGACCATCTATATCGTCTATGCAAATTATATATCACGGTTGCTATCATACAAAAGTACAAAGACCATCGATATCGTCCTTATCATCCGAATTTACAGGAACAATCCATATTGTCATTACACATTTTATATTGTGGCTGATATCATCCAAATCTACAAGGTCCATCAATATCGTAAATGCAAATTATATGTCATGGCGGTTATCATCCGAATTCACATGGACCATTTTATCATCATTACTCTTTTTATAATATGTCCAAATCTACGAGGACCAGCCATTTATATCATGTTGCAAATTATATTTCCTCGATTTTAGAAATGAAGTATTGATGGAGATAATATTAACAAATACATTAATAGGAAAGTTGTGATGCTGGTGGTGGAAATGGTAATATTGTTTCATTTATTCCATACCATTAGTGATGTATCACATGAAGAGGGGTCTAATATGTTATCGTAATCACATATATTATAAAAGACAGCCCATAACTCATGTACACTAAGACTGATACACCACGTGGCCTCAAGCCGCGAGCAGAGAATGCTCGATACGCCATGTGGTTTCTGGCATGTTAAATAGGCCCGCTAAGCCCTCATGCATCTTTTTAGGAGGCGTATAATGAAGGCTACATAAAAGATGGTTCAATGACACGCGATATTAATGATCATAGATTTTGTATCTTTTTTCTAAAAACAGTTGTACTTTGCGCAAATTAGGTTTGACTATTGCATAAGTACAATTGTATATGTCACGTGTCAGGTATTCCGGCAACTTTAAATTTGAAAAAAGCAAATGTCATTATTTTTTTTAATTATTTAGTAGGTATGTTAAATTTTTAAGAACATTCGTTTCTTTGTAAGACTTTGAATCATCAAGAGAACGGCCTATTTCTGTTGTTTTTTTCATCATGTCTTCTAAATATTTTCTAGTTTTTGAGCAATTGTTTTTAATATTTACCGGCCACACCCTGATCTTCAGTATATACTCTCTTTTCTCTCTCTCTCTCTCTCTCTCTCTCTCTCTCTCTCTCTCTCTCTCTCTCTCTCTCTCATTCTCTCTCTCTCTCTCTCTCTCTCTCTCTATCTCTCTCTCTCTCTCTCTCTCTCTCTCTCTCTCTCTCTCTCTCTCTCTCTCTCTCTCCTTTTCTACACTGACGACCCCACATACTTGTAGATGAAATAGATAACGCTGACAGAGAAAAGAATAGTTTATCCACGTAAACGTTGCCATGCCAAACCCTGCGTAGAAAAGTGATAAGCAATGCGACTAAGGACAATCGAATACCAATATATGTTAATTCGATTCGTTAAGCGCCTATTCAAAACTAACAGACGGCACCATTAAATGGCAGTTTAATCGATCTGCTCGTTCATGTCTGAAATTGACTTGTAGTTGTTAATGAATTGAATTTGTATTCCCCGACGAAGTTTCAAAAGACAGTAAGAAGGAAACTGATAAATGGCCAAGGGGTTATGGTTTCTATTGCTTCTCATTTAACAAATACATAACATGAAGCATGGTTAAAATGTAAAATTGCAAATACGTGTTTAGTCTTATCATTGTCGATCTATTTATCTTTATAATATTTAACTCGGTAATAATGGTCCCTTTCACTTCTGAATACTTTATTCAATGTCTAACATCAGAATAAATAGCCAAAATAAAATAAATAGTTCAAACGTGTTCTATGTTAAATTTAATATAATATTTAAATAAACTGAAATAATATTTGAGTTAATTAGACAAATATGAAATGAAAATAGAAATTTTAGATAATGAATGAAACATATTTTCTTAATTCAATTTCTCAGATTCTACAACTCATGGTAGGTTGTACACCACTATGGTAGCATTCTCAGATATGGGAGGTCGCGAGTTTGATCCCCAGTGAATCATACTAAAGATAAATATAAAATGGAGGAGCAGCCACGCTAGACGCTCAGCATTAAGTAGTTAGTTTTCTTGCTCGTCGGTTTGGTGTCAGGATAATGTAGTTGGGTGGGACATCATGCTATATGTATGCTGTACAATACCTATGTGCAAGACATCACACTATCACACTGCAGACATTATAGCGAGGGATATGACATAATTTGTTTTAAAGCTACGTTTAAAATCAAAATCCACACACACACACACTATGATAACATAAGGAATTAAGCATTATGGGGACGTAAGGTATTGACAAGGATAATTAAACACGGTAATATAAAGAATTAAACAGCAAGGTAACGTAAGGAATTAACTAACACGGTAACGTAAATAATTAAGCAACATGGTAACTTAAAGAACTGAACAACACGTTAACGTAAGAAATTAACCTACACGTTAACGCAAACAATTAACCTGCTGGTCACTAGAGAAGTTCTGGAATATGTAAGTAGTCTTACTGTTTTAAATAACTCATAATGCTTACAATTAAAACTAGTGATACACCATGGCCAACCGGAAACCCACCAAGCCCGATATCGCATCTCATTCATCCAATGATTTTTCTGTTATCCATCTGTATATTACATGTTAGCAAGAATGACTTGTCAGTTTCATCAATACATATTATTACATTTTATACCAATTCTGCTAGAGACATATATATGATGGTGTGTATGCATTGACCTTATTACTAGGGCATGGTCTCTCTGAGTCTTCGATAATGGGGTCTGAGACCTGGTCTACTGGAGTTATTTTTTTTACCAGATTCCTTATAATTAGGGCCTGTTATACCGGAGACTGTATTGATAGGGCCTGTTCGACCTGAATCTCAATTGTAAGGGTCTGGTCTACCAGAGTTCTTGTTATCAGGGTCTGTTCTACCTAAGTCTCATTCATTAGGGTCTGGTCTACCTGAGTCTTTATTATAAGGGCCTGTTCTACCTGAGTCCTTATTTATAGAGCCTGTTGTACGAAATCCCTTATTGATAGGGCCTGTCCTACAGGATTCCTTATTATTAGGGCCTGGTCTAACAAAATTTTTATTGATAGGGTCTGTTCAACCTAAATCCTTATTGATATGGCTTGTTCTACATAGACTCTTTTTGATAGGACTTGTTCTACTGGAGTCCTTATTGATAGGGTCTTTTCTCTTTTACATCATGCTTAAAGCAGTGTATTTCTGTAGGTCAATCAAAAAGAATGTAGTATTGTATGGCGGTAAATAGCCTAAAAATGCTGGTGCGCCGTTAAAATTCAAACAAGCGAGCGAAGCACGCACGCACACACACACACACACACACACACACACACGTCCGCTGCTGCCAAAATAGCTTTAAGCAGAGCAAATGTCAACTTGCCAGAGCCAAATGGTTTACACAATGCTTCTCTCTCTCTCTCTCACTCTCTCTCTCTCTCTCTCTCTCTCTCTCTCTCTCTCTCTCTCTCTCTCTCTCTCTCTCTCTCTCTCTCGTTTCGACGTAAGCGGGGTCCTGATAGTGTACATACAATATATAACGAGTATAAGTAAAGTAAGATATTCATGTTGAACATTGTCAAGCTTGTTGTCAAAAGTAATCTTCAGTGCGTTATAAGACAAAGAAAAATCTTATACCTTATGGTTAATCAATGCACTGAGTCTTTTCAAATTCATCAGACGTAAACATAGCCAGTCTTCTAATAAAATATACAACTCAGCCAGTCTTCTAAATTATATATATATATATATATATATATATATATATATATTGCCCAGACACACCTCCATATTCTCTGTTATTCAACTCTTAGATCATATGAAACACACACACACACACACACACACATATATATATATATATATATATATATATATATATATATATATATATATATTACCTCTGCATTGTCCTATTTATACTTATACAATCATATACGTAAGTTGACTTGAAGAGTATTGGTTTCGAATTTTCTGTCACCACATGCCAGCACAATCAACATTTAGCAACCCACTCACCCCCGATGACTCGATTGGTTGCCTTTTGCATTCGATGTGGGAGTTTAATATCATCTATGTATGTGTATGTTTCATATGATCTAAGCGTTGAATAGCAAAGAATGGTGTGTCTGTGTTAATATCATCTATGTATGTGTATGTTTCAAATGGTCTAAGAGATGAATAACAAAAGAGATGGAGGTGTGTTTGGGCATTTATATAATTTAACATTTGCATGTAAGTTGTGTATTTTGGATTAAAAGTGCGCGGTCTTAGTATACATATACTTTCCAGCTGTGTATAATGTATTGAACTTTCCAGGTAACCTGTTTACGAAGTTAATGATATCATCTGCGTGTTATAATGTTTTTCCAAATGAAAGATCATACATTTTATGTCGTGTACTTTACACAAATTAGGTCTGAATATTACATAAATACAATTGTACATGTCAAGTGTTAGGTATTCCGGCAACTTTAGGTTTGACAAACAAATGTCATAATTTGTTTAGCTATTTAGTAGGTATGTTAATTTGTTAAGAATATTTTCAAGTTCTTGAGCAATTGTTTTTAATATTTACCTGCAAAACCCTGATCTTCAGCATACTCTCTCTCTCTCTCTCTCTCTCTCTCTCTCTCTCTCTCTCTCTCTCTCTCTCTCTCTCTCTCTCTCTCTCTCTCTCCTTGACTACACTGACGACCCCACATACTTGTAATTTAGATGAAATAGATAATGCCGACAGAGAAAAGAATAGTTTATCCACGTAAAAGTTGCCATGTCAAACCTTGCGTAGAAAACTGAAAAGCAATGCGACTAAAGACAATCGAATACCAATATATGTTAATTCGATTCGTTAAGCGCCTATTCAAAACTAACAGACGGCACCATTAAATGGCAATTTAATCTTTCTGCTCGTTCAGGTCTGAAATTGAAATGTAGTTGTTAATGAATTGAATTCGTATCCCTCGACGAAGTTTCAAAAGATGGTAAGAAGATAACTGATTCAATGTTTAAGGGGTTATGGTCTCTTATTGTTTCTCATTTAACAAATACATAACATGAAGCATGGTTAAAATTTAAAATTGCAAATACGTGTTTAGTCTTATTATAGTCGATATATTTATCTTTATAATATTTAGTTCGTTAATAATGGTGGTTTCACTTATGAATACTTTATTCAATGTCTAACATCAGGATAAATAGCCAAAATAAAATAAATAGTTCAAACGTGTTCTATGTTAAATTTAATATAATATTTAAATAAACTGAAATAATGTTTGAGTTAATCAGACAATCATGAAATAAAAATAACAAAAATTGATAATGAGTTAAACATATAGACTTGTTTGAATTTCTCAGATTCTACAACTCACAGTAGGTTGTACACCACTATGGTAGCATACTCAGATATGGGAGGTCGCGGGTTCGAACCCCAGTGAATCATACTAAAGAATAATACAAAAATGGAGGAGCTGCTTCGCTTGTCGCTCAGCAGTAAGAGGTTAGTGTTCAGGCTCGTCGGTCTGGTGTCAGGAAAATGTAGTTGGGTGGGACATCATGATGCATGTATGCTGTATAATGCCACAGTACTAGACATAGCACAGCCACACAGCAGACATCGTAGCAAGCGATATGACTCAATTGTTTTTAAAGCAACGTTTAAAATCCAAATACACACACAGACACAAACACACACATACACACTATGGTAACATAAGGAATTAAGCTTCATTAGGACGTAAGGTATTCACAAGGATAAAAAACGGTAAGATAAAAAATTAAACAATAAGGTAACGTAAAAGACTTAAACGGCACGGTAACGTAAAGAACTATATACAACACGGTAACGTATATAATTAAACAACACGGTAACGTAATCAATTCAACAACACGTTAACGTATAGAATTAACCAACACGTTAACGTACAAAATGAACCTGCTGGTCACTAGAGAAGCTCTGAAATCTATAAGTAGTTATACTTTTTTAAATAACACATAAGGCTTAACTAGTGATGTACCGTGGCCAACCGGAAAACAAAGAAGCCTCATATCGCATCACCTCCACCCAATGATTTTTTTCTGTTATAAATCTGTATAGTACATGTTAGCAAGAATGACTTGTCAGCTTGATCCCTAAATACTATCGCTTTTCAGACTAATTTTACTAGAGACATATATATGATGGTGTGTTAAATATTGTCAATTTTATTAGGGCATGGTCTCTCTGAGTCCTCGATAATGTGATCTGGTATTCCTGGGTCCTATTTATTAGAGACAAGTCTGCCTGAGTTCTTTCTATGGTCCTGGCCTTTTTGACACGTATATCATGGTATTATTGTTCTTTTTGTTATGGCATGGTATACCTGTGTCATTATTATTAGGGCCTGTCGTACTAGAATCATTTTCTATTGAGGCCAGTTCTATGGGAGTACTTATTATAAATGCCTGTTCTACCTAAGTCTTTATTGATAGGGACTTTTCAAAGGGAGTCCTTTTGATAGGGCCTGATCTACCTGATTCATTTTTAATTGAGACCTGGTCTACTGGAATTATTATTTTTACCAGATTTTTTATAATTAGGGCCTTTTATAACGAAGTCTGTATTGATTGGGCATGTTCTACCTGAGTCTCAATTATAAGCGTGTGATCTACCTGAGTTCTTATTTATAGAATTTGTTCTACGAAAGCCCTGGGCCTGTTCTACCGGAGTCATTATTTATAGAGACTGTTCTACGAAAGCCATTATTGATAGGGCCTTTTCTACCTGAGTCTCCATTTTATAAGGGCTAGTTCTACCTGAGTCCTTATTTATAGAACCTCTTCTACGAAAGCCCTGGGCCTGTTCTACCGGAGTCATTATTTATAGAGTCTTTTCTACGAAAGCCATTATTCATAGGGCCTTTTCTAACGGAGTCCTTATTATTAGGGTCTGGACAACCTGAGTCCTTATTATCAAGGCATGGTCTACCTGAGTCTCATTTATTAGCGTCTAACCTGCCTGAGTCCTTAATATCAGGGCCTGTTCTACCTGGGTCTCATTTATTATGGTATCGTCTACCCGAGTCCTTTTATATGGGCCTATTCTACCTGAATCTTTATTTATAGAACCTGTTCTACGAAAGTCCTTATTGATAGGGCCTTTCCTACCGGAGTCCTTATTTATAGGGCCAGGTCTTCCAGAGTCCTTATTATAATGGCCTGTTCTACCTAAACTCTTTTTGATAGGGCCTGTTCTACTGGAGTACTTATTGATAGGGTCTTGTCCATTTTACATCAAGCTTTAAGCTTTGTATTTCTTTACATCAATCAAAAAGAATGTAGTCCAGGGTTTGACACTGATATTTAGCCATATAAGTGTACCATGTTTATCATCGTGTTATTAGTCTAAAATTATGTTAAGTTATTCTAGAGCAATGGACGGCATTACAAAGGCAATACAATGAAATATAACTGTATATAGGTATAATTTGAAAACGAATATCTAAATAGAGGTACTTAGTGTTAAATATAATTACTCCCCATGTATAACCTTTAACATACGGGGTCATTGGAAAACTATGGAATATTTTTGTTAGCCTTTTAACTTTCTTTTGTATTGTATTTTCGCGTTTCAAAAAGTTCATAACATATCAGAATTGAACAAAATCCATGCAAACAATGTAACGCGCGTTTTCCCAATTAGCTTAATCTTAGTTGAACGATTACTGACGTTATGAATTCTCACATTTGACCTGAAAAAGAATTTTTAAAAATGTATAATTTGTGTCCGTTTCCATAAATGCAAACGGCCTTCATATATTACTTATGCAAGCGATAATATAAATATATACACATTCAAAATTGACTTCAGCTGACAGTGTTACAATATAATATATTTATATCTGTAATTTAGAGAGAAAAATATAAGTCAATAGAATTGTTATCTTGGAATGTGTCAGTGTTTTGCGCCTTCATAAGTACTTCACTGTTCAATTGTACTTTGTCCAGAGCGTACGGCTTTAAACCAAGTTTTAAAAAGATATCTTCATTCACACCGTGTGATCGCATTATCTGAAGTCGTTAGCGAGAACTCTTGCCTTTCAGACCATGGTCAATGTAATGTGTCAGTATAATATGTTTTGTCTAATGTTTATAAAGAAATAAACCTGACTTCGTTCATGAGAGTATTTAATAAGTCATTTTTATGTTAAAAGTTTTCAGCGATGTGCCTTTCATGTATGTCTTTGGATTAAGTGCACGCAAGATTGTCATAATATTTTGCACGATGCACATGACCCATAGATGCCTAATCTTCATCCGCATGAGTATACTCCATGACATAATCAATTTGTCCATTGAATCATAACAACTAAAAATTATGTTGCATAATGCTCTCATGACATTATCAATTTGTCTATTGAATCACAACAACTAAAAATGAAATACCATAATGCTCTCATGACATTATCAATTTGTCCATTGAATCATAAAAAATAAAAATGAAATAGCATAATGCTCTCATGACATTATCAATTTGTCCATTGAATCATAGCAACTAAAAATTATTTGCATAATGCTATCATGACCTAATCAATTTGTCCATTGAATCATAACAACTAAAAATTATATAGCATAATGCTTTCATGTCCTAATCAATTTGTCCATTGAATCATAACAACTAAAAATTATGTTGCATAATACTCTCGCTGAAAAAAAAATTTCAACACGAATAACGACATCACACCGAGTTTACAAATAGCGTCCTATCATTCGTTATTAGTCCCTTTATGTCAGGAAAGATTTCATTGTTATTAAATATTAGCATGGACTGGTTCACTTGGAATACAGAGTATTTGGTCACGCAATCCCCAGAAGAGCAATTATTTTACGACGTCCGTCGTGATTTTAGCGCGTTGCTAGCTAAATGAAAGAAAGCAATGACCCCAGTCAGAAAGTGAACGTTTACTCGACTCAAATAATGATATCGCCAAATAGACATCACATCGCGTTTTTGACTCCTTTGTTGTCGAATTTTAATAGGGATTTCATCATCTGGAATTTTAAAAAAAAAATATTTCTTCGCGCAATCTGGAGATAAGTCATTGCCTTACAATGTACGTCGCATTTTGAACGACGGTATTTGCTCTTTAAAAGAAAACAATGATTCCAATCTCATAGCAAATCAAGCGAATTAGGAACCAGCATAAATATCATTGACATCGATGACACAACAGGTCTTCGGCGATTTATATTTGTCGTTGAATAAACTCGTGTCCAATGAAATCATGCTTTCACAACAAAATGTCTTTAATGACTTTTGTAAATATTATTTTAAACAATACCATCCAGTAAAAGTGTACGTGTGATACGCGAACCATTCCAACGTGTCAGACTAATCAGTATACCGTTAGCTAATTATTAGAATTTTTTGATGATATATTTGAGCATAGTCACGCCAGAGTGAAACCAACCAGATTGAAACGTCTCAACGTTATCAATTGGATAAAATATGTATTGGTGATGTCACTCAAGGATTAATCAGACGATCGCAGCGTTGCTGACAAAATTAACGAAAACAAGCTGTGATGTGTGTCGCAGATATAGTAAACTCATACCAACTCTTCCTCTAGAGCACGGAGGTATTAAGCCACTCCACAGGCATATAATCATGTACTATATATTTGTTTTCTTCCTTTCGAAATGAGGGACGACATTTGCTTGTTTTTCGTGTTTTGTTGTAAAGTCCAGCTTAATCCGAAAACCAACGTTTAAATTCTACCTCTTATTTAAACTGTTCTCCACCCACCACTACCCCCTCCCCTCCAATACGCCCAGTCAGTGAATGCAACGTTCTGTTAGTAACCATCTTGATTGTCTTTAAATTGAAATTCTAGCGGAAGAGTTTTCTGTAGTGAAAATTACTTTTTACTGAGCACCCATTGAGAAACTCCTCAATGTAGTACCTTGCTAAAATGTTCAGAGATAACGTTTGTGCGCGTCATTTTTGAATCAAACCATCATCAGCCATGTTATATAGTTGTTGTCTACCGTCCAAGTTACACAATTTATATTAGTAATACATTTGTGTGCACATCGTATACTGTATGCATGACCAGTGCCAAACATTTACTAGGGTTTCATTTTCTTTAGAGATTTACCGTGTTTTCCACAAAAGTTTGCATCGATCTGCACGTTGTCTCAAAAGTGTCGACGATACAGTTAATACTAAATAATTTAACAAACCGCTGAAAGAACTGGTAAAAGCTAAATTCGCTATTAAATGTCTGGTATCACTGTACACACAGTTTGAAAGTGAACAATCAATATTGTATCACTATGCACCATGTCACGCCATCTGAATCTGCAATTTTAACACCGATGTCACTATGACACACATTCTGCAATTTAAAACACCGATGTCACTATGCCACACATTCTGAAATAGGTTAAAATCACTTTAATTAGTTTATATCTACACAGAGAGACATTATGAAGAGAGAGAGAGAGAGAGGGGGGAACAAAACTACATATAGTGTGGGCATGAATCAACCTCTCTGTCTGTATGTCTGTCCCGTATGTAGACCGACATAGATTATGCGAGTGTCAATAAAATATATGATACATTTGAAGGGAAATATGAAATCCAAAATGTTTTTTAGAGTTAGAAGCAAGGGATGAAACGTATTGTAATGAAATTTAATTCAATATTATTCTTATTTCAAGCGACTGATTTGAAAATTGCCAAACGTAAACATTTTATTTTATTTTGGTCTGTATGCTCAGCCAGTGTTTTTCGCAACTATTTATTCTTAAAAAGATGATGATAATTTTGAGCAGAAATCCTTCCAATGGATGCATAGGCCTGATATATCATTAGTATCAACACTCATTTGAAGAGGGAGGCATTGATTTATCGGACTAATGTACAATAGGCCCGATATATCATTGATATCAACAGTGGTTCGAAACGGGAAGGATTCATTTATCGGACTAATGTAAAATAGGCCCTATGTATCATTGTTATCAACATTGATTTGAAGAGAAAGGGATTGATTTATTGGACTAATGTAGAAAAGGCCCGATATATCATTATTATCAACACTTATTTAACGGGGGGGGGGGGTCAGGGGGGGGGGGGGCGGTATTTATCGCACTATTGTAGAATAGGCCCGATACCTCATACGGTCTCAATCAATTAAAAAGACGTTCTAGAGGAAACTTCGATAATTTTCTAAATTAACTTTTAGTATTATATTCAAATGAAAATGAAATGCCTTGATAGTACATCAGTGAAAAAGGGAATTTTACCTTTCATACCGAGTGAACGTGCTATACTTAGATAGCTGATTTAAATAAATAAAGATGGAATTTGAGTTTACTTGACGAGTCAAATAGAGACAGATTTTATTTTTTGTTTTTATATATTGTGATCCAAAACAATGTTCTCTCTCTCTCTCTCTCTCTCTCTCTCTCTCTCTCTCTCTCTCTCTCTCTCTATATATATATATATATATATATATATATATATATATATATATATATATATATATATATATATATCACTGGCGTATTATCATTTTAATTTAAATAAAATTAATCATAAAGCCAAAAAAAGAAATCTTATATCCAGGTTATAACTCTAGTATAAAACGTTGTTTAAAATGTTATACACTGTTTGGATATAGACAATGAAATATTTTTAAATTTTATACCAAAAAATCTCATTCAAAAGCAACTAGTGTGAATATTTAAACAATGAAATCCTTTTATGTATTCAGGTTTGATACTGAATTGTTATTGTTTGGCTTTGGTCCTTTTCCTTTCATACAAATCTCGACGACGTCATTAACGAAGGTTTAAGTCACTGTTTGTTTTTGCTCTATCTTTTTAAAAAAAATAGGTAGAAGTAAGCATTTATAAATGTTAATATAACAAATACGACCTATATAAAATTCAATTAAATTTATGTATGATACCTAGGTATTAAGTGTTTCACGTTCTGCATAAATAGGTATGCTTTCATATTGTTAATAAACGATTAAAAATAATAGACAAAAAGCATTTCTTTATAAATAAGTATACTTTCATGTTGTCAAAAAATAATTAGAAATACATACAATAAGAAATTTTACATAAATAAGTATACTTTCATTTTGTTAAATAGCAATTAGAAATACAAGCAGTAAGAAAGTTTTCATCAATATGTATGCTTTCGTATTGTTAGTTAGCAATTATAAATGCAAGCAATAAGAAATTCTACATAAATATGTATACTTTTTAATATTGTTAAATAACGATAATAAATTATAAACCAATAAGCATTTCTTTATAATTAGGTATACTTTCATATAGTATAATAGCAATTAGAAATACAAGCAATATGTAAGTTTACATAAATAGGTATACTTTCATAATGTTCAATAACAACTCGAAATACAACCAACAAGAAATTCTACATAAATAGGTGTACATTGATATTTTTAAACAGCAATAGTGAAATAAAAGCAATATTAAATTTTACATTAATATGTAAACTTTCATATTGTTAAATAACAATTAGACCTACAAGCATTAAGAAATTTTACATAAATAGGTATACTTTTAAATTATTCAAAAACAATTAGAAATACAACGAAAATGAAATTGTACATAAATAGTTATAGTTTCAAATTGTTAAATACCAATTAGAGATACAAGCAGTAATACATTTTACATAAATATATTTACTGTCATCTTGTTAAACAGCAATAATAATTACAACAATATTAAATTTTACATTAATATGTATACTTCCATATTGTTCAATAACAAATAGACCTATAAGCATTAAGAAAGTTTACATAAAAAGGTATACTTTCGTATTGTCAAAGAGCAATTAGAAATACAAGGAACAAGAAATTCTACATAAATAGGTATACGTTCATATATATAAATAACAATTATAAATACAGACAATAAGACATTCTACAGAAATAGGTATACTTTCATATTGTTAAATAGCAATTAGAAATATACACAATAAGAAATTTTACATAAATAGGTATACTTTCATATTATTGAAGAGCAATTAGACATGAATCATTTAGAAATTTTACATAAATAGGTACATGTTCATATTTTTATAAATACCAGCAATATGAAATTTTACATAGAGAGGTATCCTTTCATAATGTTAAATAACAAATAGAAATACAAACAAAAAGAAAATCTACATAAATAGGTATACTTTCATATTTTTAAATAGCAATTAGAAACACAAGCGAGTAGAAATTTTACAGAAATAGGTATACTTTCATAATGTTAAATAACAATGATAAAACAAGCAATAAGAAATTTTACATAAATTAATATAATTTTTTTTTAAAATAGAAGTTATAAATACAGACAATACAGATAATACAGACAATACAGACAAAAAGAAATTCTACAGAAATAGATACTTTCATATTGTTAAATAGCAATTAGAAATACATGCATTATTTTTTAAATACATAATGAGGTATACATTAATGTTGTTAAATAGCAATTAGAAATACAAGCAATAAGAAATTTTACATAAGTAGGTATACTTTCATATTTTTAAATAGCAATTAGAAATACAGACAATAAGCAATTCTAAGTAAATAGGTATTCTTTCATATTGTTAAATAACATTATAAATACAGACAATAAACAATTCTACGTAAATAGAAATAATTTCGTAATTTTAAATAATAATTAGAAACACAGACAAAACTCTTCTAACCTTAAAGTAATTGAGATCAACTGTGGCTCAGTTGGTATGACTTCAGATTCATAATCTTGAGATCGGAGGTTCGATATCCGCATAAGCCTGATCGGTTCCCTTAGTGTGTTGCTGGGAAAGGCAATTACCTTCCATTCCTAATATGTTTCTACTATTATCTTGAAAATCGATACTGAATCCGGGCTCAAACGCTGCACATTATTGAATATAGATGAAGTTCTACCACGTGATGTAATTTAGTCAGCGATATCGTTCGGTTCCATCATGTCCGTCCGTCCGTCAGTCCGTAACGCATTGTCCTTAAGTTTCAAGTCAAAGAAGCTCTGGATAGAAAAGAAATACATGTTGCATAAACTCTTTTCTAGTTACACCTATGAGCCTTATGTAATATATTTCCATACAAACATGTGCTAATTATTCAATATATATCAATACAAGCATGTGATAATTACGTAATAGATCTCGATACAATTATCTACTAATTATGCAATATATATCGATACAAGTATAAACTGATTATGTAATATATATATATATATATATATATATATATATATATATATATATATATATATATAAGTATGTGCTAATTATGTAATATTTTTTATATTAAATGTATTCATCCTGAAATATATCTCGACACAAGCAAGTACTAACTATATAATATATATCGATACAAGTATGTACAAATTATGTAACATATCTCGATACAACCATGTATTAATTATGTAATATATCTCGATATAAGTATGTACTAATTATGTTATATGTCGACAAAAACCTATACTAGTTACAATAATCATAATAATAATAATAATGAGGACTTTATATAGCGCCTAATCTTTCGAAGCTCTAAGCGCTTTACACCATCAATAATGACATAATTACACTACAGAACAACAAATGACAAAAACAATGAAATTGGAAAACATAAAAACATGCTGAAAACATATAAGATACAAAACATGATTAGGTCGCTAGGTTTGTCCCTGCAGTCGAAACAGGTGAGTCTTAAGGGCACTCTTAAAAGGGACCACTGTGTCCTTGTGTCTAATTTCAGTGTTAGTTATGTAATAAATATCGATACAAGTAAGTGCTAATTATGAATTATATCTTGATACAAGTATATACTAATTGTGAATTTCATATCGATACAACCAAGTACTAATTATGTAATATATCTTGATACAAGTATGTACTAAGTATCAATATATCTCGATACAACCATGTTCTAATTATGTAATATATCTTGATACAAATATGTACTAATTATGTAATATATCTTGATACAAGTATGTACCAATTATGTAATATATATTGATACAAGCATGTACTAGATATGCGTCGGCCACGAGTGTCCGATTTGTCTACAGATCATACACATCTCATATCTGTCCTCGTGGATTAGAGTTTTAGGTTAGGAATCCGTCGGTATGTCGAAAAGCTTGCCAGCAGCTTCCCTGGGTCTTTGGCTCTTCCCGTGATTTGTCAGGGATCTGCAATATACGCCATGTATAGCCTAACGTATGTTATAAAATGACCTTACGCCCAAAGACAGAAACATCAACAACTGTTTATTATTATTATTACTATTACTATTATTATTAGTATCATTATTATTATTATTATTATTATTATTATTGTTGTTGTTGTTGTATATATTTATATGATTGTGTCTTATGATAAGCAGTTACAATTGTTGTTATATATGTGGATCAAGTGTGATAATACTGATAATAATAATAATAATAATAATAATAATACGAAGAAGAAGAAGAAGAAGAAGAAGAAGAAGAAGAAGAAGAAGAAGAAGAAGAAGAAGAAGAAGAAGAAGAAGATTAAGAAGAAGAAGAATTAGGACTGTTTTTTACACTAACATTTAGCGTTTTACACTAACATTTAGCGTTTTACAACATATATAAAGATATGACTTTACAAAACAAAACACCATGAAATTAGAAAACGTAGAAAATGCTGAAAATATTTAATGTAGCAAACATTGTTAGGTTTTTAAATTTTTTCTTACAGTCGAAAAAGGTGAATTTTTAAGAGTTAAAATGGATCATTGTGTATTTGTGTCTAATCACAATGGGCAATTCGTTCTTCATTGCATGGCCCTGGTATGCAAAAGAACATTGTCCATATGACTTCGTTTTCGTAATGGGAATAATGAGTATAAGATTGTCTGAAGAGGAGCACAAGTATCTTGCTGGTGCATACACATGGGTGAGGTAAATAGGTTTGTTAAGCAGGAGTCCGTCAAAGAACCGTAGCACAGAAAACACGTTTATATTTGATTCTGGATCGATTGAATAGCTAGTATAGGGTACAAAGCAGCGGGAGGCGTGCTCTGATAGAGATACACTAAGTATGATCATCGAAGCTGTTTTGAACTTTTTGAAGTTTGAAATCAGATGCATTTGCGAAGTATGTTTTTGATTATTATGTTAACTAATCACAAGTGATGTCGTTCATAGAGTGAGGTTTTTCAATCATCTTTGAAAGAGCAAGGATGTGTTACAAAACGAGTAAAATACGAGACATATGACATCGACATCGTTATATTGAGTGGGTGTATCTTCAAGTGAGATGGCACATGCATGAAAAGCTCATGTTACTGTGTATTGGTATATAAATGAAGTTTATCATAAACATTATCAGACTGGTCCTTGAAGTATTAATATTTAATACATTATCAGACTGGTCCTTGAAGTATTAATATTTAATACAGTATCACCCTGGTCCTTGTAGTATTAATATTTAATATTTGGATACCTTTCCTTTTTATATTAAATAGGAATACATACATAATGTTGAATCTCTACTTTTGGACATTCCGCCGATGTCGTTCAATCCACAATAACTGTGGCTCTGTGGGTTCTTCATTCTAGCCGAACACACACACACACACACACACACACACACACACACACACACACACACACAATCACAAACAGGCACACACACACAGACAGACAAACAGATAGATAGATAGACAGATAGATACATAGATAGATAGATAGATAGATAGATAGATAGATAGATAGATAGATAGATAGATAGATAGATAGATAGAAACATAGGTAGACACAGACAGACATATACATAGACAGACATACACACACAAATAGATAGATAGATAGATAGATAGATAGATAGATAGATAGATATATATATAGATATATAGGCACAGACACAGAGAGACAAACATATATGGACAGAGACACATACAGGCACATATATAGAGACAGATACATGCAATGACAGACACAGTCAGACAGACACATAGAAAAAGGTGTATTACTGATCCAATGTAGACTCTGTCTAACGCTTAATCAAACTGTTACAAGTAAATAATGGTATGTACCCTTACTCACCCATCCGCAACAAAGTCACATCTTTAAATAATTACCAAGAATGATGTGCCGTTTGATCTTTATTTGTTATCGTTATTAAGACTTCGTGAGGAATGGATTTGATGGTGAGCGTGAAGAATGCCTGTTTAAAATTCACTTCATGTGCAGAATTCATGCACTGCAATCCTTAATTTTCAAGTGGATCTTACCGTAAAGTATATTTCACTGATGGACCTTACCTTAGGAAATATTCCACTAAGTGGACCGTATCCTAAGAAATATTCGACTAAGTGGACCGAACCCTAAGAAATGTTTTATTCATACTCCAAGAAATATGACAATGAGTGGACCTTACAATAAGACATATTCCACTGGAACGTCAAAATTATAGGTCGTTACTGTCGAATTATACCTCTTAGTTCAAAGCCAACCATCTAAGTTGGTACTGTGTTTGAACACGATTGGCATACTGTCTTCCTCTATCCTATTCATTCACACAAACTTCCATATTTGTATATTTAGTTCTTCAGTGTAAAAGTGAAATTAGGCCTTGCTTTAGACGACTGAGAATGGAACATGACGGATGTCTTATAAAAAAATGCAGTTTTATGCTACACTATGCGCCATTAGCATTTGTATTAGCAAAGCCATGTGTCATCTTGCATTACGACAACTAATGATGGATATCACGATACAAAATTGGGTCCTAAACTAAACCTTTTAGGCACATATCCACATACGAACCTATCGGTAAGATCGTTAAAACGTTACTTAATACACCATTAATAGCAAAGTCTTGAGGGTCATTGTTCCAAAATATTCTCAGTAGTGGAGTGTTTTAAATCACACTAAAACTATGTCTTGAATGAGTCCAATTTACCTCATCAAAAACAAAGTCTTGATGGCATTGTTCCAACATTACTCTCAGTAGGGGAGTGTATTAAATCATACTAAAACTATGTTTAGAATGAACTCAATCTACTAGAAATTGAAGTCAAGGCTCGTCGTGACATCAAACAATACCAATATTTTCGACATTGTTTTCTTCTTTGCTTAACATTGTGTTAAGCTATCTAGAAACATTAGACTGTACTGAAGAAAACAAGACCATGTAATATAATTGGGCTAATGGCATAATCAGAAAGGAGTTCATGAATATAGTAGTCCATTCACGCTAAAAACAATCACTCGCCCCGGATAATCGTTAGTGTATTTTTTTTTCTCACTGAAATACCCTTGTTCAGTTTTTTTGCTTTGTTTTGTACTGAATATGTCCACTTTAATCAGTCCATACAATGTCTGAACAGCAGAGATCACCACAAGAACCTAATCTGTTTTATTTGCTTTTTTCTGTTGTTCGTCTGCAATTAGATTACTTCCCTTATTAAATCCAGATTAAGAACTCTTGATGTAATGACATATATTGAAGACATGAAAAGTGTTTTAAACCTTGAGTCGTGGCACTTATTATTTTCTTAGTTGTTTTCTTCAAGTTTCTTCTAGTCCATAAAATCACGCAGCATACATTAATTGCTACTTAGAGCCGTCTGTTCTTGATATGAGACACGACGCTACATTGACTGCACTTGACAGTTATACATTTTAATGTACAACTAACTCTACATTGATTGCACTCTAGAGTTTGAAATTTTTATAATGTATAACTGTCTACTGCAGACAATATAGAGTTGTACATTATAATTTATAACTGTCTATTACAGTCGAACATAATATTACTTGAAAAAATTTCACATGATTGTTTGAAGTAACCTTATTAGAGTCCAAAGTAATTGTTCTTTCTTTAAATAATAATAATAATAATAATAATAATAATAATAATAATAATAATAATACTAATCAGGACTTTGTATAGCGCCTACTATATTAAAGCTCTAAGCGCATTATACCTTATCTAATGATATGACTACAATAAATAACAACAATTGGCAAAAGCTATGAAATTAAAAAACGTAATAACATGCTGAAAACATATAAGATATAAAACATTTGGTTTCTAAGTTTGGTCCTGCATTCGAAAAAGGTGGGTTTTAAGAGCACTCTTAAAAGGGACCACTGTGTCTTTGTGTATAATTTCAATGGGCAATTCGTTCCACGCCGCCGGGCTCTGGTGTGCAAACGAACGTTCTATATATGACTATGTTTTTACCTTGGGAACAATGAGTATACGATTATCAGAAGGAGAGCGTAAGGATCTAGCTGGAGTATACATATGGGTGAACCTGGATAGATATGTTGGACTGGAATATGTCATTGAAAAATAGCACAGACAAGAAATGTTGTGTTTGATTATGAATCGAATTGATAGCCAGTGTAGGGTACAGAGCAGTGGTGAGATGTGCTCTGATCGAGGTACTCTAAAGATGATCCGTGCAATTGTGTTACGAACCTTTTGAAGTTTCGGGAGTAAATATTGTGATGAACAGGACATAATTGAGTACCAATAGTCCAGTCTTGAAAGTACTAATGAACACACACGTGTTTTAATGGCATCAACTGAAAGATATTTAACAATGGAACGGACGGGTGCGTCTGAATTCAAGATATGCAGCCTTGCATAAGTTCATGACATGTTGCTGAAATCTGAGAGTACTGTCCAGAGTAACGCCTAGGTTTCGTACTGACTGTGATAATTTAATGTTGGTGTTGCTGATATTTATTGTCTGAGGTATAAGATGTGAATGAGAAAGTCTTTGTGTTGTGATCAGAATAGCCTCGGTTGTATCATCCTTCATCTGCTGCTTGTTACATGTCATCCATGATTTCACATCAGAAATGCACTTCTCTACTCCATGGATGGTAGCATCAACTTCAGTTGGGTGGCTAGACATGTATATTTGGGTGTCATCAGCATACAATTGGTGCGACATTGGGTGATGATCTATGCAACTTGAGAGCGGCTGAGTGTACAGAATGAAGATAACAGTTCCAAGAACAGATCCCTGTGGACCACCACAACATACGTCAACTGGGCTGGAGTGTATTCCATTTGCAAATATATAAGTTGTGTCCTGGTAACTAAGTAGGACTTAAACTACTGTAAGGCTTTATTCAGAATGCCAAATACATGCTGGAGACGGTGAAATAATATATCATGGTCTATTGTGTCAAATGCTGCCGATAAAGCCAGGAGAGTGAAGACTGTAGTCTTTCCACTATCCAAAGCAGATATAATGTCACTCAATACTTTCAGAATAGTAGTTTCCGTACTGTGGCAAGGGCGATATGCAGACTGTACATTGTTTGAAAGACTGTTGGAATTCAAATGAGATACAAGTTGAGTTAGAACAACATTTTTTAAGACTTTTGAAATGAATGATAGATTAGAAACTGGGCGGTAGTTCTTAAAATCTTTATGGTGCATTGTTGGTTTCTTCAGCAGTGGCTTTACGATGGCGGTTTTGAAAAATGATGGGAATTCCCCCGATGAGAGAGAAATATTAATAACATCAGTTAGTGAATGCAATATTGGGTCTAAGCACTCAAGAGGCAGTGATATCGGAATTGGATCAAGTTCACAAGACTATGTTGCACTTTTTATTACGATTGTCCGTACTAAATCAATAGAAATAGGTTCAAATGCTCCTAACGGATGACGCTGAAATTCTGCATCATAACTGTATGGTGACAAATCAGTTGAATTTGTGCTGTCAAGCGAATCTCTAATGGTTTGTATTTTGTCATCGAGGAAATTTGCAAATTGGTCTTGTAGGTCTAGTGGAGAGAAGGTAGTTGGAGGAGGTGTACATTTGTTCCTTGACATTAGTTTGTAAGTTATCTCGAAGAGCTCTTTGCAGCTGGAACTCTCTGTGATCTTAGTACTGTAGTGGGATGATTTGGCTAAATGGAATATATTCATGACGTTCTTCTTAGCCGCATCGTAAATTTGTTTATGAATAGTGAGTCTGGTGGAAAGTCAAAGCCTCTCTGCTTTTCGGCTATGTCTTTTAGCAGTGCGAAGCTGGTCCCTAACACTGCTATACCATGGAGAACACTTTTGTATTGATACTCTGCATTTGTTAGCTGGGGCATGTTGTTCAAGCAGTGAAAGCAGCCAGTTATCAAGTTGTTCCGCTGTTCGATGTAACACACACACACATACACGCACAATGTTTGAGGATCCAGAGAGAATAATATGACTATAACGACATTCCATAATCAATCATTCATAATCCATATGTAATAATCTGATGATAGAAAGGTTCGACATGCAATCATTGAGAATACAGACAGAATACTCTGACGTCGAAAACATTCCATAATCAGTCATTACGAATTCCAAATATTCTCTGATGATGTAAACTTTACACAATCCGTCATTACGAATTACAAATAGTCCATGATGATGTATACATTACACAATCCGTCATTACGAATTCCAAATAGTCCATGATGATGTATACATTCCACAATCCGTCATTACGAGCTCCAAATAGTCCATGATGATGTATACATTACACAATCAGTCATTACGAATTCCAAATAGTCCATCATGATGCATACATTACACAATCCGTCATTACGAATTCCACATATTCTCTGATGATGTATATATTACACAATCAGTCATTATGAATTCCAAATAGTCCATGATGATGTATACATTACACAATCCGTCATTACGAATTCCAAATAGTCCATGATGATGTATACATTACACAATCAGTCATTACGAATTCCAAATAGTCCATCATGATGCATACATTACACAATCCGTCATTACGAATTCCACATATTCTATGATGACATCACACAATCTGTCATTACGAATTCCACATATTCTCTGATGATGTATACATTACACAATCAGTCATTACGAATTACAAATAGTCCATCATGATGTATACATTACACAATCCGTCATTACGACTTCCACATATTCTCTGATGACGTATACATTACACAATCAGTCATTATGAATTCCAAATAGTCCATCATGATGTATACATTACAAAATCCGTCATTACGAATTCCACATATTCTCTGATGATGTAAACATTACATAATAAGTCTTTACAAATTCCAAATATGCTATGATGATATTAAAATTACATAATATGTCTTTATAAATTCCAAATACGCTTTGATGATAGTAAAATCACATAATAAGTCTTTACAAATTCCAAATATGCTCTAATGACATGAAAATTACATAATCAGTTATTACGAATTTCATATATTTCATGATGATGTAAAAAATTCATAGTCGGGGGACTAGACTCAACATAAACTTGAAAATGCACATTCGAGCCTGACAATAAATTTTATATGAATGGCTGACGAAGTTTGCACACACACACACACACACACACACAACATCGTATTTCATACACTATCGATGAGACAAACTCGGCCACATTGACAACTTTTATTAATGCCAACAGTCTTATAATAAAATGGGAACACCTGTATCGTTTTATTTTCTGCTAACTTCGCGATTGTTAAGCTGTCGTCATTCATTTACTGTTTTGAACAGTCGCAGAGTTCGTCATTCATTCATTGTGTACGATAGACGCACGAGTAGGCAGTCATTCATTGTGTAAGACAGATGCATTGTTGTCATTCATTCCTTGGGTAGGACAGACTCAATTACATGAATAAATGTATAAACATGCTTATAACCGAGAAAACTAGTATTGTTAGTAGGGGAGGTGTTATGTGCTTAGGCTCGAATAAGCAGCAACACAGAAAGAGTGAAAACTAACAAGCTTGTAAATTAAATATACGTAACAGAGGGGGATTGTTGTTTTATTTACTTGATCCTTCTTGACACTGCAGTTTAAATAACTATATGTCAAGTACTATATGACTACGAGCAATTGTCGTGCCAAGATTCTATTGAAATTGTATATGACATACCACAACAATTACAGAAACCAATCTGAAAGACGATATGAATTTATAAATAATTTGAATCTGAAATGCCGTGCTGGAATTATATTGTATTTTTATACAAACTAACGCTATGTCAAGATATTCGTAATTGGTTTGTACGGTGTAATTGATGAAAGGATACTCACAGTTGTATGAATCATAAATTCCAGGTATAACAGTTAGATTTTCCATTGACTTATTTAAATTTACAACGCTGTATTATTACATCCAAAAGTGTTATGTCAACCAATGTTTTATGTTTTGAAGACAGGGTAAACATCCTACTCTGAACAAGATATTGTCATGTTGTTTTGGTTACCGGCATAAACAGAGATTGACAATAATACAGGTCTAACGTTTAGCATTCTGCCGTAGATAAAAATACAATGTTTAAATATGTAACCTTTACAACAGGAAATTCATGATTTGAAAGAAGGTGTATGTTGAATTAGGCTGACTAGATTGGAATGTCTGAAGTATAACCATTAAAGGGAATTTGTAGTGTATCTTTGAAAGATTTTCCATATTCTTGTTAAAGATCCCCAAAATATGAACAGGCTGCCAAACTGTATTTAATAAAACACCAGCTACCACACCAGACAACTCTTATTCAGTACATGTCATTGATGAACGCTGATTCTGAAGATAAAGAGTCTGTCTGTCTGTCCGTATGTCTGTCTGTCTGTCTGTATGTCTGTCTGTCTGTCTCTCTGTCTGTCTGTCTGTATGTATGTATGTATGTATGTATGTATGTATGTATGTATGTATGTATGTATGTATGTATGTATAGATGGATGGATGGATGCATGTATGTATGTATGTATGTATGTATGTATGTATGTATGTATGTATGTATGTATGTATGTATGTATGTATGTATGTATGTATGTATGTATGTATGTATGTACGTACGTACGTACGTATGTACGTATGTATGTATGTATGTATGTTTGTATGTATGTATGTATGTATGTATGTACGTACGTATGTATGTACGTACGTACGTACGTACGTACGTACGTACGTATGTATGTATGTATGTATGTATGTATGTATGTATGTATGTATGTATGTATGTATGTATGTATGTATGTATGTATGTATGTACGTATGTATATATGTATGTATCAGGTGCCCCTTCATCACTTGCTCTAGTGTGCTGCCACCCATGGACATGATGCTATATTTATTAAATTCCATATCGTGTTATACTCACTTAGAATCAGCATGAACCAATGTTACAAACTTCTTTGTCCAAATTGCACGGTTCCTTTTATTTTAGTTTTTACAATACAATTTAATGTACCGGTACAGGAGTCACAAGTAGAGTAATGAGAACATTCATTGGTTCCACGGACGTGTATTGTAATACCAAAGTGCCATAACAAATCCATTGGTGCCAGTCATGTGTGTTGTAATGGCAAAGTACCATAACAAATACATTGATATCACTCATGTGTATGGTAATACTACAAATGGAACAACTCGCTAGTATGTGTATACCCTAGTACCATAAGACATCCATTGGTACCTCTCACGTGTATGGTAATACCCTAGTGCCATAAGACATCCATTGATACCACTCATGTGTATGGTAATACCCTAATGCCATAAGACATCCATTGATACCACTAACGTGTATGGTAATACCCTAGTGCCATAAGACATCCATTGGTACCACTCACGTGTATGGTGGTGTCTGAGTGCCGTAAGACAGCCATTATTACCACTCGCATAGATGTTACGCAAACATCACCATAAGATTATCGCTGGTACCACAAACGTGTATGGTCATACTCGTTAGCACCACTCATGTGTATGGCAATATCATAGTGCCATACAACAGCCGTTGGAACCTCTCACGTATATGGCTATAGCCCAATGCCATAAGACAGTTATTGGTACCTCTCACTAGTATTGTAATACCACCACTGCCATAAGACAGCTATTGGTACCACTCGTGTGTATGGTTAAACCCCAGTACCATAAGATAACAAATGGTACCATTCACGTGTATGGTATTACTTTAGTGCCATAACATATACACTTGTACAACTCATATAACCAACATAACACTGCAAATGGCACACCTCTCGTGTATGTAAGATATCACGTGTATGGTAATACTTTAGTGCCATGACATATATAATAGTACTATTAACATGCATTGCAGTACTTCCGTCCCAAGACACAGAAGATAGTATAACTTGCATTTATGGTAGTGCATTAGTACCATGACAGTCACTGACATAACTCGTATTTATCGTGTTATTTCAGTCGAATGACACATACACTGGTATATAATAGGAATCTAATGACAAATACACTGGTATATGATAGTACTCTAATAACATACACACTGATATATGATAGTACTCTAATGATATATACACTTGTATATGATAGTACTCTAATGAACATACACTGGTATATTATAGTACTCTAATGACACATACACTGGCATATGATAACACTCTAATGACACAGACACTGGTATATTGCAGTACTCTAATGGCACATACACTGGTATATGTTAGCACTCTAATGACACAGACACTGATATATGATAGAAATCAAATGATATACATACTGGTATATGATAGTACTCTAATGAACATACACTGGTATAGTATATTATTCTAATGACACAGACACAGGTATATGATAGTATTCTAATGACAATGACACAGGTATATGATAGTACTCTAATTACATATATGCTGATATATGATAGTACTCTAATGAACATACACTGGTATATGATACTACTCTAATGACACAGACACAAGTATATGACAGTATTCTAATGACACTGACACTGGTATATGATAGACGTAGATTAAACCATTGTTCAGTCATATTGCTACATTGTCTGCAGGGTGTCACTTTATAGTGATGTCTAGCACTGGGTGAAAGAAAACTTCTCGGCTTGAAATCAAAACCCAGGCAACCACACATGCTACTCAGGATGAATATGAAATGGTCGATTACCAAACTATCCAATGTGTAGTGAAACGTAACAATCTGTAGTACGTTATCACCGCTTTAAATCGTCAATAAGCTAGAGAGAGAGAGAGAGAGAGAGAGAGAGAGAGAGAGAGAGAGAGAGAGAGAGAGAGAGAGAGAGATATTCTAATAGCACGCCCCTGTGCCTTTATAACAATTCCCTCAATGCATTCTAATAGCACTTCCCTGGGCCTTTATAACAATTCCCATAATGCATTAAATTAGCACTTCCATTGTGTGGTTCCCACCTAGTTATTTTTGCCGGTTGTGAGGATGGTAAGCATGTAGTGGTCAGCTGTTAACTCTCACGGATGAGGGCCAAAGCAGTTTGAAGGTGAAATCCAAAATGGAAGAGGAACCATGTGGCACCTTTCCTTTCTCGTATGTGATGACGCCCATGTTTCGGTAGACGTTTATAACAAAGCCAATAATGGATTCAAAAAGCATGTCAATGGATCTTTAAAGCAATTCCCGTAATGCATTCAAATAGCACTCCCCTGACATTATATTACAATTACAATAATTCATTATAACAGCATTTCTCTGTATCTTGACAATAATTCATTCCTATAACGATTTGTAATGCTGAAATTATATAACAATTCCCAAAATGCATTCTAATAAGAAATTGATGGACCTTTACAGCAATTCCATTAATGCATTGTAATATAACTTCCATGCCGGGGTTTCCACATGATTATTTTGCCAGGGGTGGGGGCGTGACAAGCATGTGGTTCTTACATCTTAAGTTTTACAGTTGTAGGCCAAAGTAGTTTAGAGGTGAAGACCGGGATGGTGGAGGAAGCAATCGCTACCTCCTTCAGTGTTTCTAAGTTATGGCGCCCATTCTTTCATAGACTTTTATAACAATTCCCATAATGCATTTTAATAGCACTTACATTGACCTTCGTAACAATGAGGACAAACTGACATATTCTGAATCTGAAAAAGTGAAACTAACTTGAAATATATGTGGTATATACAGTACGTAAGAATATGTTTGATAAGTCGGACAAATTCGGTGTCTAAGTAATTATCATTTGCAAGCGTTTAAAGTTATAGACTTGCTGGCTTCAATAATGCAGAGTTTTATTAATATATTATTGATTTTTCCAACCTAACATTACTCTCTGAAGGATTCTGTTTTGACTTCCGTTTGGCTAAATAAAACAGCAAATAAACATATTACGCACACAAGATGATCTTCAGATCTTCAGAATGTATTTCAGATCTGCGCCCCACCCAACATTACCCTCTTTTAAACAAAACGTCTAGCCATTACACACTTCAATAAATATCTGCGATATAATAACTTAAAAGACGAACTAGTAAATTACTTGTAAAACACAAATATCTTAAGTAAAATAAAGGAAAATATGACGGGTCGAAATAAAATACAGGTCACTAAAATTACCATTGCTTACATTATAACGACGTGCAATTACGTTTGTAGTTACGCGACTTCAGGCAATTGAATACATGTAATTGATAAGTATATCCCGTCACAAAATAAAATCAGTACAACTTGAACGGAACAATATGATACTTGTTTGCTGGTTTTGTTTGTTTTGTTTTGATTAAAGATTTTTTACGCAGCTTGAACATTTGTTGCAGTCAGATCGCTACGATATCTACAGTGAGGCAGTTTATAGTGATGTCTAGCAAGATGTCCCATCCAGTCACATTATCCTGACACCAGTCCGACCAGTCCTAACACTAACCTCTTAATTCTGTGCGTCAAGCGAGGCAGCTGTTAGTACCATTTTTTGTAATTCTTTGGTATTACTCGGCCGGGTATCGAACCCACGACGTCCCGCTTCCGCAGCGGGCGCTCTAACCACTAAGCCACCGGAGCGGTGCGATATGATAAATGTGTCTAATGGATCGGTGCGAAGCATTCTTCTAACGAATCAATATGACATCGATGTCAAACGGATTGATAAGATAGACGTTAAACGAATTGATGCAATACAGACGTAAAACGGATCGATAAGACACATACGTTGGACGGATCAATATGACACATACATCATAGACACATGTGTCAAACGAATTGATACGACACAAACGTCAAATGGATCGACGCGACATATACGTCTAACGGATTAATACGCACTGACGTCAAACTTCCAAATGAATTAAATGCATTTAGTCGTCAATAATGTTATAATATTAAGTAAATACTAGTGATTCCATGTTGATTCTCGATGAACAGGGAACTTTTTTTCTTCAAGAGGCAAAATAATCGCATATCCGGTACGCCGAATGAAGAATGGTCAAACAAAATTTTTTCTTCCAAATTCATTCGTTTCAAATCGATTTTAACTAAGCACGTCGGACGGCTCACGTGTTTTCGTAATGTGGTTTTGTCTAGCGGTGCTTCAGAAAGCGGACACGAACGATGCTGGTTATGACACCAATTTACCCTTTCGCATTCTGAAACACACCACAAATATGCGAACGAAATGAGTGGCCACTGCACTATTAAGACCGTATTTATGCCAAAAGTAATTTTCTTCAATTTTTCCAAAATGAATTCCATCTAGGAAACAGTATATATTCCCACCCCTCCCAAAATAGATGTAATTGTTTTCTTCTTATAACATAACAGTATTTTATTAGGCCTCCCGCTCCAGTTTAGTACCCATTTCTCTCTCTCTCTCTCTCTCTCTCTCTCTCTCTCTCTCTCTCTCTCTCTCTCTCTCTCTCTCTCTCTCTCTCTCTCTCTCTCAGTCGAATGAGTGTAAGAGATTCATGACTAGTTGTATACATCCATTAATGTTTTTAGCTTTTCTTATACGTTTGCTTGAATTTTAATATACTTTTCTAGCGTATTTTTATGTTGTGAAATTAAAATTAAACAGTTCTCCAGAAAACATAGTTTTGATGTATATGTTGTTGATTTAATTGGAATATATTTTGTGAGGACATCATCGGGTGTTTTTAGCAGGCGCTATTAATATTTAGTGTCTCAGATGTATTTATATTATCCATTTATTGCAAGTGTCATGTCATGCTTTCCTTAATAAAATCTTCTCATGGTCTTTGTTATTTATAGAAAGCAGATTGTTAAATTTTTTTGTTATATTCCATTTAAATATATTCGTTATTTTCAGACTACTTTAACATGTCATTGCAAGCAACATTATTCGCTTGAAGCCGACATAACTTGGTTTCAAGTTTCGTTCTAAGTATATATTAATATTAATGAACTCAGCAGGAGACACTATATATAGAGTTTGGCCTTCTTTGGGGTACATGGATATCAAGATTGGAGAGTAGTTCACACAATAAAACAACCTTGGTCAATAACGGCAACATATTTCATACAATACAACCTTCTATGTCAATAACGGTCACCTTGTTCAGTGAACAAAGCCATCTAGGTCAATAACGGCCACATATTTCATACAATAAAACCATCTAGTTCAATACGGCGCATATCATTAAACTGTATCGTATCTTGTCTCTATTATACGACGCGTGAAATCGTCTTTCAATCTAAGATGTTCATTAAGCCAGAGAGCTTCCAAACTTAATGTCATTATTTGGTCAGAGATGTTACAATCTTAATGTCATTACTAGGTCAAAGAGGTTTCAACCCTAATGTCATTATTAGGTCAGAGAGGTTTCAACCTCATTACTAGGTCAGAGATGTTATAATCTTAATGTCATTACTAGGTCAGAGAGGTTTCAACCCTAATGTCATTATTAGGTCAGAGAGGTTTCAACCTCATTACTAGGTCAGAGATGTTACAATCTTAATGTCATTACTAGGTCAGAGAGGTTCCAGCCTAAATGTCATTGTTAGGTCAGAGAGCTTCCAGCCTTAATGTCATTATTACGCCAGAGAGCTTCAAACCTTAATGGCATTATTAGTTCAGAGAGGTTTCAACCTTAATGTCATTATTAGGTCAGAGATGTTCCAACCTTAATGTCAGTATAAAGTCAGAGAGGTTCCAACCTGTAAGTCAGTTTTAAGGCAGAGAGGTTCCAACCTTAATGTCAGTATTAAGCCAGATAGGTTCCAACATTAATGTCAGTATTAATCCAGAGCTGTTGCAAACTAAACGTCATTATTAACCTAGAGAGTTTCGAAACTTAATACAATGTTAATGTCATTACTAGGTCAGAGATGTTACAATGTTAATGTCATTACTAGGTCAGAGATGTTACAATCTTAATGTCACTACTAGGTCAGAGATGTTTCAACCTTAATGTCAGTATAAAGTCAGATAGGTTCCAACCTGTAAGTCAGTATTAAGCTATAGCTGTTGCAAACTAAACGTCACTAGAGAGTTTCGAAACTTAATGTCATTAAGCCAGAGAGGTTCCAAACTAATGTAATTATTAACCCAGAGCGGTTCCAACCACAATGTCATTATTAAAACATAGAGGTTCCAAACACTTCAATGACACTATTAGACAGAGAATGTACAACCTTAATGTCATTTTAAGCCAGAGAGGTTCCATCCATAATGTTATTATTAAACTAGTGAGGTCTCAACCTGTGTGTCATTATTAGGCTAGATATGTACCAACCTTATTTTCATTATTTTCATTATTATGGCAGAGAGGTTCCTTCTTTCGTGTTATTATTATTATTATTATTATTATTATTATTATTATTAGTAGTAGTAGTAGTAGTAGTAGTAGTAGTAGTAGTAGTATTATTATATGAAGCCAAAGATGTTATTAACCTTATGTCATTATTAGGATAGAGAGGTTCCGATTTGATGGCATTACAATGTCAGATACGTTCGATTCGGATGCCAGCATGCTATTGTATCAAACATTTTCTCAAACTTTGTCCAAATAGAAACGTTTTCCAACCATTTTTAGTTTGTTCTCTCTCTCTCTCTCTCTCTCTCTCTCTCTCTCTCTCTCTCTCTCTCTCTCTCTCTGTACACACACACACATATACGTATGTATGTATGTATGTATGTATGTATGTATGTATGTATGTATGTATGTATGTATGTATGTATGTATGTATGTATGTATGTATGTATGGGTGGATGGACGGATGGTTGGATGGATGGATGGATGGATGGACGGATGGATGGATGGTTAAGATAGTAACTTTATTACTAGGAATAGAAGTAAGGTAGTAGTAGTAGTAGTAGTAGTAGTAGTAGTAGTAGTAGTAGTAGTAGTATTAGTAGTAGTAGTAGTAGTAGTAGTAGTAGTAGTAGTAAACAACCATTGTGAGATAGGTAAAAGGCTCCAGTGCCTCGATTCCAGCAGTTGTTGGTTCGAAGCCCGGCAGATACAAGCCATAGGTTTACAAAAATGGTTTTCAGCATCCGACTCTCACTAGCATCTGATGCATATATGTGGCTATACCAACAACATGTTCTCCGACGTTTGTTTGACTGGCGGCGGTTTAATAAAATGGTGGTGATACATTTGTTTGTCAAGTTTGTGGCGTGATGCCCCAAAATATAGACATCACCATTAACTGCCACATTGTAGACATAGTAGCTGTGTGACTAAAAGCGTTAAAGCTACGTTAAAATCCCACACCCCAACACACACTCCCCTCAGCTAACTATATATCTAACTTGACAGATACACAGACCAGGACTTAGGTAACTACTATTCCACGTGGATACTTGCATGCAAGCACTACACATTTCCGTTATTATTGAAATTTATTATTCCGATTTGTACTCTCTATCAGCCATGTTTGTTTGCTCATGTAAACCTGCCTAACGGGATATTCATGTTTTAACTAAATTCAGTTGAATATCCATTATAATATTTCTCTGTACACGCCAAAAGTTTGGTAGATAATGTCAACACTTAATAACATAGCTTGTTGTCATGCACTGATTGGTTGGTTGTCTGTATGATAACAAGACTTTGCTTGGAGACAGGTACAGTCACAACATAGAATACAGTCTGGTTAACTTGGGAAACGTGCATTTTAAAGGAATTATATATATTCTGTAAGTATGAGTCCATTTACTTTACGTAACATTAATTCATATTGATTCAATGTATGAAAATGTACTACAGTAACTCAAATCAAGGTCACAAAAAACTATCTGGGAGTTGTAAATTTGATGATTAATCAGTAATTAAATTTACAAATTTTACATTTCCAAACATACGTTATTGATGATGCAGCAGAGAGTTGAGGAGTCTCAGTGAGTCAGATGTTCACATATTATATTACAGTTAAATCACATCTATGTATTTTAATGTACATTTTAAAAAATGAGTGCGATTATAAAGTAAACATTATCACGTACGCGTCATTCCCTGTGACTGTGAGGTCAATGAAAGCAGATGGAGAGTTTTTAGCAGCAATAATTACTTGTATTTACACGGATTGCCCACCGCCATTATTATTAAACTCACCACTAACACCCTATCTACATTATTTACATACACGCCTAACTCCCCAACTACATTATTTACACACACCAATAACACCCCATCCACATTATTTAAACACAACAATAACACCCATCTACATTATTTCCACACACCACTAACACCCCATCCACATTATTTCCACACACCAATAACACCCCATCCACATTATTTCCACACACCAATAACACCCCATCTACATTATTTCCACACACCACTAACACCCCATCCACATTATTTAAACAGAACAATAACACCCCATCTACATTATTTCCACACACACGACTAACACCCCATCCACAATATTTAAACACAACAATAACACCCCATCTACATTATTTGCACACATCACTAACACCCTATTACTATTATTTACATACACCACTAACACCCCAACTTCATTATTTACACACACCACTAACACCCCATCTACATTATTTATACACACCACTAACACCCCATTTACATCAGAGGCGTAGCGATGATATTTTGCGCCCAGGTACAAACTATAAAATTGGCGCCCCAGCGATATTGTGACAGATTTATTACCCTTGTTTTCTTATTATAATGTAACGTTGCAAGCCTCATTTTGGCGCCCCTGTACCTTGGTGCCCGGGGACAAATGTATCCCCCCGCCCCCCCCCCCCGCTACGCCTCTGATTTACATTATTTTCACACACCACTAACACCTATCTACATTAATTACACACAACACTTACTCCCCATATACATTATTTACACACCGCTAACTCACATCTATAGTTCTAAAACCACCACTAACTCTCAATTTACAGTATTTACATCTACTACTAACTTCCTAACCACATCATTTACACCCACTAACTCCAAATCTTTTTGTAGTTTCTTATATTTAGCTTCCCATCTACATTATGTATACCCATCAGTAACACCCCCATCTACAGTATGTATACCCATCAATAACTCCCCATCTACAGTATGTATACCCATCAGTAACTTCCCATCTACAGTATGTATACCCATCAGTAACTCCCCATCTACAGTATGTATACCCATCAGTAACTTCCCATCTACAGTATGTATACCCATCAGTAACACCCCCATCTACAGTATGTATACCCATCAGTAACTCCCCATCTACAGTATGTATACCCATCAGTAATTTCCCATATACAGTATGTATACCCATCAGTAATTTCCCATCTACAGTATGTATACCCATCAGTAACTTCCCATCTACAGTATGTATACCCATCAGTAACTTCCCATATACAGTATGTATACACATCAGTAACTCCCCATCTACAGTATGTATACCCATCAGTAACTTCCCATCTACAGTATGTATATCCATCAGTAACTTCCCATCTACAGTATGTATACCCATCAGTAACTCCCCATCTATAGTATGTATACCCATCAGTAACTTCCCATCTACAGTATGTATACCCATCAGTAACTTCCCATCTACAATATGTATACCCATCAGTAACTTCCCATATGCAGTATGTATACCCATCAGTAACTCCCCATCTATAGTATGTATACCCATCAGTAACTTCCCATCTACAGTAAGTATACCCATCAGTAACTTCCCATCTACAATATGTATACCCATCAGTAACTTCCCATCTGCAGTATATATACCCATCAGTAACTTCCCATATACAGTATGTATACCCATCAGTAACTCCCCACATACACTATGTATTCCCATCAGTAACTTCCCATCTACAGTATGTATACCCATCAGTAACTTCCCATCTACAGTATGTATACCCATCAGTATCTTCCCACCTACAGTATGTATACCCATCAGAAACTTCCCATCTACAGTATGTATACCCATCAGTAAATTCCCATCTTCAGTATAATTGCAATCAAAGTAGCTAGTATTGGAAAGTACTGTTTCGATTGGTCAGAATGTTACCACGTGATCAAAATGAATTGCGTTCATTTCAGTAAAGTTAGGAGAAACTACTTTTCAAAGAATACCCATAAATAGAGTCACGTGTACAGCAAGACGATAAACAGTGCTAGTGAAGGCATAAACGAAATAAGCATTACAGAAAATAAACAATTTTACAATTTCTTTTAACAATAATTGAATTACGTTAATCTGAAAGATTAAAGCAACATATACTTCACATTTTTATAAATAAGAATATTATTTCTTTGTTGAAATATGTTAAAAGTATGGATAAAATTGTGCGCTAGGTCAAGGTCACCGGCATTATGGCTATCGTGTCAGAATTTTGGAGATTCGTTCGCTAACTTTGCCTTATCAGAAAGATTTCGCGCATGATGATATTTATAATTTTGTCCCTTCTATATTTGACGTGCCTTTTTAAGTGGAAGAAGTATTACAAACTGAGTTGTCACTTCGTTTGACGGATAAAAGGCTGATTTAGCGGCCTACAGGATGATCACAAACAAAAACACTTAAAATCACTTAAGTCTCTAAAACATATCAGAACAGCGGTACTCAAAATCTACCAATAAAAAAACACTAAATGGGGCTATAAAACTTGTACAGGTAGATTTATTCATTCATTCAATAATCATAATAAATTAACTATACTAATAATAATAATGACCAGTATACTGGACTGTTAATTAATATAAGCATTGGTAATATTGCTTGATACTTAATTTTTTCTTATGTTTTCTTAAATTATATATTATGGAAAGGCAATATACTGTTTCATTCATGCCATTTTTAAACAAATAGACTTAATTTGCTTTTAAGTGAATACAATGTAGTTTATTTTTAAATTAATATTTGTGACAGCATAAGAAATGTAACAAATTTGTTATATAAATACAATTCATGGAAAGGACAAATGCAAGAATGATTGTTCCCAAAGATCTAAATATTTCAAATGTTATAAAATATTTTCTACCAAGCAGAACAACATATGACTTTCAGAATGACACAAAGATAAGAATATATTGATAGAAATGAAGTCATCTGAGTCTGCACATTTGGTCCAAATGTTAACCATATTGTATGCCAAAGCAGCCCATAAGGTCACCACAACATGAAAGAGGATGCTTCCTGAAGACCGAGCTAAAGAATACCATAAAAACACTTTTACAAATGTTGGAGCTATTATTAATTGCTTTATTCAGGTTGAATGTCGTCATTCAATTAATAATTTATTGTTACACACACTGAGTTTAAAATTCAAACAACATGTTAAATGTTAAATGGAAATATAAAGTTGAACTCGACACATGCCATTTATTCCTCCATCAGGCATGTATGCGATCAATCAATACCTGATGCATGATAATCCTATCACACTCACATACAGGGTTTGTTTATACCTCTCCATCCACTATGTTACACTTGGATTAGAATTCCACAGCCAATTAATACCCACCAATCTCGAAATCAAATTTGATGAAACAGGGGCTGAATATGTCAATTTGACCCATCAAACTATGGAAAAGATCATCATGGAGACTTAAATGCTAAGGAGGAAAATTCTTACATGGGGATGTATGCAGCTGGTGGTCAAAACTGCACAGTCAGGTCAGTAAAATACTACCTCACACACATTAATCCAAGAGCTGAATCACTGTTTTATCACATTGATAAAAATGCTGTTAAAAATCCCCAATTTTGTCAAATATTGTATGCCACAAAATGAGTTGGACAGAGACAATTAAGCAGGTTTATGCCTGACATATGCAAAAATACCCATATATCTGCAAGATATACTGCTCACTCTCTTTGTGCCAAAGCTTTGGATGCAATGATCAACACCAACCTTCCTGCTAGGTACATTATGTATCTGTCTGAACACTCCAATGAACTATCACCGAAACCATACACAAGGCCCAGCACTCAACATTAAAATAACAATGATTAACATTCTTTTCAATTGATGTTCAAATGTAACATTGTCTGCTCAAGAATCTTTTGCAGTACTCACTTTCATGCAAATGTAAATGTTCAAATGACCTCAACAAACTCAAGAAATCTAACTCAAGAAACTATTGAAATGACCCTTATAAACCCAAGCCGTACATATCAAGTAACTGTTACTGAATCTGCTCAAAATCTCTATCAAACACTATATGCTAATAAAATAACCTCTATGACAAGTTCATCCAACTATCATTTTAATAAACTCACCTTCAACTTTAGTTGCAACTAAACAAAGTGCAAACAAGTTAAGAAAATACATGATATGCAAGTTACGCATCAACTATCCAGTCTAGAACAATAATTTTTGTCATGTATAACTCCTGGTACTTTTTATGTCAATTTCCAATTAATAATTTTATATAAATTTTCTAAACGTATGTCCCAAACTTAATGAGAGGGATATGGTTATGAACCATTGTCAATAAACAAATCATGGAAAAAAATAGAGAGATAAAATAAGTACTCAATTATTTTAAAACTGTGTATGTCTGAACCAACAAAAATGATCACACACTTTATATAACCTAACCTCATACACCTAGATGTATTAGTCAAGCCTGTTTATATACACGAAAATAGGTTTAGAAGAACGAAATTAGATCACCCACGTGTGATAAATATGCAAAATCACACTGGCAGTATATGAACGCATACATTCTTGGCCATTAATCCTGACTTTAAATATAGAGCTCCACTTTGAATACACGTGTTCATTAAGGTAAAATATCAAAATCACGGTAGCAAATTCCATACATCATTTTCCATTGAATCAACGATTAGTATTATCATGACCTTATTACGATCAAGCAGGACAACCCCAAGTGCTATAAATAGCTACGTAAAAAACACCAAATTATGTATTACTACGCTTAGTTAAGATTTATGTTTCTTACTGATGGAAACAAAATAACATAGCAACAAATGAAATTTCAATTATAAGAGTTTAACGTTGTTTTTTCTGCGTTGTGTGATATTTACTTCATTGAAATGAACTGAGCTGATTGGGTTGATTTTGAAACTGAGGTTTAAATTGCAGAGATCAAAATGGCAGACATTTCTGAATAGGCAAGTAATGGCTATGATATGGTGCCAGTTGTTATCAAATATAGATAAATTTTGTTGGTGAAATGTACTTTTACGCAGTGATGGTTGTGATCTTGACTTAGTTTAATTAAACTATTTACAATCCCTATTCCAGTATAGGCTACCTGGTAATACACCCCACCTGCGATCAATATCTACAAAACAGTATAAAATTCCGAAACCAAATAAGGAATTATTCAAGACAAGTTTCCAATACTCTGGAACTTTGCTCTGGAATATTATTCCAGTTGAGATTAGAAATGCCCACTTTATTTCCATCTTCCAAACCCAATATATCCAGTGGCTTCTGAGATGCTGCTGCATTAAATAAATTCCTTATATGAGAGCCTCAAGGTAGATCAGTTCTTAGCTAATTGTGTTACCCTCTTTAAATAAAGTCATTATTATTATTATTATTATTATTATTATTATTATTATTATTATTATTATTAAACTAAGCAGATGATAACTACCAGTTGTTAGCTGTTTTGGTTTTACTTGCCTTGGATATCGACAATGATGAAAACGTAACAGTTTTCAAGCTAACTGGAACTCTTTATGTGTACCTAATTAACCAATAGTGAAGACTTAACAGTTTTTAAGCTAACTTGAACTCTTTATGTTTACCTAATTAACCAATAATGAGGACTTAACAGTTTTTAAGCTAACTTGATCTCTTTATGTTTACCTAATTAACCAATAATGAAGACTTAACAGTTTTCAAGCTAACTGGAACTCTTTATGTTTACCTAATAAACCAATAATGAAGACTTGACCGTTTTCAAGCTAACTTGATCTCTTTATGTTTACCTAATTAACCAATAATGAGGACTAACAGTTTTCAAGCTAACTTGATCTCTTTATGTTTACCTAATTAACCAATAATGAAGACTTAACAGTTTTCAAGCTAACTGGAACTCTTTATGTTTACCTAATTAACCAATAATGAAGACTTAACAGTTTTCAAGCTAACTGGAACTCTTTATGTTTACCTAATTAACCAATAATGAAGACTTAACAGTTTTCAAGCTAACTGGACCTCTTTATGTTTACCTAATAAACCAATAATGAAGACTTGACCGTTTTCAAGCTAACTTGATCTCTTTATGTTTACCTAATTAACCAATAATGAGGACTTAACAGTTTTCAAGCTAACTTGATCTCTTTATGTTTACCTAATTAACCAATAATGAAGACTTGACAGTTTTCAAGCTAACTTGATATCTTTATGTTTACCTAATATACCAATAATGAAGACTTAACAGTTTTCAAGCTAACTGGAACTCTTTATGTTTACCTAAGAGACCAATGATGAAGACTTATCAGTTTTTAAGCTAATTGGAACTCTTTATGTTTACCTAATTAACCAATAATGAAGACTTAACAGTTTTCAAGCTAACTGGAACTCTTTATGTTTACCTAATAAACCAACAATGAAGACTTAACAGTTTTCAAACTAACTGGAACTCTTTATGTTTACCTAATTAACCAATAATGAAGACTTAACAGTTTTCAAGCTAACTGGAACTCTTTATGTTTACCTAATATACCAATAATGAAGACTTAACAGTTTTCAAGCAAACTGGAACTCTTTATGTTTACCTAATAAACCAATGATGAAGACTTAACAGTTTTTAAGCTAACTGGAACTCTTTATGTTTACCTAATAAACCAATGATGAAGACTTAACAGTTTTTAAGCTAACTGGAACTCTTTATGTTTACCTAATTAACCAATAATGAAGACTTAACAGTTTTCAAGCTAACTGGAACTCTTTATGTTTACCTAATAAACCAACAATGACGACTTAACAGTTTTCAAACTAACTGGAACTCTTTATGTTTACCTAATTAACCAATAATGAGGACTTAACAGTTTTCAAGCTAACTGAAACTCTTTATGTTTACCTAATATACCAACGATGAAGACTTGACAGTTTTCAAGCTAACTGGAACTCTTTATGTTTACCTAATATACCAAGGATGGGAGGACCATGATTTAACATCCTGGCAACAATTATTTCAAAAGACAAACCTTTACCCATGCAGAACAGAAGCTCAAGAAGAATCCACCCTTGAATCAAACTGAATGCCAGTAAGTCTCTCAGCTGTAAAAACAGTTATACATTTATGTGTTTGATTGAGTTAACTATGTCTCCCATCCATTGGAGACAAAAATAAAGAGCATGTTCAAGATTGATTTCATTTGCATTCCATGATCGATCATTAAAGTATGGAATTATATTAAAACCTGTCTACAGCAGGGACAGCTAGCTCTAAACTTGGTTTAAAACAAATTTATATACTGTGAACCGAATCTTCACCTTCATCTTCTACTTCTTCTTATTTCACATGTATTATTTATAGCAGTAGCAGTATGCTCTCAAGATACATATATTTTGTTTAGATATTTAGCAACAAATCAATAAAACTACAATTGTGTACATTCACTTATTTATCTCTTGCTCTTTCTCTTCTTGACTCAGATTGTTATGTCTTTATTATTTTGTGATAATTCAGTACAGTACATTTGTTAACTTTGATGCATTACAGCCATTTCTCAATACATTTTCTGATGCATATAGTTTTGAGTTTCTCTTTCTGTACATCGTTATTGTCACAAATTATTACCTAGAATCGATTATTTTTAAAAATAAAACTTATGGAAAAAAAGAGTACATGCAATTGAAAAATAACCTCTCTCTCTCTGTCTCTGTCTCTGTCTCTCTCTCTCTCTCTCTCTCTCTCTCTCTCTTACACGAGAAATGTTTTTTCTCATTAATAGTAGAAATGGCTCCTAAATAAAATTACTTATTTACAGTTTAGCTGTAATTATGAAACACAAGACTCTCTTTTTGTTAGGCATGAAAATGTATTCAGACTGAAAATTGATGGATTAAGTGGTTGCTCAAATCCACCAAGATCAAAAGACTGTTCACTTTTTTTTTATCTTGGATAATTAGTAAATTAGTAAATGGGGCTATTGGTTGTAGCACCAAAAATGTTAATCTGAGTTGACCCCTGATCCTTCACATACCATTTTTTTACATTTATATTTGGGTGTAGAGTCAAAGTCACTTGCTATGGGACATGCAGTAAGTTATTTTTGCTTTATTCTAAATACACAATCCTCCAATAGTACAAAGTTTACTTGATAAGTAAATGAAAATCTTTGATTGGCATGCATGCACACCAATATCAAACAAATTATTCTTACAATTTCCTGAAAAAAATCAGATTTTTAATGTTTATGGAATTGTTCAAATTTAATTTTCCAAATGTGTTAGTGTCAGTAAGAGAGGTCTAGGATTTTGTGTTGTTGTTGTAAATCACAGAAAAACAATTATATTTATCATATTGTGAATAAGAAAATAATTTTCAATGAATGATTAAACCAAAGATACTTTTATTTGAAATCCTCCCCCCCCCCATAAAATGGTTGGTTCCTTAGAGAACATACTAATAAAGTCTCTCCTACTACACTGAGCCATGCTGTGCAAACTGATTGACAGAACAAAATATTTAAAATTCATACTCATTAGTTAGGTCTTCTCAGATTAGGATTACAAGAGGTTTACATCACTATAAACTGCATCACTGCAGACATTAGAGCAATATATGACTGAATTTTTTTTAAAGCTATGTTAAAAACCTTAATCAAACGAACACAAACAAACGAGGTTTACAACAATTTATTGTTTAAAAACTTTGTGCATTGATCATACTACTTGTCATCTTAGAGAAATCTGAGAACACAGTGGTAGCACTCAAGTAACCATACTTGCAAATGGCAATTTACAGTGTTGTGCATGGAATTAAATGAGTGGTAAATGCCTTTATAACACTTTGCTCATTGGCATGAAAACAGTATTTAACATTAAGTGAATATTTATAGGAATGTCCGACTGTGTTTATTGGGGTGGTATACACATGGATGTTTTTGAAGTCACTAGGATGTTTGACCTCATAAATCGAGGCATCCTGGAAAATTCAGGTGTATGGTGTGAAGGGATAACATTTGCAGAACCTCAAAGGCGAGATAATTTCAGTTTAATAGTTGAGGTAACTGTTTCCTGCAGTTTAAATTGGGATTTATAACTTTTATTGAACTTGCTTTTAGAAAATGTAAGCTTCAAACACAATTTCCCATCATCAGTGAAACAGTGAGAATAAACAAAATCTGGAAATTGTGTTATACATCTATTTATTACAAGTTTTGTTTTCTCTTGTATCTCTGTTGTCACCTTACAACCAAATGTCAATAATTACAGTTGTCCAGAAAAAATATATGTAAATATCGCGAGTAGATATATAGATTACAATCAGCTGGATTGCAGATAAAGTTAGAGGGAAAAAGCAGATGTACATGTATTAGGTAAAAGGCTATGTAGGATTTTGGAGAGGGGGGAGGAAGAGAGTAAAAGCAAGAAAAGCAAGACTAATTATTTGTTATACTTAAAACTCAAGAATTTGTGAATACATTTTATCCCTTTGCTTAACAGTTATCATGTAGTCCCCTTCAAATTGGCGACATGCAACAAAATATGAAAATCTGTCTTTTGGGAATGAACTGAGAAGTTCAACACTGATTTCTGTCTATTTAATTAATTGCCAAGCAGTATCTGTTAAGTCTTCTGTGATTATCACATAAACAATGCTCAATTTTTCTATCAATCCTGCTTTGAACGCACAAAATTATCATTGTAGTTCATTAGAGATGAGTGCCTTTTATTTCCAACCACAGACTTGCCTAAGAAATCTCATGAGTTGTATTATTAGCAGTTAAGGCAGCGGTTCTCAACCCGTGGGGCGCGACCCCGTCAGGGGTCGAACAACGATTTGCCAGGGGTCACTTACGATCATCGGAAATATACATTTTTACAGTTATGAACGAAAATAATTTTACGGTTGGGTCGCCACAACATTTGGAATTGCATTAAAAGGGTCGCGGCGCTAGAAAGGTTGAGAACCGCTGAGTTAAGGCATACTCATCATAAAATCTGTGACATGCATGAAAATAATCTTTGAAAAGCCGATTGTTTTGAGTTGGCACTCTGACAAACTGTCTGAGGCTAAATTGGGACCAGAAAGGTAACTATTATTATTTATTCCTGCTTTGTCAAAACTTGCTTTAAATACTGTAGTAAATATTCACTATTACATCTGTGTGATAAAATGGGATACAGACCTTAAAGTGCTTATTATATGGAAAGGACATACAATAGATGAGATAAATTGTAGCCAGGTATGCAGATGATGAATGCATTAGATATAAATGCTAAATAAATGCACCAATATATGTATAGTGGTGAGATCACAGGGTATAAACTTTGCAGAACAAAAAACATTGGGAACCGAACAGAACCCTTTTAGTAAATTAGCTTGTGAAGTTACCATATTTTAGCCAACCACTGACATTCAATAAATTTTCTTTTATTTTATATGCCTTTATTAATTTAGTGGACTTGCCCATGGACTTGTGCCTTCCAGAGCTGTATGTCTGAGCTGAATTTATGTTTGTCTCCAGGGCTTGGCAAGTGGATTCATCATAAGGTGGCAAAAGCACAATATTAGTTGGAGGTAGATTTTGTCTGCAGTAAAAATTTTCAACTAGCCATCAGGCTAATTATTGTGTGGATGAAGTAAGAATATTTACAGGAATCTTAAATGACCATAATATTTGAGATATGCCACCCAGAATCCAGAAATACTTTTCATATCGTCAAATTCAATAATTGTGCTTATGAGTGTATATAAAAAATATCACTTTTTGTAGGATGTCATAGCTTATGCGTGTATATTAAAAATATCACTTTTTGAAGGATATCATAGCTTATGCATGTATATTAAAATATCCCTTTTTGTAGGATATCATAGCCTATGAGTGTATATTTAAAAAAAATCACTTTTTGTAGGATATCATAGCTTATGAGTGTATATTAAAAATATCACATTTTGTAGGATATCATATCATATGAGTGTATATTAAAAATATCACTTTTTGTAGGATATCATAGCTTATGAGGGTATAATAAAAATATCACTTTTTGTAGGATATCATAGCTTTATTTGTTTCTTAATATACGTAAGTTTTCCTTTAAAAATTTCAGGTAAAATGAGTCAGGGTGACAGATTGAATTTCTACCGCCTTTCCCTGCTGATAATGGATGGAGGTACCCCAACACTTAAGTGGCTTTTTGAAAAGCAGTATGCTGCCTATGGAGATCTTGAAATATTTCTGAACTCTAGGACAACTGTACTTGATGGCCTGTATAGAAGAAAGATCATCAATCGAATGCAAATGGACCTTCTCAGACCCAGCACAGGAATCAATCCATCTGTTGAAAGGTTTAATACATCTTTGCTAATAACACTTTTAACTAATATATGTTCAATACAACCGCCAAGTTGTGGTTGGAAAGTATCCCCAGCAGCTAGTGATTTATGTACAGGGGCTGACATTCTCAGGGTCAGGGATGCTAGAAACAACCTATTTCACCATGCCAGATGTGGCATCAGTGATGCAGAATTCCAACTAGAAAGCTCCAATGTTTCTGATGCCATTTCAAGACTCTCCAATCAACTTGATCAGCAACAGCGAGAGAATATTCATCAGATCATCAATGATGCCAGACATGCAGCCAGAGATTTTGGAAGGGAGAAAGAAATTTGTAATCTCATCTTTTTAGATAAAATTGATGAAATTCATCGCTTGCTTCAAGGAATATATGATAGAATCATCGATGGAGCAATTACTGGTATGGGGCTAATATTACTAAAATGTATGCCTAATATGCATATAATTGTGTGTGCGTATGTGTGTCACTCACTTCACATTCTGTACTAAGTCTTACTGTATTCACAGATAGACAGAACACTGTAAAGTTAGTAAATTAGCCTCTTTTGTCTTTGGAATATGGATCTTTTCTCAAAGGAATGCAAAATTCGTAAGGAACTTGAAAAATATGGTATATGGTATGAACAGGTTTGAGTGACCTATATAAATATGTCTTTGTGTTGGGATATTATGATATAATATATAACACATAAAACCAAGTAAAATGAAGAAAAAAAACATTATATTGTATAGATTCAAATATTGCAAACAAACTTGAAGATGAATCAAAGAAAACCTGTGGCTGTTAAAATAATTTCTTTATGATTTGGATAATGAAAAAATATAAGGTTTCAAAAACATTATACTGCATCATCAGGAGATATTGGTAAAAAGTACCATCCCATAATTTTATATTGTGTTGTGCGTTTGACGTCATTTTTCAGCATATGATAGGACACACATGATGGCCAGTATATCTGGTGGAGAATGAAAACCCAAGTAATACTCGCTACTGGCAAATTTTCTCACATACCCACTTAGGCCAAACCTGAGACTTGAACCCACATGGAAAGAGGTGCATTTGCAGTGATTACTGAGCACTGTTGACCCCTCTGCCAGCAGAGGCCCCTGCATTATTTATCTAATTAATCGGTATTTTGATCTCTCTGCCACCCTGCAGTATTTATCTTCTAATGTTAATGTGTTTAATTCTATGAAAGTATCTTCCAAGGAAGAGAGTCGACATAATCAGAATTACAGTGAAGAGTCCATTGTGCCAGATTCATTATGTCCAGATTTTTCACTTCACCTAGTCTCAGAGTTTTGAGTTTCTAATCAATCGGTCTATTGATGAAGGGGTATCAATAATATTGATAAACAATGAAAACCGTGGACCATATTATTCAGTTTTAATTGTTCGCCTGTAAAGCTAATATTTTTGTTTTCTGTATGGTTGTAATGCCAGTGTGAATGATACCTTTGTAACTTGATGAATTTTGCAAGTCTTTGACACACACACAGATATATATATATATATATATATATATATATATATATATATATATATATATATATATATATATATATATATATATGAAGAATCAAAATGATAGTTGCTCTTTTAATGTCAAGAAGTAATTTTAAACAGACCAAAGAAACACCCAGAAATGTTAGTAGGTATTCTTCAGCCTTATGATCAGTTACGCGGGTACCTAATCAAAAGAAAATTAAATGTATTTAAACCTGAACTGCATTGTTGTAAGTTAATGTTGACATGAACAAAAGTTTTATTTTTCTTCCGTAGTTGAAGTGTTCAAGTTTTTGTTTAGATCCATCTGAAGGATAACTTGTGATTGAGTCAGACTTGCATTTTAAAAAAAAAGATAGATAGATAGATAGATAGATAGATAGATAGATAGATAGATAGATAGATAGATAGATAGATAGATAGATAGATAGATAGATAGATAGATATATAGATAGAGAGAGAGAGAGAGAGAGAGAGAGAGAGAGAGAGACATAGATAGATAGATAGATAGATAGATAGATAGATAGATAGATATCTGATAGATAGATAGATAGATAGATAGATAGATAGATAGATAGATAGATAGATAGATAGATAGATATGAAGCAGAATTAGGAATAATAAAACTGTAAAATATATATTGAATGGAATATGTCACAGGTAAATTGACAACTTAAACTTTGTTCTAGTTAAATTCACACTAATCCACAATGCTTGACATTTTAAATGCATTTATTGCTAATAATTTATATAATAATAAAAACATAATGAAGACTTTGGATAGTGCCTAATTTTTTAGAAGCTCTAAGCGCTTTACAACATAATTAATAATATGACTACAAAAACAAACCACCATGAAATTAGAAAACATAAAATTTTGCTGAAAAGTTTGAAGGTAGGAAAGATGATTAGGTTTTTATTATTTGCAGTCTAGGTGACTTTTAAGAGCAAGCTTGAAAGGAATCACTGTCTTTGTGTCTAATTTCAATTTCGTAATTCGTTCAACATTGCTGGGCCCTGCTAATGAAGAGATCATTGTTCATATAATTTGTTTTTCATATTGGGGATAAGAGCAGCAGGGAGGTGTGCTCTAATCATAGTACTCTAAGGATGATAATGAGCAGCAGCTGCTGTGTTTTTAAGTTTTAGAACTTTCTAGATCATGAAACAAATCAGACATAATCAAGTTACAATAGTCCAGTCTCGAAAGTACTACTGAAGACACAAATGTTTTAATGGCATCAAATGAAAGATATATGCGAATGGAGCTGATGCGTCTCAGCTCAAGATATGCAGCCTTGTTGGTGCAATGTGTGAGTACTGTCCAGATTAACACCTGGGGCTCATACTATGTGAATTTAATGTTGGTGTTGATGATATTTATTGTTTGAGGTAAAGGATGTGAATGAGAAAGTCTTTGTGTTGTGATCAAAATGACCTCAGTTTTATCATCATTCATCTGCAAATTGTTACATGTTTTCCATAATTTCACATCAGAAATGCATGTCTCTACACCTTGGATGGTAGAATCAACTTCAGTTACTTGGCTAGATTTTTATATTTGGGTGTTATCAGCGTACAATTGGCGAGACACTGGATGATGATCTATGACACTTGAGTGAATCAGGTTGTATAGAATGAAGATAATAGGTCCAAGAACAGACCTGTGGAACACCACAACATTGATCGACTGGGCTGGAGTGTATTCCATTTACAGATACAATTTGTGTTCTGTTGACTAAGTAGGACTTGAACCAATGTAAGGCTGTATTGTATATATTTGTAAGATTAAGCAATATTAAATTTAATTTAAGGTTTAGCTGTGTCAGAAGCAAGTCATTCATTGCCGAAGGATGAAAAAATGTGCATTTGTTATACTTTAATTAAGAGGGCCTCAAGGGAGAATAGTCCTTGACTAATGAGTCGCCCTCTATAAATAAAGCATTATTATTATTATTATTATTATTATTATTAATATTATTATTATTATTATTATTATTATTATTATTATTATTATTATTGTGAATGCCAAATATATGCTGATAATGAAGTAATGTAAAAATTATATTGTGTCCAATGCTGCAGACAAATCAAGGCAGGTGAGGACTCTTATTTTACCGCTATCCAAAACAGAGAGAATGTCATTAAATACGTTCAGAAGAGTATTTTCAGTGCTGTGGCAAGGGCGATATGCAGACTGTTCATTGCTAAAAAGACTTTGAATTCATCTGTGATACAAGTTAGAACAACTTTTTCTAAGATTTATTTATATGAAATAATGGGAGATTAGAAAGTGGGTGGTAGTTCTTTAAATCATTATGGTCAAATTTTTGGTTTCTTCAGCAGAGGCTTTACAATGGCAGTTTTGAAAAATGATGGTAATTACTCGGATTAGAAAGAGGTTTTGAAGGGTTCAGTTAGTGAAGGCAATATTGGATGTAAGCACTCTAGCAGAAGTGATGTTGCAATTGGATCAGATTCACGTGACTTTAGTATACTCTTCATCACGAATGTACATACTAAATCCATAGAAACAGGTTAAAAAACTCCTAACATTTGCAGCGGAAATTAATTCTGTATTAAAAATGGTGACGAGTCAATTGAAATTGTGTTGTTGTCAAGCTTATCTCTAATGGTAATTGTACTTTGTCATGGAAGAAATTTGCAAACAAGTCTGGAACGTTGACTGGAGAGAAGGTAGTTAGAAGTGGTATACATGTATTCCTTGATATTAGCTTGTTAGTAATCTCAAAGATCTCTTTGGAACTTGAACTTTCCGTGATCTTAGTAGTGTAGTGGGATGATTTACCTGCATGGACTATATTTGTGATGTTCTTCTTAGTTGCTTCATAGTTATGCTTATGAATAGTGAGTGTGTTGGAAAGCCAAAGCCTCTCTGCTTTACGGCCATCTCTTTTTGTAGTGTGTAGCTGGTCCGTAACACAGCTATATCTTGGAGAACAGTTTTGAATTGATACACCACTACACTTGGTGGCTGGAGCATGTTGTATCAAGCAAGGAACACAGGCAGTCTAGTTGTTCTGCTGTAGGCGTTAAGCAAGTTGTTAGGTTTGCTTGGATGTCATGCATTAGTTTAGTTCTATTTATCATACGGAGGCGTCTCTTAGTAGGAAATAGTTAGTTGTTATTAATTAGCCGAATATTTTATGAAGTCTGATACGATATCTTGATCTAGGGTCATGCAAATTTATCATTACAAATCCATGTGGGACCGACTTAGCATGACTAAAGAAATTTCTGAAGAGATTATAATCCATATCACCGCTTCACCAGGTCTGGTGAATATTTCGTAGCATATGAGTCAATTCCATTAAACACAGCAAGAAGGTTACAGTTATCCCTGATCACTTTTGGTATTTGTGTATATCTCTGAGTAAAATAAATCAAATCCGTATTTTTATGTCTACATCTGGATCAGCATACTCATTCGTCCACCAACACCTTCGAGTAGCATTGTTTTATCACTGAGAATGACGGCAATTGCTCTGTAATCACCACCACCAGCAGGAGGATTGGTTTCATGTGCGTCGAATTATACGTGAGCCTGAACCATGGATTGTCTAGTTAAGCATAGATGTTCCAGTGAAAAGTAATAAATCAGATATAGGGTTCTAAAATCTAATTGTGATATTTGCAGACCAGTATCTACATTTTGATCACGTGCCATAAATGTCAGCAAACGATATGAGCGAGCTATTTGATTTTGTTTGTAATTAAGACAAATATTCATAGATGATTCCTGTTGACTGTTTATTCTTAATGAGATTTGGTTACCACCCGATTCATCAAATATCATATGGCTGTGCTCCTTTTGAATTTAATCTCGCAAAATCCTGGAATGCAATAAATATGTGTCGAGGTGCAGAAATTCCCCTGATGTAACATGCCATGAAACATCTCCACTAATGTGACTCTGCAGACTAGCTGTTGACGCTGTTAGCCATGACAACAATGATTTACCACCTACACTCATAAATGATAGTAATTTTTTTATTTGTAACGAGTAATTGTGTATGTTTTGTTGTATTTATTTTACCAGCAGGAACAGCAGCATGTCGCCAGATTGCATCATTATCATCACCTTTTTGCACGAGGAGAACTCTGTGTTTAGCTTCAAAGATAATTTTACTAACAGTTCTACAAAATCCAAATATTTGATGCGGTGGAATTGCACATGAAAGTAATCTATGCGGCCCCTTTAACATTGATACATATGTTGCAAACTCTAAGGTGTAATGAGGATTAATATCTACAACATTGAAAGCAGCTCCTGGTCTCACATATCCGGCTGGTGGATCAGCAACTGCAGTATCCCGTGTTGCCTTTACCCTAGTATATTGAATATTTTCAGTGTGATCATTAACATCCTTAGCAAACAACATAGATGGTCCAGCCAATCTTGTATAATCATCTGAATATCTCGCTAGCCCCACTACTGTTGTAGCGATATCAACATTATTCTGAATAGATTCTGTCTCTATTATCAGTCAATTAATCACTATGATAATCATTAATGAGTTCATAGAGAAATTCTCGATATACACCGATATATATATATGATACCACCTTCAGATAGTCGTCGCCAGATATCAGCGGCTTCATTAGTTATTTCCGGTGAGTGATTTCCAGCTCATTTACCCCCGATGCGAATTTTTAATCATGCTGTGTCGGAGAGAATATTATTAGGACATGGAACAAGACCACTGCCATGGGTTCCAGAATGAGAAAATCCCTCACCGGTAACACCAATTGCGCCTTGTGCATCGTGAGTTATTTCATCCAGTGATATGTTAATTCTTTCTAAATCATCATCTGTTATTTCTTCTTGTTGAGGTGAAAATGACTCTTGCTTTGAAGATTTGTTCTTTTTCTTTGCGATTTTAGTTGTTTTAATTTTTCTTTCCGCTGTTTTTTTTCTTCCATTTTTTTGTTGTCGTAGTTCTTCTTTTTGCTGTTGTAGTGTTTCTATATTTTGTTCTTTTAGGTCTTCATATTTAATATATGATTTATTTAACTTATTGAGATATCCTATATACGGTCCACTTTTTGTATCAACTCAGCTTAGGTGTGTTTTCATTTTATAAAGTACATCAGCCCAATGTTGAGAGTTTCTAATGTATGTTTTATGCTTCGGTTTCAACATTCTTTTCTTATCTTCATAATGCGTAGCAACAAATTCGATGAAATCATTTTTGTCACTTTTATCAATATATGCTAAAGCTTCCTCTGTAAATTTATTTCATAATTCTTCGACTATTTCTTCATCGTTTTTTTGGGACCGGATTGAAATCTTGCCAGAACAGGAAGATTTTGCAACAGTTTTGATGTTTGTTTAGTTTCTGTTGCTATTCTTTCAAGCTCAGGAAGAACACCTCTCTTTATTTCTTGTCCTTCCTTTCCATATATGACCTCTTGAGTGGTTGTAGTAATAGGTTTGAATAATTGTTCAGCACCTGTTGCAAAATCAACTTGAGCTTGCTGTCGCTGTTGAAGTTTATGTCTGACAGAATCTCTCACGGGGATAAATCTCTTTGTTGCATCTATCCGCTCTCGAGCTAGTCTTGTTGTTAACTCTTCTCATATCATTATTGTTATATCGTATGATTTAATTCATAACAACTAACAAAACTATGACAACAAGATATGCATCTGTGTTTCGGTTTCGTAACAAGCCTTAGTGTTGTTTTTTGACATATTTATTTGCTGTTGAAAAAGCCTTAATTTGACAAACAGCTCTAAAAATTGTTTGTTTAAAATCTAACCTAATTAGAGATGTCTGATTCATCCTCCTTGCTGCTCTCCATAAACCTCGAAAGAGCATGCTTTCAGGGATCATTCACAGTGATCCATGCCCATTCTATAGAGACCAGTTCCATTATGTGGTAGTCATCCTTGATAACTCAGAGAAAAAATGTGTGCAGAGAATTTCTCAATAAGCAACTGCGATAACTCCTGTCAGGAAGTACGGAAAGATGGTGGAAGTTTTTTTTCATAATAGTCTCCACTCTCTCCACCCCCACTGTGATATGAGGAGTTCCAAAAGTACATGTCAACTGTACTGTATTATGATGATAAAGATACATGGATCATGCTAAAATTCGCTAGTTTCAAACAAAATGGTTAATTTAGTAAAGTAAAGATTATAATGTTCCAAACAAATAGAAGTATCTGTTCCAGAGTGCATACTCTATGCAGAATTGATGAATGTAAAGTACTTCCAAGATTGCCTGTGTTATTCACCTGAAAATGTTGATAAAATTGCTGATGTACTATTGTCAAAATTTTATATGAGCTTCTCTGACCATTCCAGAGTCACACTTCACTCAGATGTGTTTACAAGGATAAATGTCTTGTTTGAAACAATATGGTCATGTCATTTGGATTCAGTATCAGAACTTGAAAGTGTGCTGGGATCCGAATTATACAAGAATTGAATAGAATTTAAAAATGTGACTTCTGGACCAAGTAAGTGTTTGAAATAAATTTAAAAGAATGAGAAGATCAAGAGAACTGCACTGTTTTAAAAGTACATATAAAACTAATCTATTTGTCTTCAAATTTGTGTCACAAATCATATTAGTTACAAGCTGGTTACTTATCATTTTTGAAGATACCACTTTCAGATCTATAATCAAGTTTGATAGGAACTACATTCCTGTTTATATATTTTGTTAAAATAAATATAAATGGAGAAAATCAAGTAGAATTGGCAAGCAGTATTTTCATTTCATTATGAATTTGTTTGAAGCAACATTATGATATACAAATTATATGATTTAACCACACCTTTATATGTTTCTTTATTCCACTAGATAGAGAAAATATGGGAATATGGCAAACCATTATTCAACGGATATGTGGTGCTCCTGCATCCTTGATGGAATCTATTTGCCAGACATTTCACATTGATTTTATTAGAACAGAAAGAGGGTCACTAGTTTTGATATTTAAGGCTGGGGACAACTTTAGCATTGAGTTTCTGCAACCAGAGTCTGTGAAGAAGGAAGTGAGGGAACTGCTGGAAAAAACATGTCCTGAGCATCACCCCCTACTTAAGGATCCAATACATGTAACCATCGTCATCAAATCTGCAAACTATGGAGGTAGTGATACTTATGGGAGATAGTGACATGGCATATTTCATATTTTATTTCAGAGGCTCAAAGTTAAAGGCATCACAAGGAAGTAAATATAAAAAAATCGGGTGTTTTATATCTGGCAGTTTCTTTAAATGAAATTTTAAAATTATAGATGTTTGCAAGCATTTTTAGCTGTTGTTTTTATATTATAGAAAGTAAGGGAAAAATGAGAAGAAAACACAAATATGCCATCACTTCAAGACCTTAAACCCATTTATTTCTGTATGCTGACCAACTTTTTTCAGATTACATGATATTGAATTAATGCCTGCCAATCAATTCTATAACTTTCAAGGTTGTGTCAATCATGTAATTGACTTGTCAATTTTCATTTTTGGTTCATAGTTGTGCCTGATTATAATGTGTTTTGCGATAAATGAGATTTTGGATATAGCAATAATTTGATAGGTCCCATAATCAAAATTATGTAAATTATACTTATATTTTTTTAATTTATTTTCAACACCTATCAGCTGAAAACTTTATATATAAACTACTGTTAGTACTTGATTTGGGCATTACCGGAACTTGTTTGTACACTTACTGTTTAATTCAAGTAACCATTGTTGTATTCAGGCAGTGTTAGATATTGTATTCCTAATAAGCTATTGCACACCCAAAATTACACATGTCTCAAATAAACCACTGTTGTAATTGTTCTGTGTCAACTATTTTATTTGGTTCCTGTGTACAGAACTGTCGAATTTGCCTTTTGTACTAATAGTACACAAGCAGACTGGCCATTTAATTTCACCAGTCATATAAAAGACCAGCTTATTGAATGCCATTGTTTATTGACACCCGGACAGTAATAGATCACAGAAAGGATTACCTGTGGCGTATCTTATGTACCTTCCACCATTCTGGTGGCCCATATGAATAAATTGTTCACCTTGGATGAGGGAGGTCATGGGTTCGAACCCTGTCCAATTCATAACAAAGATTGATAAAAATGGTACTAACAGCTGCCTCACTTGGCGCTCAGCATTAAAAGGTTAGTGCTAGGACTGGCTGGCCTGGTATAAGGATAATGTGACTGGGTGGGATATGAGGCCATACGTCTGTGTCCCAGTGTTAGATATTGCTAAAAACTGCACACATCATAGCAATACAAAGTCAAATTGTTCAAGCTATGTAAGTAAATCCAAAACATACACATGTACTTGCAGTGCTGTTGCAAATGCTTTCCACAAAATCTGTGGCAAAATATTCAAGATGGTGGACATTGTGATGAGCATACCTGCAACAAAACTAGACTGTTTTATAAACTCATGCCTGACAAAACTCAAGCCATGATCTGCTGTGAAGAAGAAATAGCGATTTTTTTAAAAAGGACATAATAAAAGTCCTTGCATGCATGAACAAGACAGGTAACAACAAACTGTGTCCCCTGGCTATTGGAACGTATGGGACAGTGCGACTCATAGTTCTCATCAACTAATTATACATTTAACTAGTGTTTTTGTTTACCCCATGTCCTTTACAAACACTAGTTTCGATCATTTTCTCCATTCTGCTTTTTTGTACATAATGCGATTGGCAGTTATGTACCCTGACTACAGCATTAATACAGGAGATAGCTGTATTTTTAAATCTGAGTTTATCTAGTTATGGTTTTGCTAATGATTTTTAGTGAGCTATAGAAGGCAAGGTTATGGTAATTTAAAGGCTCTTGGCAATATTTTTTTAATTTTTAAAACGAAAGATAATGCATTTAAAATTGTAAAATCTATTTGAAATTGCCTTCAAATGGCAATTTGAAGATAGATAAGAACTTTTTGATCTAATTTGTATAACACAGAATGTACACAGCACAGAAATAATACTTTACCTCAGTACCTTCTTGTAAATCAGTTTTTTGAAATTGACAGATTAATGCCTCACATGCTGTCTTTATATGTAAAGTTGTAATGGAGTCAGGATTTTAATGAAATAGTTTATATGTAAACTTGTAATGGAGTCAGGATTTTAATGAAATAGTTTATATGTAAACTTGTAAAGGAGTCAGGATTTTAATGAAATAGTTTATATGTAAACTTGTAAAGGAGTCAGGATTTTAATGAAATAGTTTATATGTAAACTTGTAATGGAGTCAGGATTTTAATGAAATAGTTTATATGTAAACTTGTAATGGAGTCAGGATTTTAATGAAATAGTTTATATGTAAACTTGTAAAGGAGTCAGGATTTTAATGAAATAGTTTATATGTAAACTTGTAATGGAGTCAGGATTTTAATGAAATAGTTTATATGTAAACTTGTAATGGAGTCAGGATTTTAATGAAATAGTTTATATGTAAACTTGTAATGGAGTCAGGATTTTAATGAAATAGTTTATATGTAAACTTGTAAAGGAGTCAGGATTTTAATGAAATAGTTTATATGTAAACTTGTAATGGAGTCAGGATTTTAATGAAATAGTTTATATGTAAACTTGTAATGAAGTCAGTATTTTAATGAAATAGTTTATATGTAAACTTGTATATGAGTCAGGATTTTAATGAAATAGTTTATATGTAAACTTGTAAAGGAGTCAGGATTTTAATGAAATAGTTTATATGTAAACTTGTAATGGAGTCAGGATTTTAATGAAATAGTTTATATGTAAACTTGTAATGGAGTCAGGATTTTAATGAAATAGTTTATATGTAAACTTGTAATGGAGTCAGGATTTTAATGAAATAGTTTATATGTAAACTTGTAATGGAGTCAGGATTTTAATGAAATAGTTTATATGTAAACTTGTAATGGAGTCAGGATTTTAATGAAATAGTTTATATGTAAACTTGTAATGGAGTCAGGATTTTAATGAAATAGTTTATTCTCAGTGAGGCTTAGAAACAAAGGATGAAAATTTTGTGTATTTCATTTTATAATCTAGAAAACAGTGTTTAGGAAAAAGAAAATAAAACTAAACAATTCATTTTGCAGAGAAGGAAGAGATACATTTCGTCCTGGAGACAATTAAGGACAGAAAGGAAATAGAAGGTACTATACTATCATAATTAACCCCATACTAATTGGGAAGTTATACTATCATAATTAACTCCATACTAATTAGGAAGGTATACTATCATAATTAACTCCATACTAATTGGGAAAGTATACTATCAACTCCATACTAATTGGGAAAGTAAGTTAGAATCATATAATAAATATTTCTTATTCAACGAAGTTGTCAACTGTAATGCAATTTGTGCATGTTGATGTATACTATTTCTTTTTGTACCAAAACGTGGAGACCGCACTGGATGTTTGAAGCTTCATTTCAGAACAACTATACATTTTAAATCTCTGAAATATTTTTTATACTAGATGATACAACTGCCTTTTGAACAAGTAAAAATATATTTTTTATCAGTATTAATTGCCATATTCTGAACAATTGAAAGTTAACTATATTTCCACTAACGTTTTTCCAGTGCTTTAAAAGCAAATTTTTTGTTTAATCCAGTTTCATTATATATAAATTTTCAATATTATTAAAGATTAGTAATAACTAAAGAGTTCAGGAACTTTAATTACGCATATAAAATTATTGACTTGTTGATTTGGGTTTTACACCATTTGTCAGCATAAGAAAGTCTATACATGACAGCTAATACATTCTGCTGAAGGAAGAACCCAGCAAAATTTGGGAAATACCACCTACACACAGGAAGCTTCTGGCAAGGTATATCACATAGACATGCAGGCCAAGCCTGATATTTGAACCCATATGAACAGAGGTGAGATGTCAGTGATGTATAAAGCCAAGGGCCTTTGACCACATGGCCACCCTGGTCCCCGTATCATTGACTTATTATTGTCTCATTTTCCATGTAAAATTCTTAATGTATTTTTTTTTACTCCAATGTAAAGACATTAACAATATAAATGTTAATTTTATGTTTAACAATATAACTGTCTAAATATATGCCAAGCATAAAATTTAACAAACCATGATTATTGACCGCATTAAATTTACTGATATTTGAATATCTATGATTCCTCAGTACTATTTGGGAAGTAAGGGCTGTTCCCATAAAACGTATATCCCCTGGGGATGGCACTTAAAAAAGCTATGTAAGAGATTGTGTTTCAAATCATTGAAAAAGTTACAGGGGAGGATTGTCAGAACAATTGAATATATATATATATATATATATATATATATATATATATATATATATATATATATATATATATATGTGTGTGTGTGTGTGTGTGTGTGTGTGTGGTAGCATCAACTTAAGTTCGGTGGCTAGATTTGTATATGTGGGTGTCGTCAGCATACAATTGGTGAGACACTAGATGATGATCTATTACACTTGAGAGTGGCTAAGTGTATAGAATGAAGACAACAGGTCCAAGAACGAACAGAACCCTGAAAAACACCACAACATAGATCAACAGGGCTGGAGTGTATTCCATCTGCGGACACAATTTGTGTCCTCTTGTCTAAGTAGGACTTGAACCACAATAAGGCTATATTGTGAATCCCAAATGCATGCTTTAGATAATGAAGTAATATATCATGGTCTTTTGTGTCAAATGCTGCAGACAAATCAAGGAGGGTGAGGACTGCAATCTTTCTGCTTGATTAAGCAGAGAGAATGTCATTAAATACTTTCAGAAGAGTAGTTTCAGTACTGTGGCAAGGGTGATTTACAGACTGTACAATGCTAAAAAAGACTGTTTGAATTTAGCTGTGATACAAGTTGGGTTAGAACAACTTTTTTATGAGTGGGAGATTATATACTGGGTGCTAGTTCTTTAAACCATTATGGTTGAGTGTGGGTTTCTTCAGCAGATGCTTTACAACGGCAGTTTTGGAAAATGATGGGAATTCCCTGGTTGAGAGAGAATTATTAATAACATCAGTTAGTGAAGGCAGTATTGGATCTAAGCACTCAAGCAGCAGTGATGTTGGGATTGGATCAAGTGACTTTGGTGTACTCTCCATCACAATTGTATGTAGTAGACCCATAGAGACAGGTTCAAATATTCTTAACAGTTGCAGCTGCTGAAATTCTGTATTGCAACTCTGTGGTGACGATGAGTCAGTTGCAATAATGTTGTCAAGCTTATCTCTAATGGATTGTACTTTGTCACATAAGAACTTTGCAATCAGGTCCGCTAGGTCGACTGGAGAGAAGGTAGTTGGAAGTGGTGTACATTTGTTCCTGTACATTGACTTGTTAGTAATCTCGAAGATCTCTTTGCAGCTGCAACTTTCTGTGATCTTAATAATGTTAGTGGGCTGATTTCACTGCATGGAATATGTGACGTTTTTATTAGCAGCTTTATAGATTTGCTTAGTGATTCTGGTGGAAAACCAAAGCCTCTCAGCTTTAAGGCTGTCTCTTTAAGAAGTGTTTTTTTCAAGTAACGAATGCAGGCAGCTATCTAGTTGTTCTGCTGTAGGAGGTAAGCAAGTTCTTAGGTTTGCTTGGATGTCATGCATTAGTTTGGTTCTATTTATCATATTGACAAAGGTGGAGGGTTAGCGACTGCTACGTCGAGATGGCATATAGTGCAGAGGTGATCTAATGCAAGTTCACAGGATACAACGGTGGACTGTTGGTCAATGAAGAATCTAGTCTAAAATGTGATCATGTTTATGGGTGGGTTGTTTAACTGTTAAAGGTTGCAAATATGAACGGAATGCGTTTCCAAGGCAGTCAAAGCGAAGTTGAAATCTCCAAGAATAATCATGCAGGTTGTCACCTATCAAATTTAAATACTCCAGGAGATTTGGATGATGCTCCAAAAAGAGAGATTCAGTCAGCTTTTTTTCAGCTAGGAGGATGGCAGTTGAGGCACACAAAATTGACTGACCTTTATTCCATTGTAACTGTTGTTTGGACTAGTTTTGGGGTAGAAATTAAAGGTTGTGGTGTGGTTAAGATGTTTGACCATGGAATTTTTTGTGATGATATCAATTCCACCTCTGGAATAACTTGATGGAGTAACCATTGGATGTTAGATCCTTCTCTTAAGCTCATCACCTGATGTTTTTAGCCATGTTTCAGGTAAAATACATCAATATTCTGATCGTTGATAAAATTAACTATAATTTCTGAACACTTTTCCGGTAGTATTGAATAATGCAATACACATTGGTATATTTCAGATAATTTGACACATAGGTTGATGATTTAACAGGGATTTATCTGAATTAATGGCTGAATTTTAAAATGTTGAGTCGGAAATGGCAAAAGGAAGATAACTGGAATTATTTTTCTTGTTCGTTCCCAGCTAACTTTGAAACATTTTTTTTTTGCTTCTGTTTACATTTATGTATTGATTAATGTATTCCCAGTTCACTTAGTCTTGAGCACAATATAGTGTGTAGAGCCAAGGATTGGTCATATAAAGCAATTATTGAGGGTCTATCGTAGCATAAATGAGATGACTGGTAATCATGGGATTGCGGTTTATTCAAGAACAAAGGACATTGTTGGAGTGGAGCAAGACAGCTGAGAAAATTTCTGATTGTTCTCATTTCCAAGCTAGTTAAGTGATAGCAGACACCTTGTATCTCTATGTTTGATATGTTAAGTCCATGATAGGTTATTATCTACCAAAACATCAAGTAGTTTATAATGACGGACCATTTGCACATTTTTATTTTTCCATGTCAGACCTAGTTAATCACTATCAAGATTTGTTCATCTGTGTTGTGTTGAAATAAGTAATATTTTAGTTTTCCATGTATTAACCACCAATGTGCATCAGTTGTACATCTTGTTCAGGACATCCTGTAAGGAAGTTTGAAGTTCAAGCTTTGTGTTTTGGATATCTGACATTGTTGTGTCATCTGCATAGAGTTCTGTAGATGATATTCAGTTTCTTAGTAAAAGTGATAGGTCATTAGTTATCAGATGGACATATAATTGAACATTGTGATACTCCATATTTAATTGCTCGATGTTCAGACAGAACGTTATACAAGCATGTTGTGTCCTCTCACTTAAGTATGAAGTGGTCTGAATGGTCTTTCGTCACATTGGTAAATTTAAAAAGATTTCATGATGCACCATGTTAAACGTTTTCCTGAAATCTACAAATACAGATCCTATTATTCTACCTTGATCAAATGATTGAATCCATTGAACAGTTAGAGAGATCAGTGCAGTCTCACATGAACGTTTCTGTCTAAAGCCTGATTGATTAGGGTGTAACAACAAGTGTTTGGCTAAATATGACATGAATGAGTCGTGGACATATTTCTCAATCAATTTTGATAAGTTTCATAGTATTAAGATTGGCTGGTAGTTATCAGCATCATCCTTATTTGTTTTTGCAGTTATGCATATTTTGGGGACAGATAAAGTTGCAATAGTTAAAATTAATTATGAATGTTATGCTATCTAAAATAGCAGAGGCAGAATATTTAATGAGCCATGGACCAATCTGATCAAGTCCTGTAGGTAGCTTTCTTGGTATCAAGATCACTGAGACATTTTTTTAACAAAGAGTTCTGGTATTAAAGTCTTTCATTTAAAACATTTATTGGAAGTAGACATTATGGTAATTTTAGATGTAGTAGTTTCACCTTTAAGATATTAAAACTTGAATAAGCAGACATAAGGAATGATGTTTTAGTAAAGAAATTCATTATTTCTGGTATTTAATAGAAATCCCTATTCACAAATCTATATTCATGGACATTAAATTAGCCGGTATTAGATAACTGAACCACGACACCAAAAATTATGTAAAATGATATGTTTCTGTAGGGGGCAATGTTTTTTTTTATATTAAAACACATCAGAGTAGATCATACGTTTTCAAAAGTGCTTCTATTGTGGGTCAGTTGAATTTGAAAATGCTTTTCCCCAGGCGGTTTATGGAACAGCCCAGTGTTTCCTGCATGTGCTAGAAAATTATTTTATTTTTTGCATTTATCAGATAAATTATTACATTCTCAAGATAATTAATTATAATTTAAGGTAATAATTGTCAATTTCTTTTTTTAAAGATGGCCATAGTCACTTTGGAAGACATGAAAGAGACTATATGATAGAAGAAATGGATCCAACACCTCTAAAACAATGGCTGTTTGAAAGACTTAAAATAGATGAATGTACAAAAATCCACCTTGAGGACATCATTTCATGGAATGACATTGGTAGAGGGGAAAAGATGAAAATCCTCATAGATACTCTAGAGAGATTTGAGGATGGGTAAATTTAATTGTAATCATCAACAAATATTTATTCTACACAGCATCACAAATGGTATAAGTGTATGTTTCTCACTGAATATTAGCATTACTGTCTCAAAGCATAGCTAAAATTACAAATTTTATTTCATGCAAAAATTATTTAAACATAATTCATAATGACCATTAGTTCAGCACCATTTATTCAATACATGCTAACACAGATTAGTCTGTGTACATTATGTAATCAGCCATAGTTGACCTGAGTTCTGGAAGAGTCCATTTTTGATACAGCACTGAGCCTTATGGGAATTAGTTTTCATTATTTTATTTTCATGGTAGAATTTTGAGTCGAGGAGGACAAGTTGTACAATTTCATTGACAGTGAATGTGCATGTGGCTCCAGAGTCCAAATTCTTATGCACAGAGGCGGTTGCAGCTGGGGCATGGGACACTGGATGTTGTTGGTGACTGGGACACAGTTATGTGATATCTCACGTTAGCTTCAGCAAGAAAATTGCAGCAGTCAACCTCAAAGGTGGAATTGGCTTTTCTGGTCAGGACCTGCCACTGACTTCAGTCTCAGACAGTGCTTTCGATATGGTGGGGTTGAAGGTCTGCCATTTAATGTGCTTCTTGACATTGTCTTTGTACCTCTTGTTTGTGAGGGTGGCCTAGGTTTCGTTTGCCCTGCACTAGCTTGATTAAGAACAGCTTCTTTGGGATTCTGTTTTGGTCCATGAGGATGACATGGCCAGTCCATCAAAGTTTGGCTTGGATTAGTTTAGATTCAATGCTTGTTGGGTTGGCTCTATCGAGAACTTTCCTGATTGGTGATTTGGTCCTGCCACTTAATCCGCATGATGGATCTTAGGGAACGCTAGTGGAATTGTTCCAACTGATATACCTTTGGTACACAGTCCACATTTCACAGCCATACAAGAGAGATGTGAGGACAACTGCATAGTATACCTTCATTTTTGTTGAAAGGCATACGTCTTTGTGCTGCAAGACATTCATTTGGAGTCATCCAAGAAGCGTGAATGGCTTTTTGGATCCAAGTATTTTGCCAGCTTTAGAGAGTAAGAAGATGCCTCTGTAGTTAATGCAGTCAGCACACGTGCCTTTATTCTTATAGAGAGTCACAACTGATGCATTTTGGAGATTGTCTGGCATCTCCTCTTTTGTCCAGATGCTTATTATCATATAATGAAATGGCTCCAGAGTATGTTCACTAAGAGATTTATACACCATCGCTGGCGAGATCTGGAGTACATTCAGGTGTTCTTGAGTTTATTGGCCATCCTGAACATTGTATTTCTGATGAGGAGGTCAAATTCTACACATTTACTGAGTAAGAGCAGGCCATTGCTGTTCATCTTACAGAGACCATGTTTGCCAAGCATGCCTTTCCATCGACCATAATAACAGTTAACACAGGCATTGAAGTACCCCAGTAGTATGATCTTGTTGTCAGCTGGAATTGAGCACAGTACAGAGCTGAGGTCTGCATAGAACTGCTCAATGTTTTCCACTGGGCTATAGATGGTAGGGGTCTAGGTGCTAATGATTGTTGCATGGTGTGTAGCTGATAGGTAGTCGCAATTTCATTAGCCTCTCATTGATACCAACAGGCATGTCCGGAAACTGCTTCAGAAAACTTGATTTGATAGCCAGGCTGACTCCATGGATCCTGTCTGAGTTTTGGGCTTTTCCTTTCCAGAAGAAGGTGTAGCTGCATGGTAGCTCAGTCAGAGAACCCTCCTCTGTGAATCTGGTCTCACATAATGCTGCAATGTTGATATTACAGCATGAAAGTTCCTTAGTGACTCGGGCTGTTCTCCTGTGGGGTCTTGCTACATTCATTTTGTCCATGAGAGTGGATGTTCCATGCTCCAATAAGAAGATATATTCTATGATAGTTTCGACCGCATATATGGATGATCTTGCCATCCATGGCATGCTGGCCAGATTTAGAAGGTTAGGCTATTTTTAGTCTGCCCTTTCTAGGCCCCTCCTTATGCATGGTGGGCAGTGCTCTCCTGAACAGGTCTGCTCAGTTGCCCTGGATGCCTCAGAACTATTCAGCTGCACTAGGTACGGAGCAGAGCAACCACTTGTCCAAAGGGCTGCTTATGTACAGGTCTCTGACTACAACTCGCAGTTGTCATCTCCACCTATTGCTTTGCCAGTCGCCCATTGCGGTAGGACTTTGGTAGGTGCAGGTACGGAAAAATGAGTGTGATGATGGAGGTGAATAATATGTGCACATCGTGACCTGTACGTAAAGGAGATTTACGTAAAACAGCCTTTTCACAGAGGCAGCCTCACTCCCTTGGCCTTGGTAGTTGAAACTTGCTGGTATGAAGATTTATCATGGCTGAGAACAGCTTTGACTGCATTGGATGCCATGACTTCAGTGCCTTGTCAAGCTCTGCACTCTTCACAAAGAATTTGCAGAGTCACCTTTGTGGCTGTTGGATCACCCAGTTCTCTTCCATCCAGTTTGCCAAAGCCGGCTTTTCAGCAAGGATTGAGTCACAATCTCCTAGTTCCCCAAGTTCTTGAGGCCCATCAGCTACCCTCAAACTGGTTTAGCTGGCCAGTCAAAGCCTTCGACCATGATGTGGCCACTGCACATGCTAAAGCTGCTTAAAGCCACAAGTGAAAGCTGAGTGCCTGGTGGGGACCAAAGGTGAAAGAGCTTGATGTGCCCCCCTCCCGAGGTGCTACCCCTCCCAGAGCACCCTGAACACCACTGTTTTCATTTTAAATATAACATAATTTGTAAACATTCCGATGGCCTAGTGGTTAAAGTGTCCGCTACGGGAGTGGGATGTCATGGGTTCAATCCCCGGCCGAGTCATACCAAAGACTTATAAAAATGGTACTAACAGCTGCCTCACTTGATGCTCATTATTAAGTGGTTAGTATTAGGATTGGTCGGTCTGGTGTCAGGATAATGTGACTGGGTGGGACATCATGCTACATGTCTGCGGCATGATGCCCCAGTGTTAGACATCATTATAAAATGCCTCGCTGCAGACATCGGTCATAGCAATATGACTGATATTCTTTTAGAGTTATATTAAAAACACAGATCACACACATACACACAATCTTACTGCACTCTAAATTTTATTCCTTAGTATATGTTTGATAATTGCAATTGAAAGCCTTCCTATTTTTCCCATATTAAGATTTCAAATATTCAATGACAGAACAGAAACACACTTGCAGATGTCAACAAGCTGCTGAAATCTGATTTACTTCTCTGCATGTAGAATTGGCAAAGATAAATCCAGTCCATAATCATACAATTTCATACATATACTTTCAACAAATACCATCATGTTTTGATTCCATATCAAATGGAAAAGTTGTTGCAATGCACGACGATTCACAAAATATGACTCCAAAATTCAATTTTAAGAGGACCAGAATACCATTTTCAAATTATGTCTTGTGCATGACAAAGTTCAAATTTATATGGGTGGAGTTTGTGTGCATTAATAACGTTATTGTGTAATGATGAATCAGTGTTTGGGTATTTAGTTTGGAATATGGCATCTATTCAGTTACTTTGTATCTTGTATTTTTTTTTTGTTTCTATAATTAAGCCTTAGGTACAATAAGAAAATATGCATGTGGGAAAATGTGAACTCATTTTGTTGGATAGATATAGCATTCCTAAGGTCATGCAGAAAAACTTGTTAATATTTTCCCATTCAAATCATGCAGTACCTATGATTATAATTATTAGTCACCCCTGTTGTTGTTGGGACAGATATAAAAGATGGCAAAATGCATACACTTGGGTTTGTACCTATATTTTAAATAAAGTTTTAGATGTTCTGTATATTTTTCATACATTCTCAGTGTTTTAGACTGTCAGGGTCCAGCAAACAGAACCTACAGACACACAAACACACACACACACACATGTTTGTGTACATTACTTATACCATGATGCACAATGGTAGTGTGTATAATGTTTAAAAAAAATACTAAAAATATTTCAAACTTTAAGACCCAGAGCTCCATGTCAGTTTATATGATTTTGTATAGCAGAAACTTCATAAAGGTAAAATCCATGTCTGATTAATTCTTTAGTAATATAGTGTGATGGATGGAAACTTGTTAAAAATCTCCACACTAGAATAGAAATTTAATTTTGTATGAAACACATTGCTTTAAAGTAATGTACTGTATTATTGCAGTCACTATTGGCTACCGTTACAGACTGTCAGTAACATCATAGTCATTATTTTTATACTTGCTGTATGAGCTGTGTAGTTAAAACTGTTGATGAAGTACTTTTATGCCTAACATTATAGTTTACTTGCAAGTCAAATATTCCTGTAGAAGCTAATATTGGAGATAGTATTTTATATTTCTTTTGTACCAAGATAAACCATGATTTTTTTAAAATATTAGTTCCGAGATTACAGCATAATATTTTTTCACATTAACTTGGGTCAGATATTGTTGCAAGCGAAAGTCATCTTGGACAGAAAAGGTGAAGTTACATTTTATGCGAACATTTCTCTCAACATTCTTAGTGCTTGTTTACTACATGTAACAGAAATTGACCTAGTGATATAATAAACCATTTGAAGAGCTGCCGATTCTGTCATTTCATTGGTTCATTTTACCTGTAACATGGCATTATAAATTACCATGTTTTAGCTTTTTCTATAATGAAATCTTCTAGGTTTTTTTCATTTGTGGCCAACATTTAAGTTGAGAAACAAAACGTTTTGGGAGTACATTGAACATAATACAGTCGACTCCACTTAACTGCACATCGGTTAACTGCACACTCCAGATAACTGCATGTAATCACACCGATCCCAATTTTTCCCAGTGCTTAAAAATGTACTGTACTGTACTCCGGTTAACTGCACACTCCAGTTAACTGTACGGTCTCGTGACGGACCCGAGGGTGTGCAGTTAACAGGAGTCGACTGTACTCATTATATTTAGATATTACTTTTGATTTTTGTGAAAGTTGTGAGTGCTTTAAATCATATAAGAAACTTAATTTTTTGACCCTATGTTTAAGAAGCTTATTGCTCAGTATTTAAAAAAATCCCTTGTAGAATTGAAAACAAAATAAAATTTTCAAGATTTACTACAAAAATGTGCTAGACATCACTTTTATCTGCAACACTGCATAATGGTATGGCTGAAGATTTTTAAAATCTATGTTAAAAATCCAAATCACACTCTACTGCAATACTAAGTTGGGTTTATCTACTTACACAAAGTAATATTGAAACTAAAACACATCCCTGTGTTTTTCATCCATCCTCTAGCTGGTGCATTGCTGTTTAAGTTCTTGAAGGTACAATCTTGAAGATATCAGACTTATTTTGATGCATATCTGGTCCTGAATGAAAAACGTGCCATTCTTGTATTCAAATCGGCTTCCAGACAGTCTAATACCTGGCAGTAAAAAATAAGAAATGGTTTTGTCTTGCATCTTTGGAAAATTGTTTTTGCTCTACTAGCCAAGCACCACCCCTACATATGGATTGATGATGTAAAATTATTCACCATGATTTCTAGCACATGATGTGGTTCGGAGATTCATGCTAAATGTTTTAAAATTGTACCAAACAATAAACAATGCATGAAACGTTCTGCATGCAATATATTTTAAAGCTTACCTTTATTCTAACTTAAAATCTTCCTGTATTCTGAAAATGTGCTATTTTTTTTAAATGGAGGAGAATAAACACAGAATATCCTCCACTTCTTCAAAGCCGGCAGATAAAAGTTACCTATAATGTATACGGTCCCTATTTTAGTGTACTTTGTTTAGCGAGATGAATCGGCCTTTATGCAAACATGGTTATCAAGTAAAGCCATTTTGTTTTGAATCAAATACCGGTATCTAGATGTTATTTCAATTGTCATACTTTCATGTTCATGCTTTTTTTACCCCTTTTTTGATGATAATTGTATTTATCTATAGATATGAGTTGCTGCAAAGATACTGTGAAGAGAATGATAAGTTTGTGTATGACAAAGTGTTTCCAAAAGCAAGACAACAGTCCAGAACCGATCATAAGACTGAATTGGGGTATGACACAGGAGAGGGCATGCAGAAGCTTTTTTCTACATGGATAGATTTTAGTGAAGATCCTACAGGTATGATTTTTTTTATATGGAAAATCTTTCAGCTTATACCTTTTGTACTTCATTGGGCTTATTATTTTTCACAGCATTACTTCAAATCAGCCATTCTATCTCTATATTTTTAACAGTTTTGGAGACAGTCTTTTATTCTTTAACATGATCTGACCATAATGGAGAGGTTCATTTGCCTCTTTGAGGGTGCTCTGGGTGTTCCCATTGCTCAGTGTCTAAATGCTTGACATCCTCATACCCCAATTTGATTGATGTGATAGTGTTCGTCATTAGGTACACTATCACAATATCTTGTACCTCCATGATCGACATAACAGTCAAAACCCATGATTTCAAGATAAAATGGCAGGCAACTGGTGGAAACAGGATGTCTGCAACATCTGCTGCAGTGTTTGGTACCTGGTTAGTGGTTACCTTCATTGAGATAGCATCCTGAGTTACATACATTTTGATTAATTTATTGTTCATCATCAGCTTGCCACTCATTGTATCACCAATTTTGATGGCCCTCAAAGTAGCACCAGTGTCAATATAGTTTTTGATACATTCCACTGACACACCACCATGTCTCTGTGAAAGATTTGTGGCAAAGACTGCAATGTTACAAGTTGCAACATGATCTGATATGGTGAGGAGCAATGAGACATCATCGCCTTACCTGATCTGCAGTAATGACACTGTTGAGGATGGCTTGGTTTGCATACTGGAAGAGGTCCCAATGTTGGGTGTAGTGTAAGCCTTAATCTAATTAGCTTTGAAATATCAATTGACAGTAAAAGTAATCAGATATTCAACACTGGACTAGAACTGATACACACCAACAGCTGGTTTATGTTATACTCATTGGGGTGTATGTTCCATGGGAAAAATACATTCATGTCAGTCTGTACTCCCCTTCCTAACTGTACTGATGTCTTGTGTTGAATAGTATTGAATGCGTTTTGCAGTTATTATTTAATAACAAATAACACTACATGGTGGCAGCACTAAAAACATAGATTTATGTAATATTAAATTCCAAAGAGGAATGTAAGTTTTGAAAAGGCAAACGTTTTTGAAAGAAAACAGGAAGAGGGAGAAACAGTGGACAGTTTTGTTACAGCTATCTATGTGTTAGAAGATAATTGTAATTTCAGGCCACTACATGATGAAATGATCAGAGATCGACTTGTAGTTGGACTGTGAGATTTAAAACTGTTGGAAAAAATTATTATGCTGTTAGTCAAGCTTGATAAAATAAGGCTGTGAAAAAGCAACAATTAACTACCGGGTACATGAGCAACTAAAACAGATGCAGTAAAATCGTCTTCACTGAAATATGGGAAGTGACACAAAAATCCAAAACGTACAACAGATGTCTTGTATTTACTAAATAGTATAGAATGCCTTCCACAATTATTTTTCAAAAACAAATAACACTACATTGGACACTAGTGTTTGATATAGCAGAATGTCTAAAGATGTTTGTTTGCAGGCATGGTTTGTGTTTACACTATGAAAAAAAGGCTTGTTGTCTCCACGGTGATACATGTTTGCACAAGCACTGGCAAATCAGATAAGTCTTTATGCTTGATCAAAAGTGTGATAAACCAGGCTAAGGAGGTTCAACCTTCCAAATAAATATGTGGTGGGCCACAGAAGATAAATTTTTAAGCTTTTAGTGTTTAGGAGTTGACCCCTCACATCAAATTTCCATATCCAGACTTTAATGGTAAAGGCATTTGTATCCAAGTGTTGCTTGTTTGATCATGAGTGGCTCATTTATTCTTTATGGGCTTAAAGACATTAAATGTGGGATAGTGGCTGTTGAACTTGGAACTTGCTGAAACAATAAAGATGCTTTCACCATGATTTTTTGCAAGTAATATTGGGACAAATCTAATGTTTTTTACCACACAGCATATGGTTTTGCAGCCTTGTCTTTTGGCAATAATTGGGTCTGCTGCAGACATAATCTTATTAAAGCTTATGATCAGGATATTTGTGATGCAGTCAACAGTCTTGAGAACCCGAAGCACATCATGACTGACACATGTTTGTAAGGCAACGTTAGGTGCCACAGTCAGATCAGCCAAGCTATGAAAAGAAGTCCAAGCAATCTCAGCTTGATTGCTGTTGTTGATAGTTGCAAGTTTGGCCTTAGTTACAAAGTTGGTGAGGTCAAGTGTATTTGTTGTCTCATGATCAGAATTATCATGAGAGATTCCAATGCTTGAAATATTATAGCATCTGGATTTGTTCACAGGCATTGTTTGATGAGGCAGATTTACATTATACCAAAACAAAGAGTTCTGCCAACATTGGTTGATAGACAAAACTGCATTCAGCATGTTTAGTGTTGGGTTGTAATAATGTACAATCTGGATTTGTTAATAAAACGTAAAAATGTGAAAGAACATGTGAACAAAGAGACTGCCATTAGTTGCACAGTGCTTAAAAAAGTAATTTATCTGTCACTATTGATATTTCCATGTAAGAAAAGAAATGCAGAATCAGTTTAAAGTTGTGAATATATAAAATGTAGTCTGTGCAGTATATAGTTTATTTAACCTGAAAGTACATTACAATTCTGGGTATTTTGACTTGACATGTATGATTTTTAAACTCAATTTAATTTGGCCATAGAACAAGCACTCTGTTTTATTTTTAATCTTGCATTCATCAAGAATGTTTTACAAATACTTGATTAAAATTTTAAATGGCTGCCTCCCAGCGTGGCTTATCTTCATATGACTTTCATTTGGCAAATACTTGCTGATGATAGTGATGATGACAGTTTCAAGTAGTGGAGCTGGGCAAGTATTTATTTAAATGGAAATACCAGTGAGTGATTTTGAACTTAAAAATGATCTTAAATATGAGTCCATTGTACATGCAGAATTGACAAAGACAGCCTGTTTAACACCTTTTTGAATGGTATTTTACAATGAAATATAGAAAAGACTGAGTACCAAACCTAATTAAAATAAATGTAGATTTCAATATACATTTCTTTTCTCAATAATTAAATCCTAAGGTATCTTGTGTTATAAAACGGTATGGCTCTCTGAACAAAGCACACTGTGGCATTGATGGACCTGAAACTCTAATATAGTATTCTAGAACAGATACAAAATATAGCTTAGAAGTCAGTAGAGTACTGATTTAAAAAAGTGAAACTTTGTCAGAGTTCATGTTAGTGAAAACTACTATTTTGGATCATTGATATCCAAGAGACAATACCTATGAGCCCTGGAAAATTGGATATAATGATCATAAAGAAAATTTTTCCAACTTGTTTAAACTGGTTAAGCTAGCTATGCATTAGCCCCATCAGACAGAATAGTTCTCAACATGTAGCTATATTCATACACATATAAGGAACATATTAAGCTGAAAAAAAATAATTAAGGCTTGGACAACTAGAGGAGATGTTTTTTAAGGTTTTTGTGCCATAGACTTGAATAGGAAGAAAGAGAGATGGATATTTATAATGACTTTATTTAAAGAGGGTAACACAATAAACTAAGAACTATTCTACCTTGAGGCCCTCATACAAAGGAATTTATTTATTTTAGCAGCATCTCTGAAGCCACTGGATATATTAAAATTTTTATATTTTTATGTGTTAGATTAATATTGAACTGTGGCCATTTCTCCTTTTCATACCCTCATTGTGTGCTCTCTTCTTATTTAGCTGACAAGGAAAGAGTATCCCCCGTTTACATAAAATCCTGGCAATGTTGCTTCATCATGGAAAGTTGAGGGGGTGTACATCTGCAATTTGAACAATTCCCTCTTCTCTCAATGACACCCATCTGCTTCCATCAGATGCAATCAAACTAAAGGAAGAAGTGCATATACTTCTTCAGAAGAGTGCAGTAGAGAAGATTTAAAAATTCCAGTTGCCACCATTTTACTGTCGGATGTTCCTGGTTCCTAGAAAGGGTGGGAAGCTTAGGTTGATTATATATAAATTCCCCATGTAAAAAAATTCAATGAGAGGTAACCTTAAAAATGGAAACTGTTGCATCTGTTTGAAATGCTATCAGACACAGAGACTTGGGAAGTTTCCATCAGTCTTCAGGATGAGTCTTTCCACATCCTTGTTTTTCCTCTGTATAAGAAATACTTCTGTTTAACAATTCCAATTCATACTGTTCAGTGTTGTCTCAGTGCCCAGGGTCTTCAATAGTATGATTCTAGTAATGTCTGTGCATTATGATATTTAGGGATTCCTCTTCACTAGTAAGTTTACAAACTTTTACAAATGGTCATTTGACTTACTTTTGGTCATTAGTGACTAAGTTAAGACTTGTTCCCAACCAAGAGAAATCAAATCTCAAATCTGTGCTCTCCAAGAAATCCTGGAATGTTGAGCGCATAATTGACATGTCAAGACTTCAATGCCAGCTCACCTTTATCTCTCCTGGGAACCACAAATTCTGTGGCAGAGCTGGTATCTCTAGGGAGACTTCATTTAAGACCTCTTCAGTCTTGTTTGTGATCTGGAGACACACAAATTCTGATCAAATTTCTTTAGGGCTGTTTTCAGTACCACCTGAGGTGGTGGAACAGTCAAGAAAAGTTTCTGATTGGAGCTCCTCCACATGCCCCCAAACCCCACTCCTAGATGTAAAATGACACATCAGATTTGGAGTTGGTAGGCCTCATTTAAAGCCATTAGGGGTACTTATGCAGGGTCATTGGTCACAGAAACAGTCTCTTATACATAAACAGTTTGGAAGTAAAAGCTGTATTCTTCACCCTGAACAAACATATTTTGTCATGAATAATGAAAACAAGCTGTGTAATATAATTAGAGTGATTTACTTGTGCATTTCCATAATTCCTTACTGTCAAAAACTACCGATGTAACCAGCACAGTGAAAAGGACCACTTGAAAAAGATGCAGTGGTCAACTGGTATACTGGTAATGCAGTGAACCTCAACTAAATATGCTGTCTGTAAACTGCTCAAGAAAATATTCATTTTTTAGCACTACATTGTTCAAATAATAAACAGTGTTCAAATAATAAACAAATAAGTTAAACTTATTTTTATGTTATAAGATGCTTTATTAACAAAATAAACATGATGACTGTGGATGTTTTCCAATATTCTCTTCATTTCACTGTATCAAGTTTCATGAATATTTTTTTTTAAGCTAGCATAGAGGGTAGTGAGTCATACAAGTCACTTTCCAATGATGATGGTGGAAATGGCAGCAATGTTGTCATCAGCAGTTTGCTAAAGTTTTAGTTTATGCTTTTCATTTGCCGAAATGTCTTGATAAAATCTCATCATATTGGGAATGAATCATTATGAACCTCAGACAATTCATGTGGTGATATGCATGCTTACCAATTTGACTATAAAGTCAGTCAGAGTCATAGAAAATATGCATCAGGGTTTTGGTTTAAGTTTTTTCATTGCTGAATCCTTTGATTGATTTTTTCATATTGGGATGAATGATTACAAAGTTGAGATAATTTATTCTGTAACTAGCACTCTCACCCCTTTGATCATGGGTCAGTTTCATAATGCTAGAAAATTTGCATCAAGTGTTGTTTTTCCTAAATCCTGTGATGTTTTTTTTAAAATGTTGGATGAATCATTATGAAGCTAAGACAATTCAGCCTTTTGATAATGGATTCAAGGTTGTATAATTTATTGCAATCCTTTGATTGTGGGTTCAAGATATGCTTACTCAGCCTTCTAATGGTCAAGGTCATTTGTTTTACACTAATACTCTGATTGTGAGCAGTCAATGTCATTTGTCTTGTAATATTTTCATTGTGGGTTCTAGATACACAGGCCCAGGCTTTCATGTTCTGGATCTTTAATTTAATCCAGTGTATTTGCTATAAGTTTAACTGCACCATGATAATCATACTAATGCAAAGTACAAGCTTGGATATAAAACATAGAGCATCTCAACCATGTTACATTGTACAATCCATGACCAGACCAGTGTCATTATGTCAGGGACCATGTTATAATGGGGTGCTTTATAATTGGGCACTAGTGTGTTATTCAGACATTTCCATTACTATGGAAACATTATTATGATTGAAAAAGGCAGTGTTGTTCCCATTAACAAATGACACTATGAAACCCAAAATAAATCAAACTGACTTAAAAAAATCAGTTACATGTGCTAGAAATTAATAAGGGACAGTTCCAATAGTGGGAATTGAACTGGAAATTAAGACTTGACATTCAGACAGGATACTAAGATGTATAATGTACAATATGTAAGCAAATACTCTGCATGAGTCATGGTTCCACTGGTACTATCAACAGGTGTCTGCCTCTTTGATACCACTCTGTGTTAAGACCTCACAGTAGTCGCTTGTATATATTAAAGTTATTGATAGATAGAACACGATGTCTCATCTTATGTTTTAATGCAATAACACAACAAAAAGATAATATCTTGTTTCCAGGGAGATGTTTGACTGTATTAACACTAAAAATGAAGTGCAGAGATTTAGTACAGTAGTATAGATGAACTTACCTGAACAACAAGAACTGTTACTTTAAAATGTTTTTTAATCTTTTTCAGGGAGTGATGACTCATCAGATGAAAATGGCTCAGATCAAGTTACGAAGTCTTGTAGAAAACTGCCTACAATGCTCCAGGATCTTCAGGATAGCCTATCAGAATATCCTGATGATGGACAGATGGTCAAGGTAACATTTATAGTTTGAAAATAGTGATGTATCTTATATTTTATATAACCAACTTCTAGATCTGCCATGGCATAATGCAGAATCCAGAATCTAACTTAAAATTGTCTATAGTGTTCCCTTACCCAGGTCTGCCATGACATAATGCAGGACGTTAACTGTCAAAACATTCACTATCAATATAATTAAATGTACTTTAAATTATCTTGATAAAATAAAACTGTTTGTCATTGTGGCTCCTTTCTATTGGATGAAAAATGTTTTAGAAAGGGTACTAGATTATAACCAGTTGATCATTTTACAAGCTCACTTCCTTCACCAATACTGAAATTTTGTGTACCACATAGATAGACAAGAACACATACGATAATACAAGTTTGTTTGACAGTCAGGTTTAGTAGCCAGTTGTTGCAAAAAGAGCAAAATGGCATTAGTTTAGAAAGTGGAAATGATTTGGCTGAGCAAAAAAGAGAAAGAGTTCTGTGATTATTGATGAAAAATGTTTTCATGAGAAAACTTAAAATAAAGCATCAATATTCATTCTGCTTTCAGTATGAGAATGAAATGGATGAGGATAGTTATAGTCTCATAGTGTCAACTCAGATGGGAATAGTAGATTTTTGTAGAGTTAAAACTAATTTTAATTATGTAAAACTTCCCAGAAACTAACTGCAAAGGATTTCCTATTCCTACCTCACTGTTATGTTCTGTAATCAGGGTCAGTTATTCCTATCTTCATATGCAGTGTTTCTTGTAACCTGTTGTAGTGTTTCACAAGGGTCTGTTCTTGGACTTGTTATTTTTATTCTATACACTCAGCCGCTCTCAAGTTTGTACGCTGATGACACTCAAATATACAAGTTTAGCCACCCAACTGAAGTTGATGCTACCATCCTTGGTGTAGAGAGGTGCATTTCTGATGTGAAATCATGGATGACATGTAATAAGCTGCAGATGAATGATGATAAAACTGAGGCTATTCTGATCACAACACAAAGATGTTCTCATTCACATCCTTTAGCTCAGACAATAAATATCAGCAACACCAACATTAAATTCTCACAGTCAGTACGAAACCTTTGTGTTACTCTAAACAGTACTCTCACATTGCACCAACATGTCATGAACATATGCAAGGCTGCATATCTTAAACTGAGACACATCAGTTCCATTTGCAAATATCTTTCAGGTGATGCCACTAAAACACGTATGTTCATTAGTACTTTCAAAATGGGACTATTATAATTCAGTTCTGTCCGGTTTGTCACAATATTTACTCTAGAAACTTCAAAAAAGTTCAAAACAGCTCCTCGGATCATCTTTAGAGTACTATGATCAGAGCACACCTCCCTGTTGTTCTGTACCCTACACTGTCTATCCATTCAATACAGAACCAAACACAAAATTTGTTCTCTGTGCTATGTTTCACTGACAGACTCTAGTCCAACATACCTCTCCAGCCTCACCCATGTGTATGTACCAGCAAGATAATTATGCTCCTCTTCTGACAATCGTATACTCATTGTTCCCTACTATGAAAATGTAGTCATATGGACAACGTTCATTTGCATACCAGTGCCCGGCGATGTGGAACGAATTGCCCATTGAAATTAGACACAAAGACACAGTGGTCCGTTTTAAGAGTGCTTTTAAAACTCGCCTTTTTCGACTGCAGGAACAAACTTAGAGAGCTAATAATGTTTTGTATATTATATATTTTCAGCATGTTTTTATGTTTTCCAATTTCATGGTTTTTGTTTTTTGTTTTCTATGGTGAAGTCATCTCATAGATGGTGTAAAGCGCTTAGAGCTTCGAAAGATTAGGCGCTATACAAAGTCCTCATGATTATTAAATACGAGATGTTACAGTATAGCTGTCGCGAATTATTTAAAGTAAGAAAAGGTATGGCACAGTGTCCTTTATATAAGAAAGTCCGAGCAAGAAACGCGTTTCAAATCATGTGCATCTGCCCACCCCCACCTCCCTTAAATGGCCTCTCCTTAAAAAAATTTTGAAATCAGCAGATGTTCTGCAGGATCAAAGCAGTTGCTATTGTAAACACTGTTATAAAACATTAACATCAAAAGATAATGTTAGTTTCACCTTGGAAAATGTGTTCCCATCAAATGAAGCCATCCGATTCGATGTGTTGTATTTAATAGCTCCAATTACGGTCTCATCATTAATAACATAAGTTTAGTAAGTGTTCCTAATTAATCGGACCTCAAAGTATTGTTGAAATTAATAATAATACAAAAATGTTAAAATCTTAGATGCCCATACTGAGAGATTTTAATTCCCAACAAATGTAAAGCATTCTGCTTGGATGTCTCCACGTGTATTCAATTATTTGTTCAGTCTTGTATGGGAAAAATATCGAAACAATTTTTATTGTCACAGAAAAAGTAGTTGTATGGAAATGATGACAGTGTCAGTAATGTGATCGTAATAAATTTATGTAATTATTATTATTATTTTGATGCAAACGTAAATAATGCGGTTTCCCGTTTGGCTAGCAAGCCAACAAAATAAAAGGGAAACAAACAAGCATGCAAATTATTTTCTTTGAATAGTTGATGCCATGTTCTTTTGTGTTGTTCTTTTGTGTTGTAGTTTATTTTATTATATGAAATTTATGCTAATTTTCTCATTGTTTGATGGCTAGAAATTTATCTTGTATTCGTATCATTGTATGATGGCTTGAAATTTATGCTGGTTGTCTATTCTTTTTGATGGTTTGATATTTATTTTAGTGTTATATGCTGATTTTCTCATTGTTTGATGTTTTCAAATTTATACTGGTTTCTGTTTTTGATGATCTGAATATTGCTAAATTTCAGGATAAAAGCAATGTAGGAATTTGTTTAACGCTGATGTATATTTGACTGCATTGTCCTATTATGACCATATGTAGTCTACCACTTAACATTATTATTTTAACCAAGACAATAGGTAAACAAGCATGGTTTAGTAATTACATTAAGTCTAAAATGACTGAAATTGCGTAGTCAAGAAACTGGAGTCACTTGTTAGGGAATAATAATAATAATAATAATAATAATAATAATAATAATAATAATAATAATAATAATAATAATTAATAATTAATAATAATAATAATAATTAATAATGATAATAATAAATAATAATAATAATAATATTGATATTAATAATGATAAATAATAGTAATAATAATGCTTTGTTATAGAGGGTGACTCATAGCCATTTTTGTTTTTATAGTGAAAATTAATTTTTTTCAGTCCTAAACAATCATTTCTGGTTTGATATTTCTGACATAATCAACTTATTATTAAGAAGATAATGATAAAATAATTGTATATTTTATGTAATAATAATAATGACGTAATTTGCAGTTACAAACGTTATGATGATGCACTTGATGAAAAGTATGGAATGTTTTCATATCTTATGCTGTCACGTGTTTCTATACAACCATGCTGTACAATTATGTATTCTAACACAACTCTTAATTTAGTTTTCTTTACTTTATCAATTATTTATTCTTAATACTAACTTGGTTTCCTTTAAATGAGTTCAAGACAAAATGTAAGACTTTCATCTAATAGTTTTGCGTATGTTGATGTTCACTAGTCACATTAAGACTATTTCATATATATACTGTTACAGTGTGTTATGATTGTGGGGTGTTAAAATAAGTTACAAACGAGAGCTGAAACAAATTTTGTTTAAAATTTCAACAAATAATATACATGTATTTTCCTTTGCACAAATAATTAAGTATTAATGACCAGTTTGATATTGCTGTGAATAAGTTAGATGAAAAAATAGACCAAAATTAAAAATTGAATATACAGCAATAAGCTGGATGCCATGATGCAACATTGGATTTTAAGGTTGGAATTAGTAATTTGGAAGTAAAACATCATAATATAATACTGACACACAATAATTGAGGAAACATTTGGGTCAGTTTCCTTTCTAAACCATTTAAAATTGTCAACAAGTTTAGGAATTTCTAAAAGCGAGAGACTAAACTAGACTCAGATTCAAATAAATGTTTACTTTTATTAAATGATCTGAAAATTAAATCCAGTTAAATAAAAATATTAGCTATGTTTTATATTGTTTGCAAAATAAATGTCTCTACTTTGGAAACTCACCCTCCAAATTTAAATCTAATTAAAGGCCATGCAAGCTGTAATGGTACCAGTCAGCAGTACATATTAAATATATGACTTTTGATTTGAAGAGTCGTTTTTCCTGACAGTAAGTAGGGGCTCGAGCTGGCCGAGTGGTGTAATGCACTTACTTTTACCAAACATTGCCATCTCACCTGTGTGCATAAATTTGGATCTCAAGCAGAATGATGTATGTGATAAACCTCTCAATAGATTTATTTCCGTCGGTGGCTGATACCAGGGTTGTTCTGGGTTCTTCCTCTGACAGTTGTCATGGTCTGGAAAATGGTGTTAAACTCTACAGCTACAATTTGAAAAAATGCAAGCTTCTTGTTCTCATTTACACTATAAGTGACAAATGTGACCAAAAAAATTGCAGTCTATCAAATACAAGGCATGTATGTAGGTAGATTTGTAAGACAACATTTACAGCATGTCTTTTTCAAATTAAATATAAGGCCTGTAGATACATAACACACTTACAATAAGTTGTTGTCAAAATTACATAAAAGGCATGTATGTATATTTATAAGATAGCACATTTATATTACGTATTAGTCATATTAAATATAAGGCATGTATGTACATTTGTTTAATTAAGAAGAGGAACATTGTTTCCACATGTATATTTGTGATATTACATATGCTATTGAAGATCAGGACACAGCAACTTACAGAATTAAAAAAAATATCAAACAAAACAAAGAGTGATATCAGTCTAAATTATTTTTTCACCCTTGTCTACAGCAGAGTGTTGAGGAAGAATTCAACAAGGCAGAAATTGAGACTTCCAAAGAGGAGCGGGATTTGTTTATCAAATTTCAGAATGAAATTGGCACAGATATTTACTTCAGGTAAAGAAATAGCATTTTTTTTTTTACTTTCACTCCCTTCACAAAACAATTCTATTTACTCAGTCTAACCAAAATCGGATCTTCACCTTTGTATATAAAACTTTCACAACAAGCACTTAGGGGTCATATTCTAGTGACCTGCTGTATTACCACAATTGCTGATTTTACAAGCTAATCAGATGAAGTGGAGATGTAATTTTAATTAGAATGCTTTTCACTTAGGGCCCAAGATAATTTTTAAATTGAGAATGAAGATGATAATTAAAGACATATTGTTAGGTTATTACACATAGTTAAATGCATTTATTTAGAGATATTACACAGAGTTAAATGCATTTATTTAGAGGCATTACACATAGTTAAATGTATTTATTTCGAGGTATTACACATAGTTAAATGCATTTATTTAGAGGTATTACACATAGCTAAATGCATTTATTTAGAGGTATCACACAGAGTTAAATGCATTTATTTAGAGGAATTACACATAGTTAAATGTATTTATTCAGAGGTATTACACATAGTTAAATCTATTTATTTAGAGGTATTACACATAGTTAAATGTATTTATTTAGAGGTATTACACATAGTTAAATGTATTTATTTAGAGGTATTACACATAGTTAAATGTATTTATTTAGAGGTATTACACAGATTTAAATGCATTTATTTAGAGATATTACACAGAGTTAAATGCATTTATTTAGAGGTATTACACAGAATTAAATGCATTTATTTAGAGGCATTACACATAGTTAAATGTATTTACTTAGAGGCATTACACAAAGTTAAATGCATTTATTTAGAGGTATTACACACAGTTAAATGGATTTATTTAGAGGTATTACCCACAGTTAAACGTATTTATTTAGAGATATTACACAGAGTTAAATGGATTTATTTAGAGATATTATACAGAGTTAAACGTATTTATTTAGAGGCATTACACAGAGTTAAATGCATTTATTTAGAGGTATTACACAGAGTTAAATGCATTTATTTAGAGGTATTACCCAGAGTTAAACGTATTTATTTAGAGGCATTACACAGAGTTAAATGCATTTATTTAGAGATATTACACAGAGTTAAATGAATTTATTTAGAGGTATTAGACAGAATTAAATGAATTTATTTAGAGGCATTACACATAGTTAAATGTATTTATCTAGAGATATTACACAGAGTTAAATGCATTTATTAGAGGCATTACACATAGTTAAATGTATTTACTTAGAGGTATTACACATAGTTAAATGTATTTATTTAGAGGTATTACACATGGTTAAATGTATTTATTTAGAGGTATTACACAGAGGTAAATGCATTTATTTAGAGATATTACATACAGTTAAAGAGTTAAATGAATTTATTTAGAGATATTACACCGAGTTAAATGCATTTATTTAGAGATATTACACAGAAATAAATGCATTTATTTAGAGATATTACACAGAGTTAAATGTAAATGCACTTATTTAGAGATATTACACAGAGTTAAATGCATTTATTTAGAGATATTACACACAGTTAAAGAGTTAAATGCATTTATTTAGAGATATTACACTGAGTTAAATGCATTTATTTAGAGATATTACACAGAGTTAAACGTTTTTATTTAGAGGCATTACACAGTGTTAAATGCATTTATTTAGAGATATTACACAGAGTTAAATGCATTTATTTAGAGGTATTACACAGAATTAAATGAATTTATTTTGAGGCATTACACATAGCTAAATGCATTTATTTAGAGGTATCACACAGAGTTAAATGCATTTATTTAGAAGAATTACACATAGTTAAATGTATTTATTCAGAGGTATTACACATAGTTAAATCTATTTATTTAGAGGTATTACACATAGTTAAATGTATTTATTTAGAGGTATTACACATAGTTAAATGTATTTATTTAGAGGTATTACACATAGTTAAATGTATTTATTTAGAGGTATTACACAGATTTAAATGCATTTATTTAGAGATATTACACAGAGTTAAAGGCATTTATTTAGAGGTATTACACAGAATTAAATGCATTTATTTAGAGGCATTACACATAGTTAAATGTATTTACTTAGAGGCATTACACAAAGTTAAATGCATTTATTTAGAGGTATTACACAGAGTTAAATGGATTTATTTAGAGGTATTACCCACAGTTAAACGTATTTATTTAGAGATATTACACAGAGTTAAATGGATTTATTTAGAGATATTATACAGAGTTAAACGTATTTATTTAGAGGCATTACACAGAGTTAAATGCATTTATTTAGAGGTATTACACAGAGTTAAATGCATTTATTTAGAGGTATTACCCAGAGTTAAACGTATTTATTTAGAGGCATTACACAGAGTTAAATGCATTTATTTAGAGATATTACACAGAGTTAAATGAATTTATTTAGAGGTATTAGACAGAATTAAATGAATTTATTTAGAGGCATTACACATAGTTAAATGTATTTATCTAGAGATATTACACAGAGTTAAATGCATTTATTAGAGGCATTACACATAGTTAAATGTATTTACTTAGAGGTATTACACATAGTTAAATGTATTTATTTAGAGGTATTACACATGGTTAAATGTATTTATTTAGAGGTATTACACAGAGGTAAATGCATTTATTTAGAGATATTACATACAGTTAAAGAGTTAAATGAATTTATTTAGAGATATTACACCGAGTTAAATGCATTTATTTAGAGATATTACACAGAGTTAAATGCATTTATTTAGAGATATTACACAGAGTTAAATGTAAATGCACTTATTTAGAGATATTACACAGAGTTAAATGCATTTATTTAGAGATATTACACACAGTTAAAGAGTTAAATGCATTTATTTAGAGATATTACACTGAGTTAAATGCATTTATTTAGAGATATTACACAGAGTTAAACGTATTTATTTAGAGGCATTACACAGTGTTAAATGCATTTATTTAGAGATATTACACAGAGTTAAATGCATTTATTTAGAGGTATTACACAGAATTAAATGAATTTATTTAGAGGCATTACACATAGTTAAATGTATTTATTTAGAGATATTGCACAGAGTTAAATGCATTTATTAGAGGCATTACACATAGTTAAAAGTATTTATTTAGAGGAATTACACATAGTTAAATGTATTTATTTAGAGGTATTACACAGAGTTAAATGCATGTATTTAGAGATATTACACATAGTTAAATGTATTTATTTAGAGGTATTACACATGGTTAAATGTATTTATTTAGAGGTATTACACAGAGTTAAATGCATTTATTTAGAGATATTACACAGAGTTAAATGCATTTATTTAGAGATATTACACACAGTTAAAGAGTTAAATGTATTTATTTAGAGATATTACACACAGTTAAATGCATTTATTTAGAGATATTACACATAGTTAAATCCATTTTTTTAGAGGTATTACACACTTAAATACATTTATTTTGAGATATTACACACAGTTAAAGAGTTAAATGCATTTATTTAGAGATATTACACAGTTAAATGCATTTATTTAGAGATATTACACACAGTTAAAGAGTTAAATGTATTTATTTAGAGGAATTACACATAGTTAAATGTATTTATTTAGAGGTATTACACAGAGTTAAATGCATTTATTTAGAGGTATTACACAGAGTTAAATGCATTTATTTAGAGATATTACACAGAGTTAAATGTATTTATTTAGAGATATTACACATAGTTAAATGTATTCATTTAGAGGTATTACACATGGTTAAATATATTTATTTAGAGGTATTACACAGAGTTAAATGCATTTATTTAGAGATATTATACAGAGTTAAATGCATTTATTTAGAGATATTACACACAGTTAAAGAGTTAAATGTATTTATTTAGAGATATTTCACAGAGTTAAATGCATTTTTTTAGAGATAATACACAGAGTTAAATGCATTTATTTAGAGATATTACACACAGTTAAAGAGTTAAATGCATTTATGTAGAGATATTACATAGAGTTAAATGCATTTATTTAGAGATATTAAACAGAGTTAAAAGCATTTATTTAGAGATATTACACACAGTTAAAGAGTTAAATGCATTTATTTAGAGATATTACACACACATAAATGCATTTATTTAGAGGTATTACACAGAGTTAAATGCATTTATTTAGAGACATTACACAGAGTTAAATGCATTTATTTAGAGACATTACACAGAGTTAAATGTGTTTATGTAGAGGTATTACACAGAGTTAATTAAATTTATTTAGAGATATTACACAGAGTTAAATGCATTTATTTGGAGATGTTAAACAGAGTTAAATGCATTTATTTAGAGATATTACACAGAGTTAAATGCATTTATTTAGAGATATTACACAGAGTTAAATGCGTTTATTTAAAGATATAACACACAGTTAAAGAGTTAAATGCATTTATTTAGAGGTATTACACACAGTTAAAGAGTTAAATGCATTTATTAAGAGATATTACACAGAGTTAAATGCATTTATTTAGAGATATTACACACAGTTAAAGAGTTAAATGCATTTATTAAGAGATATTACACAGAGTTAAATGCATTTATTTAGAGATATTACACACAGTTAAAGAGTTAAATGCATTTATTAAGAGATATTACACAGAGTTAAATGCATTTATTTAGAGATATTACACACAGTTAAAGAGTTAAATGCATTTATTTAGAGGTATTACACATAGTTAAATGTATTTATTAAGAGATATTACACACAGTTAAAGAGTTAAATGCATTTATTAAGAGATATTACACAGAGTTAAATGCATTTATTTAGAGATATTACACACAGTTAAAGAGTTAAATGCATTTATTAAGAGATATTACACAGAGTTAAATGCATTTATTTACAGATATTACACACAGTTAAAGAGTTAAATGCATTTATTAAGAGATATTACACATAGTTAAATGCATTTATTTAGAGATATTACACAGAGTTAAATGCATTTATTTAGAGATATTACACAGAGTTAAATGCATTTATTTAGAGATATTACACACAGTTAAAGAGTTGAATGCATTTATTTAGAGGTATTACACATAGTTAAATGCATTTATTTAGATGTATTACACAAAGTTAAAGAGTTAAATGCATTTATTTAGAGATATTACACATAGTTAAATGCATTTATTTAGAGATATTACACAGAGTTAAATGCATTTATTAAGAGATATTACACAGAGTTAAATGCATTTATTTAGAGATATTACACAGAGTTAAATGCATTTATTTAGAGATATTACACAGAGTTAAATGCATTTATTTAGAGATATTACACACAGTTAAAGAGTTAAATGCATTTATTTAGAGGTATTACACATAGTTAAATGCATTTATTTAGAGGTATTACACAAAGTTAAAGAGTTAAATGCATTTATTTAGAGATATTACACAGAGTTAAATGCATTTATTTAGAGATATTACACAGAGTTAAATGCATTTATTAGAGGCATTACACATAGTTAAATGTATTTATTTAGAGGTATTACACATAGTTAAATGTATTTATTTAGAGGTATTACACATGGTTAAATGTATTTATTTAGAGGTATTGCACAGAGGTAAATGCATTTATTTAGAGATATTACATACAGTTAAAGAGTTAAATGAATTTATTTAGAGACATTACACCGAGTTAAATTCATTTATTTAGAGATATTACACAGAGTTAAATGCATTTATTTAGAGATATTACACAGAGTTAAATGTAAATGCACTTATTTAGAGATATTACACAGAGTTAAATGCATTTATTTAGAGATATTACACACAGTTAAAGAGTTAAATGCATTTATTTAGAGATATTACACAGAGTTAAATGCATTTATTTAGAGATATTACACAGAGTTAAACGTATTTATTTAGAGGCATTACACAGAGTTAAATGCATTTATTTAGAGATATTACACAGAGTTAAATGCATTTATTTAGAGGTATTACACAGCATTAAATGAATTTATTTAGAGGCATTACACATAGTTAAATGTATTTATTTAGAGATATTGCACAGAGTTAAATGCATTTATTAGAGGCATTACACATAGTTAAAAGTATTTATTTAGAGGAATTACACATAGTTAAATGTATTTATTTAGAGGTATTACACAGAGTTAAATGCATTTATTTAGAGGTATTACACAGAGTTAAATGCATTTATTTAGAGATATTACACAGAGTTAAATGCATTTATTTAGAGATATTACACATAGTTAAATGTATTTATTTAGAGGTATTACACATGGTTAAATGTATTTATTTAGAGGTATTACACAGAGTTAAATGCATTTATTTAGAGATATTACACAGAGTTAAATGCATTTATTTAGAGATATTACACACAGTTAAAGAGTTAAATGTATTTATTTAGAGATATTACACACAGTTAAATGCATTTATTTAGAGATATTACACATAGTTAAATGCATTTTTTTAGAGGTATTACACACTTAAATACATTTATTTTGAGATATTACACACAGTTAAAGAGTTAAATGTTTTTATTTAGAAGTATTACACAGTTAAATGCATTTATTTAGAGATATTACACACAGTTAAAGAGTTAAATGTATTTATTTAGAGGAATTACACATAGTTAAATGTATTTATTTAGAGGTATTACACAGAGTTAAATGCATTTATTTAGAGGTATTACACAGAGTTAAATGCATTTATTTAGAGATATTACACAGAGTTAAATGTATTTATTTAGAGATATTACACATTTTTAAATGTATTCATTTAGAGGTATTACACATGGTTAAAGATATTTATTTAGAGGTATTACACAGAGTTAAATGCATTTATTTAGAGATATTACACAGAGTTAAATGCATTTATTTAGAGATATTACACACAGTTAAAGAGCTAAATGTATTTATTTAGAGATATTTCACAGAGTTAAATGCATTTTTTTAGAGATAATACACAGAGTTAAATGCATTTATTTAGAGATATTACACACAGTTAAAGAGTTAAATGCATTTATTTAGAGATATTACACAGAGTTAATGCATTTATTTAGAGATATTACACAGAGTTAAAAGCATTTATTTAGAGATATTACACACAGTTAAAGAGTTAAATGCATTTATTTAGAGATATTACACACACATAAATGCATTTATTTAGAGGAATTACACAGAGTTAAATGCATTTATTTAGAGATATTGCACAGAGTTAAATGCATTTATTTAGAGACATTACACAGAGTTAAATGCATTTATTTAGAGATATTACACACAGTTAAATGTGTTTATGTAGAGGTATTACACAGAGTTAAATAAATTTATTTAGAGATATTACACAGAGTTAAATGCATTTATTTGGAGATGTTAAACAGAGTTAAATGCATTTATTTAGAGATATTACACAGAGTTAAATGCATTTATTTAGAGATATTACACAGAGTTAAATGCATTTATTTAAAGATATTACACACAGTTAAAGAGTTAAATGCATTTATTTAGAGGTATTACACACAGTTAAAGAGTTAAATGCATTTATTAAGAGATATTACACAGAGTTAAATGCATTTATTAAGAGATATTACACAGAGTTAAATGTTTTTATGTAGAGGTATTACACAGAGTTAAATAAATTTATTTAGAGATATTACACAGAGTTAAATGCATTTATTTGGAGATGTTAAACAGAGTTAAATGCATTCATTTAGAGATATTACACAGAGTTAAATGCATTTATTTAGAGATATTACACAGAGTTAATGCATTTATTTAAAGATATTACACACAGTTAAAGAGTTAAATGCATTTATTTAGAGGTATTACACACAGTTAAAGAATTAAATGCATTTATTAAGAGATATTACACAGAGTTAAATGCATTTATTTAGAGATATTACACACAGTTAAAGAGTTAAATGCATTTATTAAGAGATATTACACAGAGTTAAATGCATTTATTTAGAGATATTACACACAGTTAAAGAGTTAAATGCATTTATTAAGAGATATTACACAGAGTTAAATGCATTTATTTAGAGATATTACACACAGTTAAAGAATTAAATGGATTTATTTAGAGGTATTACACATAGTTAAATGCATTTATTAAGAGATATTACACACAGTTAAAGAGATAAATGCATTTATTAAGAGATATTACACAGAGTTAAATGCATTTATTTAGAGATATTACACACAGTTAAAGAGTTAAATGAATTTATTAAGAGATATTACACAGAGTTAAATGCATTTATTTACAGATATTACACACAGTTAAAGAGTTAAATGCATTTATTAAGAGATATTACACATAGTTAAATGCATTTATTTAGAGATCTTACACAGAGTTAAATGCATTTATTTAGAGATATTACACAGAGTTAAATGCATTTATTTAGAGATATTACACACAGTTAAAGAGTTAAATGCATTTATTTAGAGGTATTACACATAGTTAAATGCATTTATTTAGAGGTATTACACAAAGTTAAAGAGTTAAATGCATTTATTTAGAGATATTACACATAGTTAAATGCATTTATTTAGAGATATTACACAGAGTTAAATGCATTTATTAAGAGATATTACACAGAGTTAAATGCATTTATTTAGAGATATTACACAGAGTAAAATGCATTTTTTTAGAGATATTACACACAGTTAAAGAGTTAAATGCATTTATTTAGAGGTATTACACATAGTTAAATGCATTTATTTAGAGGTATTACACAAAGTTAAAGAGTTAAATGCATTTATTTAGAGATATTACACAGAGTTAAATGCATTTATTTAGAGGTATTACACATAGTTAAATGCATTTATTTAGAGGTATTACACATAGTTAAATGCATTTATTTAGAGATATTACACAAAGTTAAAGAGTTAAATGCATTTGTTTAGAGGTATTACACATAGTTAAATGCATTTATTTAGAGGTATTACACAGAGTTAAATGCATTTATTTAGAGATATTACACAGAGTTAAATGCATTTATTTACAGATATTACACACAGTTAAAGAGTTAAATTCATTTATTTAGAGATATTACACCGAGTTAAATGCATTTATTTAGAGATATTACACACAATTAAATAGTTAAATGCATTTATTTAGAGATATTACACAGAGTTAAATGATTTATTTAGAGATATTACACAGAGTTAAATGCATTTATTTAGAGATATTACACACAGTTAAAGAGTTAAATGTATTTTTTTAGAGATATTACACAGAGTTAAATGCATTTATTTGGAGATATTACACAGAGTTAGATGCATTTATTTAGAGATATTACACAGAGTGAAATGCATTTATTTAGAGATATTACACACAGTTAAAGAGTTAAATGCATTTATTTAGAGATATTACACAGAGTTAAAAGCATTTATTTAGAGATATTACACAGAGTTAAATGCATTTATTTAGAGATATTACACAGAGTTAAATGCATTTATTTAGAGATATTGCACACAGTTAAAGAGTTAAATGCGTTTATTTAGAGATATTACACAGAGTTAAATGCATTTATTTAGAGGTATTACACAGTTAAATACATTTATTTAATGATATTGCACAGAGTTAAATGCATTTATTTAGAGTTATTACACACAGTTAAATGCATTTATTTAGAGGTATTACACAGAGTTAAATGCATTTATTTAGAGATATTACACACAGTTAAAGAGTTAAATGCATTTATTTAGAGGTATTACACAGAGTTAAATGCATTTAGTTAGAGATATTACACAGAGTTAAATGCATTTATTTAGTGATATTACACACAGTTAAAGAGTTTAATGCATTTATTTAGAGATATTACACAGTGTTAAATGCATTTATTTAGAGGTATTACACATAGTTAAATGCATTTATTTAGATATATTACACACAGTTAAAGAGTTAAATGCATTTATTTAGAGGCATTACACAGAGTTAAATGTTAATATTGAGAGGTATTACACATAGCTAAATGCATTTATTTAGAGGCATTACACAGAGTTAAATGGATTTATTTAGAGGTATTACACAGAGTTAAATGCATTTATTTAGAGATATTACACACAGTTAAAGAGTTAAATGAATTTATTTAGAGATACTACACAGAGTTAAATGCATTTATTTAGAGATATTACACAGAGTTAAATGCATTTTTTTAGAGATATTACACACAGTTAAAGAGTTAAATGCATTTATTTAGAGATATTACACATAGTTAAATGCATTTATTTAGAGATATTACACAGAGTTAAATGCATTTATTTAGAGATATTACACACAGTTAAAGAGTTAAATGAATTTATTTAGAGATACTACACAGAGTTAAATGCATTTATTTAGAGATATTACACAGAGTTAAATGCATTTATTAAGAGATATTACACCGAGTTAAATGCATTTATTTAGAGATAATACACAGAGTTAAATGCAATTATTTAGAGATATTACACACAGTTAAAGAGTTAAATGCATTTATTTAGAGGTATTACACATAGTTAAATGCATTTATTTAGAGGTATTACACAAAGTTAAAGAGTTAAATGCATTTATTTAGAGATATTACACAGAGTTAAATGCATTTATTTAGAGGTATTACACATAGTTAAATGCATTTATTTAGAGGTATTACACATAGTTAAATGCATGTATTTAGAGATATTACACAAAGTTAAAGAGTTAAATGGATTTATTTAGAGGTATTACACATAGTTAAATGCATTTATTTAGAGGTATTACACAGAGTTAAATGCATTTATTTAGAGATATTACACAGAGTTAAATGCATTTATTTAGAGATATTACACACAGTTAAAGAGTTAAATGCATTTATTAAGAGATATTACACCGAGTTAAATGCATTTATTTAGAGATATTACACACAGTTAAAGAGTTAAATGCATTTATTTAGAGATATTACACAGAGTTAAATGATTTATTTAGAGATATTACACAGAGTTAAATGCATTTATTTAGAGATATTACACACAGTTAAAGAGTTAGATGCATTTATTTGGAGATATTACACAGAGTTAAATGCATTTATTTAGAGATATTACACACAGTTAAAGAGTTAAATGCATTTATTTAGAGATATTACACAGAGTTAAAAGCATTTATTTAGAGATATTACACAGAGTTAAATGCATTTATTTAGAGATATTACACAGAGTTAAATGCATTTATTTAGAGATATTGCACACAGTTAAAGAGTTAAATGCGTTTATTTAGAGATATTACACAGAGTTAAATGCATTTATTTAGAGGTATTAGACAGTTAAATACATTTATTTAGAGATATTGCACAGAGTTAAATGCATTTATTTAGGGATATTTCACAGAGTTAAATGCATTTATTTAGAGATATTACACACAGTTAAAGAGTTAAATGCATTTATTTAGAGGTATTACACAAAGTTAAATGCATTTAGTTAGAGATATTACACAGAGTTAAATGCATTTATTTAGTGATATTACACACAGTTAAAGAGTTTAATGCATTTATTTAGAGATATTACACAGTGTTAAATGCATTTATATAGAGGTATTAAACAGAATTAAATGCATTTATTTAGAGGCATTACACATAGTTAAATGTATTGATTTAGAGGTATTACACATAGTTAAATGTATTTATTTAGAGGTATTACACATAGTTAAATGTATTTATTTAGAGGTATTACACAGAGTTAAATGCATTTATTTAGATATATTACACAGAGTTAAATGCATTTATTTAGAGGCATTACACAGAGTTAAATGTTAATATTGAGAGGTATTACACATAGCTAAATGCATTTATTTAGAGGCATTACACAGAGTTAAATGCATTTATTTAGAGGTATTACACAGAGTTAAATGCATTTATTTAGAGATATTACACACAGTTAAAGAGTTAAATGAATTTATTTAGAGATACTACACAGAGTTAAATGCATTTATTTAGAGATATTACACAGAGTTAAATGCATTTTTTTAGAGATTTTACACACAGTTAAAGAGTTAAATGCATTTATTTAGAGATATTACACAGAGTTAAATGCATTTATTGAGAGGTATTACACAGAGTTAAATACATTTATTTAGAGATATTACAAAGAGTTAAATGCATTTATTTGGAGATGTTAAACAGAGTTAAATGCATTTATTTAGAGCTATTACACAGAGTTAAATGCATTTATTTAGAGATATTACACAGAGTTAAATGCATTTATTTAGAGATATTACACACAGTTAAAGAGTTAAATGCATTTATTTAGAGGTATTACACAGAGTTAAACGCATGTATTTAGAGATATTACACAGAGTTAAATGCATTTATTTAGAGATATTACACAGAGTTAAATGCATTTATTTAGAGGTATTACACAGAATTAAATGCATTTATTTAGAGATATTACACAGAGTTAAATGCATTTATTTAGAGGTATTACACAGAGTTAAATGCATTTATTTAGAGATATTACACAGAGTTAAATGCATTTATTTAGAGATCTTACATACAGTTAAAGAGTTAAATGCATTTATTTAGAGATATTACACAGAGTTAAATGCATTTATTTAGAGATATTACACACAGTTAAAGAGTTAAATGCATTTATTTAGAGATATTACACACAGTTAAAGAGTTAAATGTATTTTTTTAGAGATCTTACACAGAGTTAAATGCATTTATTCGGAGATATTACACAGAGTTAGATGCATTTATTTAGAGATATTACACTGAGTGAAATGCATTTATTTAGAGATATTACACACAGTTAAAGAGTTAAATGCATTTATTTAGAGATATTACACAGAGTTAAATGCATTTATTTAGAGATATTACACACAGTTAAAGAGTTAAATGCATTTATTTAGAGGTATTACACAGAGTTAAATGCATTTAGTTAGAGATATTACACAGAGTTAAATGCATTTATTTAGTGATATTACACACAGTTAAAGAGTTTAATGCATTTATTTAGAGATATTACACAGTGTTAAATGCATTTATTTAGAGGTATTAAACAGAATTAAATGCATTTATTTAGAGGCATTACACATAGTTAAATGTATTGATTTACAGGTATTACACATAGTTAAATGTATTTATTTAGAGGTATTACACATAGTTAAATGTATTTATTTAGAGGTATTACACAGAGTTAAATGCATTTATTTAGATATATTACACAGAGTTAAATGCATTTATTTAGAGGCATTACACAGAGTTCAATGTTAATATTGAGAGGTATTACACATAGCTAAATGCATTTATTTAGAGGCATTACACAGAGTTAAATGCATTTATTTAGAGGTATTACACAGAGTCAAATGCATTTATTTAGAGATATTACACACAGTTAAAGAGTTAAATGAATTTATTTAGAGATACTACACAGAGTTAAATGCATTTATTTAGAGATATTACACAGAGTTAAATGCATTTTTTTAGAGATATTACACACAGTTAAAGAGTTTAATGCATTTATTTAGAGATATTACACAGAGTTAAATGCATTTATTGAGAGGTATTACACAGAGTTAAATACATTTATTTAGAGATATTACACAGAGTTAAATGCATTTATTTGGAGATGTTAAACAGAGTTAAATGCATTTATTTAGAGATATTACACAGAGTTAAATGCATTTATTTAGAGATATTACACAGAGTTAAATGCATTTATTTAGAGATATTACACACAGTTAAAGAGCTAAATGCATTTATTTAGAGGTATTACACTAGTTAAATGCATTTATTTAGAGGTATTACACAGAGTTAAATGCATTTATTTAGAGATATTACACAGAGTTAAATGCATTTATTTAGAGATATTACACACAGTTAAAGAGTTAAATGCATTTATTTAGAGATATTACATAGAGTTAAATGCATTTATTTAGAGATATTACACACAGTTAAAGAGTTAAATGCATTTATTTTGAGATATTACACAGATTTAAATGCATTTATTTAGAGATATTACACAGAGTTAAATGCATTTATTTAGAAATATTACACATAGTTAAAGAGTTAAATGTATTTTTTTTAGAGATATTACACAGAGTTAAATGCATTTATTTGGAGATATTACACAGAGTTAGATGCATTTATTTAGAGATATTACACTGAGTGAAATGCATTTATTTAGAGATATTACACACAGTTAAAGAGTTAAATGAATTTATTTAGAGATACTACACAGAGTTAAATGCATTTATTTAGAGATATTACACAGAGTTAAATGCATTTTTTTTAGAGATATTACACACAGTTCAAGAGTTAAATGCATTTATTTAGAGATATTACACAGAGTTAAATGCATTTATTGAGAGGTATTACACAGAGTTAAATACATTTATTTAGTGATATTACACAGAGTTAAATGCATTTATTTGGAGATGTTAAACAGAGTTAAATGCATTTATTTAGAGATATTACACAGAGTTAAATGCATTTATTTAGAGATATTCCACACAGTTAAAGAGTTAAATGCATTTATTTAGAGGTATTACACAGAGTTAAATGCATTTATTTAGAGATATTACACAGAGTTAAATGCATTTATTTAGAGATATTACACAGAGTTAAATGCATTTATTTAGAGGTATTACACAGAGTTAAATGCATTTATTTAGAGATATTACACAGAGTTAAATGCATTTATTTAGAGGTATTACACAGAGTTAAATGCATTTATTTAGAGATATTACACAGAGTTAAATGCATTTATTTAGAGATATTGCACACAGTTAAAGAGTTAAATGCGTTTATTTAGAGATATTACACAGAGTTAAATGCATTTATTTAGAGGTATTACACAGTTAAATACATTTATTTAGAGATATTGCACAGAGTTAAATGCATTTATTTAGGGATATTACACAGAGTTAAATGCATTTATTTAGAGATATTACACACAGTTAAAGAGTTAAATGCATTTATTTAGAGGTATTACACAAAGTTAAATGCATTTAGTTAGAGATATTACACAGAGTTAAATGCATTTATTTAGTGATATTACACACAGTTAAAGAGTTTAATGCATTTATTTAGAGATATTACACAGTGTTAAATGCATTTATTTAGAGGTATTAAACAGAATTAAATGCATTTATTTAGAGGCATTACACATAGTTAAATGTATTGATTTAGAGGTATTACACATAGTTAAATGTATTTATTTAGAGGTATTACACATAGTTAAATGTATTTATTTAGAGGTATTACACAGAGTTAAATGCATTTATTTAGATATATTACACAGAGTTAAATGCATTTATTTAGAGGTATTACACAGAGTTAAATGCATTTATTTAGAGATATTACACACAGTTAAAGAGTTAAATGAATTTATTTAGAGATACTACACAGAGTTAAATGCATTTATTTAGAGATATTACACAGAGTTAAATGCATTTTTTTTAGAGATTTTACACACAGTTAAAGAGTTAAATGCATTTATTTAGAGATATTACACAGAGTTAAATGCATTTTTTGAGAGGTATTACACAGAGTTAAATACATTTATTTAGAGATATTACACAGAGTTAAATGCATTTATTTGGAGATGTTAAACAGAGTTAAATGCATTTATTTAGAGCTATTACACAAAGTTAAATGCATTTATTTAGAGATATTACACAGAGTTAAATGCATTTATTTAGAGATATTACACACAGTTAAAGAGTTAAATGCATTTATTTAGAGGTATTACACAGAGTTAAACGCATGTATTTAGAGATATTACACAGAGTTAAATGCATTTATTTAGAGATATTACACAGAGTTAAATGCATTTATTTAGAGGTATTACACAGAATTAAATGCATTTATTTAGAGATATTACACAGAGTTAAATGCATTTATTTAGAGGTATTACACAGAGTTAAATGCATTTCTTTAGAGATATTACACAGAGTTAAATGCATTTATTTAGAGATCTTACATACAGTTAAAGAGTTAAATGCATTTATTTAGAGATATTACACAGAGTTAAATGCATTTATTTAGAGATATTACACACAGTTAAAGAGTTAAATGCATTTATTTAGAGATATTACACAGAGTTAAATGCATTTATTTAGAAATATTACACACAGTTAAAGAGTTAAATGTATTTTTTTAGAGATCTTACACAGAGTTAAATGCATTTATTTGGAGATATTACACAGAGTTAGATGCATTTATTTAGAGATATTACACTGAGTGAAATGCATTTATTTAGAGATATTACACACAGTTAAAGAGTTAAATGCATTTATTTAGAGATATTACACAGAGTTAAATGCATTTATTTAGAGATATTACACACAGTTAAAGAGTTAAATGCATTTATTTAGAGGTATTACACAGAGTTAAATGCATTTAGTTAGAGATATTACACAGAGTTAAATGCATTTATTTAGTGATATTACACACAGTTAAAGAGTTTAATGCATTTATTTAGAGATATTACACAGTGTTAAATGCATTTATTTAGAGGTATTAAACAGAATTAAATGCATTTATTTAGAGGCATTACACATAGTTAAATGTATTGATTTAGAGGTATTACACATAGTTAAATGTATTTATTTAGAGGTATTACACATAGTTAAATGTATTTATTTAGAGGTATTACACAGAGTTAAATTCATTTATTTAGATATATTACACAGAGTTAAATGCATTTATTTAGAGGCATTACACAGAGTTCAATGTTAATATTGAGAGGTATTACACATAGCTAAATGCATTTATTTAGAGGCATTACACAGAGTTAAATGCATTTATTTAGAGGTATTACACAGAGTCAAATGCATTTATTTAGAGATATTACACACAGTTAAAGAGTTAAATGAATTTATTTAGAGATACTACACAGAGTTAAATGCATTTATTTAGAGATATTACACAGAGTTAAATGCATTTTTTTAGAGATATTACACACAGTTAAAGAGTTTAATGCATTTATTTAGAGATATTACACAGAGTTAAATGCATTTATTTAGAGGTATTACACAGAGTTAAATACATTTATTTAGAGATATTACACAGAGTTAAATGCATTTATTTGGAGATGTTAAACAGAGTTAAATGCATTTATTTAGAGATATTACACAGAGTTAAATGCATTTATTTAGAGATATTACACAGAGTTAAATGCATTTATTTAGAGATATTACACACAGTTAAAGAGCTAAATGCATTTATTTAGAGGTATTACACTAGTTAAATGCATTTATTTAGAGGTATTACACAGAGTTAAATGCATTTATTTAGAGATATTACACAGAGTTAAATGCATTTATTTAGAGATATTACACACAGTTAAAGAGTTAAATGCATTTATTTAGAGATATTACATAGAGTTAAATGCATTTATTTAGAGATATTACACACAGTTAAAGAGTTAAATGCATTTTTTTTGAGATATTACACAGATTTAAATGCATTTATTTAGAGATATTACACAGAGTTAAATGCATTTATTTAGAAATATTACACACAGTTAAAGAGTTAAATGTATTTTTTTTAGAGATATTACACAGAGTTAAATGCATTTATTTGGAGATATTACACAGAGTTAGATGCATTTATTTAGAGATATTACACTGAGTGAAATGCATTTATTTAGAGATATTACACACAGTTAAAGAGTTAAATGAATTTATTTAGAGATACTACACAGAGTTAAATGCATTTATTTAGAGATATTACACAGAGTTAAATGCATTTTTTTTAGAGATATTACACACAGTTCAAGAGTTAAATGCATTTATTTAGAGATATTACACAGAGTTAAATGCATTTATTGAGAGGTATTACACAGAGTTAAATACATTTATTTAGTGATATTACACAGAGTTAAATGCATTTATTTGGAGATGTTAAACAGAGTTAAATGCATTTATTTAGAGATATTACACAGAGTTAAATGCATTTATTTAGAGATATTCCACACAGTTAAAGAGTTAAATGCATTTATTTAGAGGTATTACACAGAGTTAAATGCATTTATTTAGAGATATTACACAGAGTTAAATGCATTTATTTAGAGATATTACACAGAGTTAAATGCATTTATTTAGAGGTATTACACAGAGTTAAATGCATTTATTTAGAGATATTACACAGAGTTAAATGCATTTATTTAGAGGTATTACACAGAGTTAAATGCATTTAATTAGAGATATTACACAGAGTTAAATGCATTCATTTAGAGATATTACACACAGTTAAAGAGTTAAATGCATTTATTTAGAGATATTACACAGAGTTAAATGCATTTATTTAGAGATATTACACAGAGTTAAAGAGTTAAATGCATTTATTTAGAGATATTACACAGAGTTAAATGCATTTATTTAGAGATATTACACACAGTTAAAGAGTTAAATGAATTTATTTAGAGATACTACACAGAGTTAAATGCATTTATTTAGAGATATTACACAGAGTTAAATGCATTTTTTTTAGAGATATTACACACAGTTCAAGAGTTAAATGCATTTATTTAGAGATATTACACAGAGTTAAATGCATTTATTGAGAGGTATTACACAGAGTTAAATACATTTATTTAGTGATATTACACAGAGTTAAATGCATTTATTTGGAGATGTTAAACAGAGTTAAATGCATTTATTTAGAGATATTACACAGAGTTAAATGCATTTATTTAGAGATATTCCACACAGTTAAAGAGTTAAATGCATTTATTTAGAGGTATTACACAGAGTTAAATGCATTTATTTAGAGATATTACACAGAGTTAAATGCATTTATTTAGAGATATTACACAGAGTTAAATGCATTTATTTAGAGGTATTACACAGAGTTAAATGCATTTATTTAGAGATATTACACAGAGTTAAATGCATTTATTTAGAGGTATTACACAGAGTTAAATGCATTTAATTAGAGATATTACACAGAGTTAAATGCATTCATTTAGAGATATTACACACAGTTAAAGAGTTAAATGCATTTATTTAGAGATATTACACAGAGTTAAATGCATTTATTTAGAGATATTACACAGAGTTAAAGAGTTAAATGCATTTATTTAGAGATATTACACAGAGTTAAATGCATTTATTTAGAGATATTACACACAGTTAAAGAGTTAAATGAATTTATTTAGAGATACTACACAGAGTTAAATGCATTTATTTAGAGATATTACACAGAGTTAAATGCATTTTTTTTAGAGATATTACACACAGTTCAAGAGTTAAATGCATTTATTTAGAGATATTACACAGAGTTAAATGCATTTATTGAGAGGTATTACACAGAGTTAAATACATTTATTTAGTGATATTACACAGAGTTAAATGCATTTATTTGGAGATGTTAAACAGAGTTAAATGCATTTATTTAGAGATATTACACAGAGTTAAATGCATTTATTTAGAGATATTACACAGAGTTAAATGCATTTATTTAGAGATATTCCACACAGTTAAAGAGTTAAATGCATTTATTTAGAGGTATTGCACAGAGTTAAATGCATTTATTTAGAGATATTACACAGAGTTAAATGCATTTATTTAGAGATATTACACAGAGTTAAATGCATTTATTTAGAGGTATTACACAGAGTTAAATGCATTTATTTAGAGATATTACACAGAGTTAAATGCATTTATTTAGAGGTATTACACAGAGTTAAATGCATTTATTTAGAGATATTACACAGAGTTAAATGCATTCATTTAGAGATATTACACACAGTTAAAGAGTTAAATGCATTTATTTAGAGATATTACACAGAGTTAAATGCATTTATTTAGAGATATTACACAGAGTTAAAGAGTTAAATGCATTTATTTAGAGATATTACACAGAGTTAAATGCATTTATTTAGAGATATTACACAGAGTTAAATGCATTTATTTAGAAATATTACACACAGTTAAAGAGTTAAATGTATTTTTTTAGAGATATTACACAGAGTTAAATGCATTTATTTGGAGATATTACACAGAGTTAGATGCATTTTTTTAGTGATATTACACTGAGTGAAATGCATTTATTTAGAGATATTACACACATTTAAAGAGTTAAATGCATTTATTTAGAGATATTACACAGAGTTAAATGCATTTATTTAGAGATATTACACAGAGTTAAATGCATTTATTTAGAGATATTACACAGAGTTAAATGCATTTATTTAGAGATATTGCTCATAGATAAAGAGTTAAATGCATTTATTTAGAGATATTATACAGAGTTAAATGCATTTATTTAGAGGTATTACACAGTTAAATACATTTATTTAGAGATATTACACAGAGTTAAATGCATTTATTTAGAGTTATTACACAGAGTTAAATGCATTTATTTAGAGGTATTACACATAGTTAAATGCATATATTTAGAGATATTACACAGAGTTAAATGCATTTATTTAGAGATATTACACACAGTTAAAGAGTTAAATGCATTTATTTAGAGGTATTACACAGAGTTAAATGCATTTAGTTAGAGATATTACACAGAGTTAAATGCATTTATTTAGTGATATTACACACAGTTAAAGAGTTTAATGCATTTATTTGGAGATATTACACAGAGTTAAATGCATTTATTTAGAGGTATTACACAAAATTAAATGCATTTATTTAGAGGCATTACACATAGTTAAATGCATTTATTTAGAGGTATTACACAGAGTTAAATGCATTTAGTTAGAGATATTACACAGAGTTAAATGCATTTATTTAGTGATATTACACACAGTTAAAGAGTTTAATGCATTTATTTGGAGATATTACACAGAGTTAAATGCATTTATTTAGAGGTATTACACAAAATTAAATGCATTTATTTAGAGGCATTACACATAGTTAAATGTATTGATTTAGAGGTATTACACATAGTTCAATGTATTTATTTAGAGGCATTACACATTGTTAAATGTATTCATTTAGAGGTATTACACAGAGTTAAATGCATTTATTTAGATATATTACACAGAGTTAAATGCATTTATTTAGAGGCATTACACAGAGTTAAATGTATTTATTTAGAGTTATTACACATAGCTAAATGCATTTATTTAGAGGCATTTCACAGAGTTAAATGCATTTATTTAGAGGTATTACACAGAGTTAAATGCATTTATTTAGAGATATTACACACAGTTAAAGAGTTAAATGCATTTATTTAGAGATATTACACAGAGTTAAATGCATTTATTTAGAGTTATTACACAGAGTTAAATGCATTTATTTAGAGATATTACAAAAGGTTAAATGCATTTATTTAGAGATATTACACAGAGTTAAATGCATTTATTTAGAGATATTACACAGAGTTAAATGCATTTATTTAGAGATATTACACAGAGTTAAATGCATTTATTTAGAGATATTACACAAGGTTAAATGCATTTATTTAGAGATATTACACAGAGTTAAATGCATTTATTTAGAGATATTACTCACAGTTAAAGAGTTAAATGCATTTATTTAGTGATATTACACAGAGTTAAATGCCTTTATTTAGAGGCATTACACAGAGTTAAATACATTTATTTAGAGATATTACACATAGTTAAATGCATTTATTTAGAGTTATTACACAGAGTTAAATGCATTTATTTAGAGGTATTACATAGAGCTAAATGCATTTCTTTAGAGATATTACACAGAGTTAAATGCATTTATTTAGAGATATTACACTTAGTTAAATGCATTTATTTAGAGATATTACACAGAGTTAAATGCATTTATTTAGAGATATTACACAGAGTTAAATGCATTTAGTTAGAGATATTACACAGAGTTAAATGCATTTATTTAGAGGTATTTCACAGAGTTAAATGCATTTAGTTAGAGATATTACACAGAGTTAAATGCATTTATTTAGAGTTATTACACAGAGGTAAATGCATTTATTTAGAGATATTACACAAGGTTAAATGCATTTATTTAGAGATATTACACAGATTTAAATGCATTTATTTAGAGATATTACACAGAGTTAAATGCATTTATTTAGAGATATTACACAAGGTTAAATGCATTTATTTAGAGATATTACACAGAGTTAAATGCATTTATTTAGAGATATTACTCACAGTTAAAGAGTTAAATGCATTTATTTAGTGATATTACACAGAGTTAAATGCCTTTATTTAGAGGCATTACACAGAGTTAAATACATTTATTTAGAGATATTAAGCATAGTTAAATGCATTTATTTAGAGTTATTACACAGAGTTAAATGCATTTATTTAGAGGTATTACATAGAGTTAAATGCATTTCTTTAGAGGTATTACACAGAGTTAAATGCATTTATTTAGAGATATTACACTTAGTTAAAGAGTTAAAAGCATTTATTTGGAGATATTACACATAGTTAAATGCATTTATTTAGAGATATTACACAGAGTTAAATGCATTTATTTAGAGGTATTACACAGAGTTAAATGCATTTAGTTAGAGATATTACACAGAGTTAAATGAATTTATTTAGAGTTATTACACACAGTTAAATGCATTTATTTAGAGGTATTACACAGAGTTAAATGCATTTATTTAGAGATATTACACAAAGTTAAATGCATTTATTTAGAGTTATTACACACAGTTAAAGAGTTAAATGCATTTATTTAGAGGTATTACACAGAGTTAAATGCATTTATTTAGAGGTATTACACAGAGTTAAATGCATTTATTTAGAGATATTACACAGAATTAAATGCATTTATTTAGAAGTATTACGCAGAGTTAAATGCATTTAGTTAGAGATATTACACAGAGTTAAATGGATTTATTTAGAGATATTACTCACAGTTAAAGAGTTAAATGCATTTATTTAGAGGTATTACATAGAGTTAAATGTATTTATTTAGAGGTATTACACAGAGTTAAATGCATTTATTTAGAGATATTACACATAGTTATATGCATTTATTTAGAGTTATTACTCAGAGTTAAATGCATTTTTTTAGGGGTATTACATAGAGTTAAATGCATTTATTTAGAGATATTACACAGAGTTAAATGCATTTATTTAGAGATATTACACTTAGTTAAAGAGTTAAATGCATTTATTTGGAGATATTACACAGAGTTAAATGCATTTATTTAGAGTTATTACACACAGTTAAATCCATTTATTTAGAGGTATTACACAGAGTTAAATGCATTTATTTAGAGATATTACACAAAGTTAGATGCATTTATTTAGAGATATTACACACAGTTAAAGAGTTAAATGCATTTATTTAGAGATATTACACATAGTTAAATGCATTTATTTAGAGATATTACACAGAGTTAAATGCATTTATTTAGAGATATTACACAGAGTTAAATGCATTTATTTAGAAGTATTACACAGAGCTAAATGCATTTAGTTAGAGATATTACACAGAGTTAAATGCATTTATTTTGAGATATTACACAGAGTTAAATGCATTTATTTAGAGATATTACACAGAGTTAAATGCATTTATTTAGAGATATTACACAGAGTTAAATGCTATTTATTTAGAGATATTACACAGAGTTAAATGCATTTATTTAGAGATATTACACAGAGTTAAATGCATTTATTTAGAGATATTACACAAGGTTAAAGAGTTAAATGCATTTATTTAGAGATATTACACAGAGTTAAATGCATTTATTTAGAGATATTACACAGAATTAAATGCATTTATTTAGAAGTATTACACAGAGCTAAATGCATTTAGTTAGAGATATTACACAGAGTTAAATGCATTTATTTAGAGATATTACACAGAGTTAAATGCATTTATTTAGAGATATTACACAGAGTTAAATGCATTTATTTAGAGATATTACACAGAGTTAAATGCTATTTATTTAGAGATATTACACAGAGTTAAATGCATTTATTTAGAGATATTACACAGAGTTAAATGCATTTATTTAGAGATTGATTGATTGATTGATATTTAACGGCGCACCAGCACTTTTAGGCTATTTAGCGCCATACAACAGGTTGTATTTAAACAACGTTAAAATACTAAACGTTTAATATCGACCAGCGATATAGAAAAAAAACAAATAGTTCAATATAAAATTTTAAGTTGTTGGTAACAGTAAAATATGAAGCTTCCCAATCAACGGGAGATGTAAATGGTGTATGTTGATGAAAATATGTTGTAAATAAGAGGTGATATTTGCATTAAATAAAAATGCACTAGGTGATGACATACAAGTTAAAGTTTAAGATAAAGATTTACTTCCTTCAGGAAATCTAATATACAAGTGATAGATACAGTATCAAAAAGTTCCTTCATGTCATGTACATTATAGTACTTAGCACGTGTAGGTTGCAGGTCGGAACACTCGGTCATGAAGTGTTTAACAGTGAATGGTTCATTGCAAGAGACGCACTCTGGTGGATCTTCACCTTTTAGTATGTGGGAGTGTGTTATGTATGAATGACCGATTCTGAGTCTTGCAATGACAGTCTCCTCCCTACGGATAGTTCTGTAGGAAGGAGTCCATTCTCCCAGGGTTGGTTTGATGGCATGAAGTTTGTTGTTGATTGTATGATCCCATGACGTCTGCCACTTCTGACGCAGGTACCTTTTGATACAAGGTTTAAAATCAGTAAACGGTAGTTTAAAATCTGATGGTTCTTGGGATAGAGCCATCTTAGCAGCACGGTCTGCTTCTTCATTACCTCTAATACCAATATGGCTAGGTAACCAACAGTATACTATATTGCTGGAGGTACTAAGCTCTGTATTTTTGACGAGGAGATGGACTAATAATGGGTTATCCAGTTTTCTATTGTGCAGCGACTGAAGCACTGATAAAGAGTCACAGAAGATAATGCTATTTAAGACGCGTTTCTGTTCGATAAATTTCAGAGCAAGGTCTATTGCTCTGATTTCCGCTGAAAATATGGATGCATCGTTTGGCAAACGCACTTTGGTTATGTGCTTGCCACTAACAAAGGCTGCAGCAGCCTTTTCATCAACCTTTGATCCATCAGTATAAAATTTAGTGTAATTTGTAAAATCGTTGAGAAGTTCATGATAAGAGTTCAGGAATATGACAGGGTTGGTCTCAGATTTATTCCCATCATGTAACGTAAAAATCACTTTGGGTTGCTTAAGGAGCCAAGGTGGTGTTTTCGAGACAAACGTTTTCTGAACTGTGGAGAGATTACTTTTGATATTGTCAAGGCTGGATGATATTCTAATGCCAAATGAAGGTATGGCATTTGGTTTATTACCATATAAAGTTTTGTATTTTGTTTGAAAAACAGCGGAAAAGGCAGGGTTCCGAGGGTTTGATCTTAACTTAAGAGCGTATTGTGCAGAAATCATTTCTCTGCGATGCAATAAAGGTGGTTCATTCGCTTCCGCGAGAAGGCTTTCACATGGAGATGTCTTAAATGCTCCTAGAGCGAGTCTTATTCCCTGGTGATGAATTGGATCAAGCATTTTTAAATAGGACTTCCTAGCTGAACCATAAACAATGCATCCATAGTCTAGTATTGAGCGAATAAATGTTCTATACAAATTAAGGAGAATTTTTTTATCAGCACCCCAGTCAGTGTGCGCAATTACTTTAAGTAGATTTAAAGCTTTTAAGCATTTAGCTTTTATATTCTTTATGTGTGGTATAAAAGTCAGCTTTCTGTCGAAGATAATACCCAAAAATTTTGTTTCTTCGACGACTGGAATAAGTGTGCCATCCAGCGTGAGTTTAGGGTCATCATGATGTCTTCGCAATTGACAGAAATGCATGCATACTGTTTTCGATTTAGAAAATTTGAAACCGTTATTACTGGCCCAACTTTGGATCTTACTGATATTTTGCTGGAGTTGCCTTTCAATTGTACGCATGTGCTTTGATCGATAACAAATTAAAAAATCGTCTACATATAAAGAGCAATCCACACCGGGAGCTAAGAACTTGGTGATGCTATTGATTTTGATATTAAATAGCGTCACAGATAGAATACTGCCCTGGGGCACACCCATCTCTTGCTGGTGCATATCGGAGAGGGTAGAGCCCACTCGTACTTTGAATTCTCTGTCGGAGAGAAAACTGGAAATGAAAGAAGGCAGACGGCCTTTTAGGCCTAGATCGTGCAGGTCATTTAGTATCCCATACTTCCATGTTGTCTCATAGGCCTTTTCTAAATCAAAGAAGACTGCTACTAAATGTTCTTTCTTGATAAATGCATCACGAATAAATGTTTCCAGTCTAACCAGATGATCGTTTGTACTACGACCAGAACGGAAGCCACTTTGGAAAGGAGATATTAAATTGTTACTTTCCAAGTACCATATAAGCCTAGAATTAATCATTCGTTCCATTGTTTTGCACACGCAGCTTGTCAGTGCAATGGGCCGATAGTTGTTAGGATCTTCGATGTCTTTGCCTGGTTTGGGAATCGGTATTACTATTGCTTCTCTCCAGCTCTTAGGTACATTACCAGCAATCCATAAATCATTGAAGATTTTTAGAAGTAATGTCAGAGAGGATTCTGGGAGGTGTTTCAAAAACTGGTAATGTACTTCGTCAGGCCCAGCTGATGTATCATGGGCCTTGTCTAAAGCCTCCCTAACTTCCAATAAAGAAAACAGCTGGTTATAGCTTTCAGAGTTGTTAGATGTGAACTTTAAACGTGACTTTTCTTTTTGATATTTTAATCTTCGAAAGGTTTCTGAATAATTAGATGATGATGAGTTTTTTGAGAAACTGTCGGCAAGAATATTTGCTATGTCACGTTTCGAACTAAAATTGTTATTGTTTGTTTTCAGTTGTCGAATAGAATTATCTTTCCTCTTTCCATTTATTTTGCGAATAGTATCCCAAACTTGTTTCATTGAGGTACGAGAGTTTATAGAAGAAACATATTTCTTCCAGGATGTACGTTTACAATCTTTGATTGTGCGTCGAGTTTTAGCCCGCGCAATTCGATATTTGTTTAAATTTTCGGGCGTAGGACGAGTGTTGAATTGTTTTAATGCTTCTCGGCGTTGTCTAATGGCTTCTTTGCATTCCTTGGTTATCCAAGGTTTTTGCGGTTTTTTACTGTTCGGGGAGGACTTAGGAATAGATTCATCTGCAATTGAGATTAGAATTGAAGTAAAATGCTGTATAGGATTAACAGCGTTGAATATTGTATTATTATTTAGTCTAGTTTGACATAGTGTTTCAAAGGAAGCCCAGTCGGCTTTCCTTATATTCCATTGTGGAATTGAGTCATCAATTTTAGAGTTATTTTCAAGAATGATTGGGAAATGATCACTGCTGTGAAGGTCATCAGCGACCTTCCATTCATAGTCCAAAAGCAATGAAGGAGAGCAAATTGTCAAATCAATGGACGTGTACGTACCCGTTCCTGGGTGTAAATATGTCGGTGAGTTGGTATTATATAGACACAGATCGTGTCTAGAAATGAAATCTTCTATTTTATGGCCTCTGTCGTTTATGTGATTCGATCCCCATAGAATGTTATGGGCATTAAAATCCCCGAGTAGAACGAAGGGTGTGGGACGTTGTTGAACAATATTGTCTAAATCATTTTGTACTAGTTTGGCGTTTGGTGGTAAGTAAATGGAACAAAAAGTAATCACTCGATGTAAAGTGACACTTACAGCAATAGCTTGTAAATTTGTATTTAAAGGAATGACTCTGTGCAGGGCTCTATTGTTCACACCAACAGAGACTCCTCCTGAGGCCTTGTCAACGTTTTGAAAGTACTTGTTGAATAGGGAAAAGTTTTTTAAATGTAATTTTATCTCTGTCTTTCAGGAATGTTTCCTGTAAACATAGTACAGCAGGATCATGTTCATTTAAAAGCAGAAGAATATCATTGTAGTTTGCTTTAAGTCCTCGACAGTTCCATTGTATGATGGTGTTCTTCATTATAAAGTTATGCTGGAGATTCTGGATCTAGTTAAGACTATTCGCGGAGAAAATGTGTTGTTATTTGTCTGGAGGAAGTACGGGAGTATATTTGGTTTTGCTAGGTTTGGAGGAACCTTGAGTACATGGAGCAGTTTCTTCTGCATCCATACTCTCAAGTTCTCCAAACATATTGTAAAGTTTAATGGGGTCATCTGACCCCTTTTGCTGCTTATTTGTTTGTTGTTTTTGTTTATTTTTTGGAGCTTTTGGTGGTGGGTTGTTATTAAATGTTGTCTGAGTTGATGCTGTGCTTTTCTGTGGTTGGTAATTAGGGATGTTGGCACTTGTTGAATCGGGCTGATCTGTCTGTGTTTGTGCGGCCTTGGTGATTTTGGGGTTGTGTTTCACAACTGTGGAGAAGGATGGGCCAGGAAGGGATGTTTTTGCCTGGACAAGTTTTCTGGCCTCTGGGTAGGGTATGTTGGAGGAAAACTTTACTCTCTGAATTTCCTTCTCCTGTTTCCATGTATCACAATCCTTAGAATTGGCGTGATGCTCTTTGCCACAGTTGACACAGTGCGGAGTTGCTCTACAATCAGCTTCCTGATGAGAGTGGTCTCCGCATCGGCCACAGACCTTGACTCTGGAACATCGGTCTTCGTGATGGCCGTATTTCTGACACTTGTAGCATCGAAGAGGATTTGGTATGTAAATCTCAACCTTTACTTGCAGAAACCCAACCTTGACCACTTTGGGCACTGTCGGTTTATTAAAGGTGAGTACAAATGTGTTGGTGTCCTGCAGGGTGTTATTACGTTTAATACGTATTCTACGTACTGCAGTGACACCTTCATGTTTCATCCCCTCGATGATATCTGTGTCGTTGACTCCAGCCAAGTCACGACACCGCATCACGCCTTTAGACGTATTCAATGAAGTGTGAGCGAATGAGGTTACTGGAATGTTGAAGAATGTTTTTATCTTTTTCAGATTTTCAGTTTGACCTTTTCGCTCACATTCAACGAGAAGACAACCCGATTTTAATTTTTTGACACCTTTTGGTGTGCCAATCAAGCCCGTTAATGTTTTCTCTATTACAAAAGGAGATAGCGCAGCGATTTGAGTTTCAGCATCTGTTGACTGTATGACCATGAAGCGTGGGAATGACTCCACACTACATGGTTCTTCATCAGAGTCGGATAGTGATTTTGTTCGTTTGTTTTGATTTTTCTTTGAATTTTCCATGATTTTTTTTAAAGTTTCAGCACCCATGCTCCCGCCCACCATGGAGCCCAACAAGGGGACACTTTTCAAGTGCCAGGGATACACAGATGCCATACTCGTTAGATAAAATTACCTAGGATCGGCAAAATTACCTCCCGATTGACCCGTTAAGCCACCGCTATCTAGGAGGTCTTCTAGTACTTGGAAAATGAAAGCTAGAATGATAGAATGAAGGGGCAACGGTGGTATCAAGAGAGATACAAGAAAGATATAGAACGTGAGCTAGTAAATAAAGACCTCCTAGGGCTCGGCGTGACCAGCCGATTTGTCGAGACCGGGCCCATCTCGACCACCCGTCTAAGAGAAGTAGAGGCCAAAGTAGTGTATTGCATCGGAAAAGCCTCCGCTCAACTACCAGGATCCTTTCCTCCTCCGACACGGGTCGCAACCCACGGCAAACAGGTCGCCTCTACTTAGTCGCCTTTTACGACACGTGGCGAGGCACGTCGGGCCAATTCTACAACCCGAACCCGCAGGGGGGTCCACACTGATGACATTCAATTCCTCTCTAAGTTAGAAATCCAACTTGTTTTATGTAAAGTCGGGTTATTGCACAATAGCCACCTTTGACTCATAGTGTATTATATCCAGACTTGCCTGCCAATTGTACGGTATACAAAAAATAGTTTCATATTTTACTATAAGACAATTATATTACATTTAATATTTTTATGATATTGTTATGTAAGTTTATATCCTTATCATAACCTGCTTCTCTTTTCGTGCTATGAGAAGGAATTACTCATAAGTTAAGGAATGTCAATGTCCATGGAGAGAGAGAGAGAGAGAGAGAGAGAGAGAGAGAGAGAGAGAGAGAGAGAGAGAGAGAGAGAGAGAGAGAGAGAGATAGAGAGAGAGAGAGAGAGAGAGAGAGAGAGAGAGAGAGAGAGAGAGAGAGAGAGAGAGAAGGCTCCTTTAAGGAGGTGTCACTACGATGATGAAATACAGCTACGTCTGGGGAATGAGGTACGGGACCTGTAATTAGAGAGGGGAGTCCTTCTCACTTCAGAATGAAGGAACTTTATTTAAATACTTAATATACATATATTACTATATTCTATTAAGCTTTTTTATATTTTAAATACATGAAAATACATATTAAATTACACTTTCCTTTCGAGCTTGCTAACTTCATTCATTTGTATAATTTCTGCATTTTAAAATATAATACAAATAGTTCAATCTGGATTAATTTCATGATAGCCAAAAAATATAAAATGTAATAGCCACGATTAATGCAACAATCATTTTAAAGAAATGTATTTTACTCATTTTATAATAAAATACTGATTTGGAATACTAGTATGTTACTAGATATTATTATTTGATACCTTAAAAATACTTTATTTCAACATTGAATCTAAACATGAAGTTGGTAGCGAATTTGTCTTCTACAATAAAAATTACCATAAATATAAATGAATATGAATTCTTTAAAACAATTAAACCTTCCATTATAATATAAAATAAATAGAATAACTCAGGATGTATAAAAAATGTTGCAAACATATGAACTTTATCGTAAAGATATCAAACATTAAAAAAGTGCTTACTCCTTAAAGATGTTTACGAACATAGACAATTAAACGTTCCATTACAATATATTATAAATAGAATTATTCAGTATATATAAAGAATGTTGCAAACATATGAATTTTACCATTAAGATCTCAAACGTTTAAAAGGTGCTTATTCTCTAAAGAAGTTTACGAACATAGACTTTACGAACATAGACAGTTCTTACCTGTACTTAGAGAGGCGAGTCTTTCTGGCAGAATGAAGAAACTCACAGTGCGCGGTCTGCACCACATTTATGTGTGATCCAGACGTAACCACACGACCAAATATGGTTACCCCCTGGATATACTAGTGTATACTTCATACTAGCCAGAAAGATGCTCTCATTCCAATTACATAAGAAAGTCCATGTTGTTTTACGTCATTCGACAGAAAGTTTGCTGCCTTAACAATCTAATCACTAAATTGGAATTGTAAAAATGTGTAGTCGGTAATCTATGTGGCTTGCTGAGAGTATTTTTCTTGCTGACTTTGCAATACAAGAGAAACGTACAAATGCAAGCGAGTTTTGCCTTTGCTCGTAAGGGCACAACTTTATTAAAATAGTATATACATGTGATATATAAATAAATGAAATTAAAATCTTAATATATTTTAGTAGAAAATTACTTCAATATATATTAGTGAAAAATTACTTTAATACAATTTAGACAAAATGTCAATCTTATTACTTTTACTACAAATTCTGTCCTAATAACATTACTGTCAACGTTGTAAGCATTATTAATAGTTTTACCTGATGCATATAGGTTCATAGTGTTTGTATTCGTTTTCATGAGGATCTTATGTAGATAGTAAACATTTTTACGAGGGGCCTTATGTCTTTTGTTTTCGTTTTCACGAGGACCTATGTAGATACATTTTTACGAGGACCTTATGTCTTTTGTTTTCGTTTTTATCAGGACCTTATGTAGATAGTAAACATTTTTACGAGGGCCTTATGTCTTTTTGTTTTCGATTTCACGATGATCTTATGTAGATAGTAAACATTTTTAAGAGGGCCTTATGTCTTTTCGTTTCGTTTTCACGAGGACCATATGTAGATAGTAAATATTTTTTACGAGGGCCTTATGTCTTTTGATTTCGTTTTCACGAGGACCTTATGTAGATAGTAAACATTTTTACGAGGGCCTTATGTCCTTTGCTTTCGTTCTTTCACGAAGACATTATGTAGATAGTACATATTTTTACGAGGGCATTATGTCTTTTGTTTTCGTTTTCACGAGGACCTTATGTAGATAGTAAACATTTTTACGAGGGCCTTATATCTTTTGTTTTCGTTTTAACGAGGACCTTATGTAGATAGTAAAAAAATTTACGAGGGCCTTATGTCTTTTCTTTCCGTTTTCACACGAGGACCTTATGTAGATAGTAAACATTTTTACGAGGGGCCTTATGTCTTTTGTTTTCGTTCTCACGAGGACCTTATGTAGATAGTAAACATTTTTACGAGGGCCTTACTTTTGTTTTCGTTTTCATGAGGACCTTATGTAGATAGTAAACATTTTTAAGAGGTCCTATTTATTTAGAGGTATTACACAGAGTTAAATGCATTTATTTAGAGATATTACACACAGTTAAAGAGTTAAATGCATTTATTTAGAGATATTAACACATAGTTAAATGCATTTATTTAGAGATATTACACACAGTTAAAGAGTTAAATGCATTTATTTAGAGATATTACACATAGTTAAATGCATTTATTTAGAGAAATTACACAGAGTTAAATGCATTTATTTTGAGATATTACACAGACTTAAATGCATTTATTTAGAGATATTACACAGAGTTAAAATGCATTTATTTAGAGATATTACACACAGTTAAAGAGTTAAATGCATTTATTTAGAGATATTACACTGAGTTAAATGCATTTATTTAGAGCATATTACGCATAGTTAAATATATTTATTTAGAGGTATTACACATGGTTAAATGTATTTATTTAGAGGTATTACACAGTGTTAAATGCATTTATTTTGAGGTATTACACAGAGTTAAATGCATTTATTTAGAGGTATTACACACAGTTAAAGAGTTAAATGCATTTATTTAGAGATATTACACAGTTAAATGCATTTATTTAGAGATATTACAGTGAGTTAAATGCATTTATTTAGAGATATTACACATAGTTGAATACATTTATTTAGAGATATTACACAGAGTTAAATGCATTTATTTAGAGGTATTACACAGAGTTAAATGCATTTATTTAGAGATATTACACAGAGTTAAATGTGTTTATGTAGAGGTATACACATAGTTAAATGCATTTATTTAGAGATATTACACAGAGTTAAATGCATTTATTTAGAGATATTACACATAGTTAAATGCATTTATTTAGAGATATTACACAGAGTTAAATGCATTTATTTACAGATATTACACAAAGTTAAAGAGTTAAATGCATTTATTTAGAGGTATTACACAGAGTTAAATGCATTTATTTAGAGATATTACACATAGTTAAATGCATTTATTTAGAGGTATTACACACAGTTAAATGCATTTATTTAGAGGCATTACACAGAGTTAAATGCATTTATTTAGAGGTATTACACAGAATTAAATGCATTTTTTTAGAGATATTACACAGAGTTAAATGCATTTATTTAGAGGCATTACACAGAGTTAAATGTATTTATATAGAGGTATTACACACAGTTAAATGCATTTATTTAGGGGCATTACACAGAGTTAAATGCATTTATTTAGATAAATTACACAGAGTTAAATGCATTTATTTATAGATATTACACACATTTAAAGAGTTAAATGCATTTATTTAAAGATATTACACAGAGTTAAATGCATTTATTTAGAGACATTACACAGAGTTAAATGAATTTTTTTAGAGATATTACACAGAGTTAAATGCATTTATTTAGAGGCATTACACAGAGTTAAATGTATTTATATAGAGGTATTACACAGAGTCAAATGCATTCATTTAGGGGCATTACACAGAGTTAAATGCATTTATTTAGAGGTATTACACAAAGTTAAAGAGTTAAATGCATTTATTTAGAGATATTACACAGAGTTAAATGCATTTATTTAGAGAAATTACACATAGTTAAATGCATTTATTTAGAGAAATTACACAGAGTTAAATGCATTTATTTAGAGGTATTACACAAAGTTAAAGAGTTAAATGCATTTATTTAGAGATATTACACAGAGTTAAATGCATTTATTTAGAGAAATTACACATAGTTAAATGCATTTATTTAGAGGTATTACACAAAGTTAAAGAGTTAAATGCATTTATTTAGAGATATTACACAGAGTTAAATGCTTTTATTTTGAGATATTACACAAAGTTAAAGAGTTAAATGCATTTATTTAGAGGTATTACACAGAGTTAAATGCATTTATTTAGAGGTATTACACAGAGTTAAATGCATTTATTTAGAGGTATTACACAGAGTTAAATGCATTTATTTATAGATATTACACACAGTTAAAGAGTTAAATGCATTTATTTAAAGATATTACACAGAGTTCAATGCATTTAGTTAGAGACATTACACAGAGTTAAATGCATTTTTTTAGTGATATTACACAGAGTTAAATGCATTTATTTAGAGATATTACACAGAGTTAAATGCATTTATTTAGAGATATTACACAAAGTTAAAGAGTTAAATGCATTTATTTAGAGGTATTACACAGAGTTAAATGCATTTATTTAGAGATATTACACATAGTTAAATGCATTTATTTAGAGGTATTACACACAGTTAAATGCATTTATTTAGAGGCATTACACAGAGTTAAATGCATTTATTTAGAGGTATTACACAGAATTAAATGCATTTTTTTAGAGATATTACACAGAGTTAAATGCATTTATTTAGAGGCATTACACAGAGTTAAATGTATTTATATAGAGGTATTACACACAGTTAAATGCATTTATTTAGGGGCATTACACAGAGTTAAATGCATTTATTTAGATAAATTACACAGAGTTAAATGCATTTATTTATAGATATTACACACATTTAAAGAGTTAAATGCATTTATTTAAAGATATTACACAGAGTTAAATGCATTTATTTAGAGACATTACACAGAGTTAAATGCATTTTTTTAGAGATATTACACAGAGTTAAATGCATTTATTTAGAGGCATTACACAGAGTTAAATGTATTTATATAGAGGTATTACACAGAGTTAAATGCATTCATTTAGGGGCATTACACAGAGTTAAATGCATTTATTTAGAGGTATTACACAAAGTTAAAGAGTTAAATGCATTTATTTAGAGATATTACACAGAGTTAAATGCATTTATTTAGAGAAATTACACATAGTTAAATGCATTTATTTAGAGAAATTACACAGAGTTAAATGCATTTATTTAGAGGTATTACACAAAGTTAAAGAGTTAAATGCATTTATTTAGAGATATTACACAGAGTTAAATGCATTTATTTAGAGAAATTACACATAGTTAAATGCATTTATTTAGAGGTATTACACAAAGTTAAAGAGTTAAATGCATTTATTTAGAGATATTACACAGAGTTAAATGCATTTATTTAGAGATATTACACAAAGTTAAAGAGTTAAATGCATTTATTTAGAGGTATTACACAGAGTTAAATGCATTTAATTAGAGGTATTACACAGAGTTAAATGCATTTATTTAGAGGTATTACACAGAGTTAAATGCATTTATTTATAGATATTACACACAGTTAAAGAGTTAAATGCATTTATTTAAAGATATTACACAGAGTTAAATGCATTTAGTTAGAGACATTACACAGAGTTAAATGCATTTTTTTAGAGATATTACACAGAGTTAAATGCATTTATTTAGAGGCATTACACAGAGTTAAATGTATTTATATAGAGGTATTACACAGAGTTAAATGCATTCATTTAGGGGCATTACACAGAGTTAAATGCATTTATTTAGAGGTATTACACAAAGTTAAAGAGTTAAATGCATTTATTTAGAGATATTACACAGAGTTAAATGCATTTATTTAGAGAAATTACACATAGTTAAATGCATTTATTTAGAGAAATTACACAGAGTTAAATGCATTTATTTAGAGGTATTACACAAAGTTAAAGAGTTAAATGCATTTATTTAGAGATATTACACAGAGTTAAATGCATTTATTTAGAGAAATTACACATAGTTAAATGCATTTATTTAGAGGTATTACACAAAGTTAAAGAGTTAAATGCATTTATTTAGAGATATTACACAGAGTTAAATGCATTTATTTAGAGATATTACACAAAGTTAAAGAGTTAAATGCATTTATTTAGAGGTATTACACAGAGTTAAATGCATTTAATTAGAGGTATTACACAGAGTTAAATGCATTTATTTAGAGGTATTACACAGAGTTAAATGCATTTATTTATAGATATTACACACAGTTAAAGAGTTAAATGCATTTATTTAAAGATATTACACAGAGTTAAATGCATTTAGTTAGAGACATTACACAGAGTTAAATGCATTTTTTTAGAGATATTACACAGAGTTAAATGCATTTATTTAGAGGCATTACACAGAGTTAAATGTATTTATATAGAGGTATTACACAGAGTTAAATGCATTTATTTAGGGGCATTACACAGAGTTAAATGCATTTATTTAGAGAAATTACACAGAGTTAAATGCATTTATTTAGAGGTATTACACAAAGTTAAAGAGTTAAATGCATTTATTTAGAGATATTACACAGACTTAAATGCATTTATTTAGAGATATTACACATAGTTAAATGCATTTACTTAGAGGTATTACACAAAGTTAAAGAGTTAAATGCATTTATTTAGAGATATTACACAGAGTTAAATGCATTTATTTAGAGATATTACACAAAGTTAAAGAGTTAAATGCATTTATTTAGAGGTATTACACAGAATTAAATGCATTTATTTAGAGGCATTACACAGAGTTAAATGCATTTATTTAGAGGTATTACACAGAGTTAAATGCATTTATTTATAGATATTACACACAGTTAAAGAGTTAAATGCATTTATTTAAAGATATTACACAGAGTTAAATGCATTTATTTAGAGACATTACATAGAGTTAAATGCATTCATTTAGAGATATTACACAGAGTTAAATGCATTTATTTAGAGGCATTACACAGAGTTAAATGTATTAATATAGAGGTATTACACAGAGGTAAATGCATTTATTTAGGGGCATTGCACAGAGTTAAATGCATTTATTTAGAGATATTACACAGAGTTAAATGCATTTTTTTAGAGATATTACACACACTTTGAGAGTTAAATGCATTTATTTAGAGGTATTACACTAGTTAAATGCATTTATTTAGAGGTATTACACAGTTTAATACATTTATTTAGAGATATTACACAGAGTTAAATGCATTTATTTAGAGTTATTACACACAGTTAAATGCATTTATTTAGAGGTATTACAAAGAGTTAAATGCATTTATTTAGAGGTATTACACAGAGTTAAATGCATTTATTTAGAGATATTACACACACTTAAAGAGTTAAATGCATTTATTTAAAGATATTACACAGAGTTAAATGCATTTATTTAGAGGCATTACACAGAGTTAAATGTATTTATATAGAGGTATTACACAGAGTTAAATGCTATTTATTTAGGGGCATTACACAGAGTTAAATGCATTTATTTAGAGGTATTACACAGAGTTAAATGCATTTATTTAGAGATATTACACACAGTTAAAGAGTTAAATGCATTTATTTAGAGGTATTACACTAGTTAAATGCATTTATTTAGAGGTATTACACAGTTTAATACATTTATTTAGAGATATTACACAGAGTTAAATGCATTTATTTAGAGTATTACACACAGTTAAAGGCATTTATTTAGAGGTATTACACAGAGTTAAATGCATTTATTTAGAGGTATTACACAGTTTAATACATTTATTTAGAGATATTACACAGAGTTAAATGCATTTATTTAGAGTTATTACACACAGTTAAATGCATTTATTTAGAGGTATTACACAGAGTTAAATGCATTTATTTAGAGATATTACACAGAGTTAAATGCATTTATTTAGAGATATTACACACAGTTAAAGAGTTAAATGCATTTATTTAGAGATATTACACAGAGTTAAATGCATTTATTTAGAGATATTACACAGAGTTAAATGCATTTATTTAGAGATATTACACACAGTTAAAGAGTTAAATGCATTTTGTATAGATATATTACACATAGTTAAATGCATTTATTTGGAGATATTACACAGAGTTAAATACATTTATTTAGAGATATTACACAGGGTGAAATGCATTTATTTAGAGATATTACACAGAGTTAAATACATTTATTTAGAGGTTTTACACAGAGTTAAATGCATTTAGTTAGATATATTCCTCAGAGTTAAATGCATTTATTTAGAGATATTACACACAGTTAAAGAGTTATATGCATTTATTTAGAGGCATTACACAGAGTTAAATGTATTTATATAGAGGTAGTACACAGAGTTAAATGCATTTATTTACGGGCATTACACAGAGTTAAATGCATTTATTTAGAGAAATTACACAGAGTTAAATGCATTTATTTAGAGTTATTACACACAGTTAAATGCATTTATTTAGAGGTATTACACAGAGTTAAATGCATTTATTTAGAGGTATTACACAGAGTTAAATGCATTTATTTAGAGATATTACACACACTTAAAGAGTTAAATGCATTTATTTAGAGATATTACACAGAGTTAAATGCATTTATTTAGAGATATTACACAGAGTTAAATGCATTTATTTAGAGATATTACACACAGTTAAAGAGTTAAATGCATTTATTTAGAGATATTACACTGAGTTAAATGCATTTATTTAGAGATATTACACATAGTTAAATATATTTATTTAGAGGTATTACACATGGTTAAATGTATTTATTTAGAGGTATTACACAGTGTTAAATGCATTTATTTTGAGGTATTACACAGAGTTAAATGCATTTATTTAGAGGTATTACACACAGTTAAAGAGTTAAATGCATTTATTTAGAGATATTACACAGTTAAATGCATTTATTTAGAGATATTATAGTGAGTTAAATGCATTTATTTAGAGATATTACACATAGTTGAATACATTTATTTAGAGATATTACACAGAGTTAAATGCATTTATTTAGAGGTATTACACAGAGTTAAATGCATTTATTTAGAAATATTACACAGAGTTAAATGTGTTTATGTAGAGGTATTACACACAGTTAAACGCATTTATTTAGAGATATTACACAGAGTTAAATGCATTTATTTAGAGATATTACACATAGTTAAATGCATTTATTTAGAGATATTACACAGAGTTAAATGCATTTATTTAGAGATATTACACAAAGTTAAAGAGTTAAATGCATTTATTTAGAGGTATTACACAGAGTTAAATGCATTTATTTAGAGATATTACACATAGTTAAATGCATTTATTTAGAGGTATTACACACAGTTAAATGCATTTATTTAAAGGCATTACATAGAGTTGAATGCATTTATTTAGAGGTATTACACAGAATTAAATGCATTTTTTAGAGACATTACACAGAGTTAAATGCATTTATTTAGAGGCATTACACAGAGTTAAATGTATTTATATAGAGGTATTACACAGAGTTAAATGCATTTATTTAGGGGCATTACACAGAGTTAAATGCATTTATTTAGATAAATTACACAGAGTTAAATACATTTATTTATAGATATTACACACAGTTAAAGAGTTAAATGCATTTATTTAAAGATATTACACAGAGTTAAATGCATTTATTTAGAGACATTACACAGAGTTAAATGCATTTTTTTAGAGATATTACACAGAGTTAAATGCATTTATTTAGAGGCATTACACAGAGTTAAATGTATTTATATAGAGGTATTACACAGAGTTAAATGCATTTATTTAGGGGCATTACACAGAGTTAAATGCATTTATTTAGAGAAATTACACAGAGTTAAATGCATTTATTTAGAGGTATTACACAAAGTTAAAGAGTTAAATGCATTTATTTAGAGATATTACACAGAGTTAAATGCATTTATTTAGAGAAATTACACATAGTTAAATGCATTTATTTAGAGGTATTACACAAAGTTAAAGAGTTAAATGCATTTATTTAGAGATATTACACAGAGTTAAATGCATTTATTTAGAGGTATTACACAGAGTTAAATGCATTTATTTAGAGGTATTACACAGAGTTAAATGCATTTATTTAGAGGTATTACACAGAGTTAAATGCATTTATTTATAGATATTACACACAGTTAAAGAGTTAAATGCATTTATTTAAAGATATTACACAGAGTTAAATGCATTTATTTAGAGACATTACACAGAGTTAAATGCATTTTTTTAGAGATATTACACAGAGTTAAATGCATTTATTTAGAGGCATTACACAGAGTTAAATGTATTTATATAGAGGTATTACACAGAGTTAAATGCATTTATTTAGGGGCACTACACAGAGTTAAATGCATTTATTTAGAGAAATTACACAGAGTTAAATGCATTTATTTAGAGGTATTACACAAAGTTAAAGAGTTAAATGCATTTATTTAGAGATATTACACAGACTTAAATGCATTTATTTAGAGATATTACACATAGTTAAATGCATTTATTTAGAGGTATTACCCAAAGTTAAAGAGTTAAATGCATTTATTTAGAGATATTACACAGAGTTAAATGCATTTATTTAGAGATATTACACAAAGTTAAAGAGTTAAATGCATTTATTTAGAGGTATTACACAGAGTTAAATGCATTTATTTAGAGGTATTACACAGAGTTAAATGCATTTATTTAGAGGTATTACACAGAGTTAAATGCATTTATTTATAGATATTACACACAGTTAAAGAGTTAAATGCATTTATTTAAAGATATTACACAGATTTAAATGCATTTATTTAGAGACATTACATAGAGTTAAATGCATTTATTTAGAGATATTACACAGAGTTAAATGCATTTATTTAGAGGCATTACACAGAGTTAAATGTATTAATATAGAGGTATTACACAGAGTTAAATGCATTTATTTAGGGGCATTACACAGAGTTAAATGCATTTATTTAGAGATATTACACAGAGTTAAATGCATTTATTTAGAGATATTACACACACTTTGAGAGTTAAATGCATTTATTTAGAGGTATTACACTAGTTAAATGCATTTATTTAGAGGTATTACACAGTTTAAAACATTTATTTAGAGATATTACACAGAGTTAAATGCATTTATTTAGAGTTATTACACACAGTTAAATGCATTTATTTAGAGGTATTGCACAGAGTTAAATGCATTTATTTAGAGGTATTACACAGAGTTAAATGCATTTATTTAGAGATATTACACACACTTAAAGAGTTAAATGCATTTATTTAGAGATATTACACAAAGTTAAATGCATTTGTTTAGAGGCATTACACAGAGTTAAATGTATTTATATAGAGGTATTACACAGAGTTAAATGCTGTTTATTTAGGGGCATTACACAGAGTTAAATGCATTTATTTAGAGGTATTACACAGAGTTAAATGCATTTATTTAGAGATATTACACACAGTTAAAGAGTTAAATGCATTTATTTAGAGGTATTACACTAGTTAAATGCATTTATTTAGAGGTATTACACAGTTTAATACATTTATTTAGAGATATTACACAGAGTTAAATGCATTTATTTAGAGTATTACACACAGTTAAATGCATTTATTTAGAGGTATTACACAGAGTTAAATGCATTTATTTAGAGGTATTACACAGTTTAATACATTTATTTAGAGATATTACACAGAGTTAAATGCATTTATTTAGAGTTATTACACACAGTTAAATGCATTTATTTAGAGGTATTACACAGAGTTAAATGCATTTATTTAGAGATATTACACAGAGTTAAATGCATTTATTTAGAGATATTACACACAGTTAAAGAGTTAAATGCATTTATTTAGAGATATTACACAGAGTTAAATGCATTTTTTTAGAGATATTACACAGAGTTAAATGCATTTATTTAGAGATATTACACACAGTTAAAGAGTTAAATGCATTTTGTATAGATGTATTACACATAGTTAAATGCATTTATTTGGAGATATTACACAGAGTTAAATACATTTATTTAGAGATATTACACAGGGTGAAATGCATTTATTTAGATATATTACACAGAGTTAAATACATTTATTTAGAGGTTTTACACAGAGTTAAATGCATTTAGTTAGATATATTACTCAGAGTTAAATGCATTTATTTAGAGATATTACACACAGTTAAAGAGTTATATGCATTTATTTAGAGGCATTACACAGAGTTAAATGTATTTATATAGAGTTAGTACACAGAGTTAAATGCATTTATTTAGGGGCATTACACAGAGTTAAATGCATTTATTTAGAGAAATTACACAGAGTTAAATGCATTTATTTAGAGATATTACACACAGTTAAAGAGTTAAATGCATTTATTTAGAGATATTACACAGAGTTAAATGCATTTATTTAGTGATATTACACACAGTTAAAGAGTTAAATGCATTTATTTAGAGATATTACACAGTGTTAAATGCATTTATTTAGAGATATTACACAAAGTTAAAGAGTTAAATGCATTTATTTAGAGATATTACACAGAGTTAAATGCATTTATTTAGAGATATTACACAAAGTTAAAGAGTTAAATGTATTTATATAGAGGTATTACACAGAGTTAAATGCATTTATTTAGGGGCATTACACAGAGTTAAATGCATTTATTTAGAGAAATTACACAGAGTTAAATGCATTTATTTAGAGATATTACACACAGTTAAAGAGTTAAATGCATTTATTTAGAGATATTACACATAGTTAAATGCATTTATTTAGAGAAATTACACAGAGTTAAATGCATTTATTTAGAGATATTACACAAAGTTAAATGCATTTATTTAGAGATATGACACAAAGTTAAAGAGTTAAATGTATTTATATAGAGGTATTACACAGAGTTAAATGCATTTATTTAGGGGCATTTCACAGAGTTAAATGCATTTATTTAGAGATATTACACATAGTTAAATGCATTTATTTAGAGATATTACACAGTTAAATGCATTTATTTAGAGATATTACACAAAGTTAAAGAGTTAAATGCATTTATTTAGAGATATTACACATAGTTAAATGCATTTATTTAGAGATATTACACAAAGTTAAATGCATTTATTTAGAGATATTACACAAAGTTAAAGAGTTAAATGTATTTATATAGAGGTATTACACAAAGTTAAATGCATTTATTTAGGGGCATTACACAGAGTTAAATGCATTGATTAAGAGATATTACACACAGTTAAAGAGTTAAATGCATTTATTTAGAGATATTACACATAGTTAAATGCATTTATTTAGAGATATTACACAAAGTTAAATGCATTTATTTAGAGATATTACACAGAGTTAAATGCATTTATTTAGAGATATTACACAAAGTTAAAGAGTTAAATGCATTTATTTAGAGATATTACACAGAGTTAAATGCATTTATTTAGAGATATTACACACAGTTAAAGAGTTATATGCATTTATTTAGAGGCATTACACAGAGTTAAATGTATTTATATAGAGTTAGTACACAGAGTTAAATGCATTTATTTAGGGGCATTACACAGAGTTAAATGCACTTATTTAGAGAAATTACACAGAGTTAAATGCATTTATTTAGAGATATTACACACAGTTAAAGAGTTAAATGCATTTATTTAGAGATATTACAGAGAGTTAAATGCATTTATTTAGTGATATTACACACAGTTAAAGAGTTAAATGCATTTATTTAGAGATATTACACAGAGTTAAATGCATTTATTTAGAGATATTACACAAAGTTAAAGAGTTAAATGCATTTATTTAGAGATATTACACAGAGTTAAATGCATTTATTTAGAGATATTACACAAAGTTAAAGAGTTAAATGTATTTATATAGAGGTATTACACAGAGTTAAATGCATTTATTTAGGGGCATTACACAGAGTTAAATGCATTTATTTAGAGAAATTACACAGAGTTAAATGCATTTATTTAGAGATATTACACACAGTTAAAGAGTTAAATGCATTTATTTAGAGATATTACACATAGTTAAATGCATTTATTTAGAGAAATTACACAGAGTTAAATGCATTTATTTAGAGATATTACACAAAGTTAAATGCATTTATTTAGAGATATTACACAAAGTTAAAGAGTTAAATGTATTTATATAGAGGTATTACACACAGTTAAATGCATTTATTTAGGGGCATTTCACAGAGTTAAATGCATTTATTTAGAGATATTACACATAGTTAAATGCATTTATTTAGAGATATTACACAGTTAAATGCATTTATTTAGAGATATTACACAAAGTTAAAGAGTTAAATGCATTTATTTAGAGATATTACACATAGTTAAATGCATTTATTTAGAGATATTACACAAAGTTAAATGCATTTATTTAGAGATATTACACAAAGTTAAAGAGTTAAATGTATTTATATAGAGGTATTACACAGAGTTAAATGCATTTATTTAGGGGCATTACACAGAGTTAAATGCATTAATTTAGAGATATTACACACAGTTAAAGTGTTAAATGCATTTATTTAGAGATATTACACATAGTTAAATGCATTTATTTAGAGATATTACACAAAGTTAAATGCATTTATTTAGAGATATTACACAGAGTTAAATGCATTTATTTAGAGATATTACACAAAGTTAAAGAGTTAAATGCATTTATTTAGAGATATTACACAGAGTTAAATGCATTTACTTAGAGATATTACACAAAGTTAAAGAGTTAAATGTATTTATATAGAGGTATTACACAAAGTTAAATGCATTTATTTAGGGGCATTACACAGAGTTAAATGCATTTATTTAGAGAAATTACACAGAGTTAAATGCATTTATTTAGAGATATTACACACAGTTAAAGAGTTAAATGCATTTATTTAGAGATATTACACATAGTTAAATGCATTTATTTAGAGAAATTACACAGAGTTAAATGCATTTATTTAGAGATATTACACACAGTTAAAGAGTTAAATGCATTTATTTAGAGATATTACACATAGTTAAATGCATTTATTTAGAGATATTACACAGAGTTAAATGCATTTATTTAGAGATATTACACACAGTTAAAGAGTTAAATGCATTTATTTAGTGATATTACACAGAGTTAAATGCATTTATTTAGAGATATTACACACACTTAAAGAGTTAAATGCATTTATTTAGAGATATTACACAAAGTTAAATGCATTTTTTTAGAGGCATTACACAGAGTTAAATGTATTTATATAGAGGTATTACACAGAGTTAAATGCTGTTTATTTAGGGGCATTACACAGAGTTAAATGCATTTATTTAGAGGTATTACACACAGTTAAAGAGTTAAATGCATTTATTTAGAGGTATTACACTAGTTAAATGCATTTATTTAGAGGTATTACACAGTTTAATACATTTATTTAGAGATATTACACAGAGTTAAATGCATTTATTTAGAGTATTACACACAGTTAAATGCATTTATTTAGAGGTATTACACAGAGTTAAATGCATTTATTTAGAGGTATTACACAGTTTAATACATTTATTTAGAGATATTACACAGAGTTAAATGCATTTATTTAGAGTTATTACACACAGTTAAATGCATTTATTTAGAGGTATTACACAGAGTTAAATGCATTTATTTAGAGGTATTACACAGAGTTAAATGCATTTATTTAGAGATATTACACACACTTAAAGAGTTAAATGCATTTATTTAGAGATATTACACAGAGTTAAATGCATTTATTTAGAGGCATTACACAGAGTTAAATGTATTTATATAGAGGTATTACACAGAGTTAAATGCTATTTATTTAGGGGCATTACACAGAGTTAAATGCATTTATTTAGAGGTATTACACAGAGTTAAATGCATTTATTTAGAGATATTACACACAGTTAAAGAGTTAAATGCATTTATTTAGAGGTATTACACTAGTTAAATGCATTTATTTAGAGGTATTACACAGTTTAATACATTTATTTAGAGATATTACACAGAGTTAAATGCATTTATTTAGAGTATTACACACAGTTAAAGGCATTTATTTAGAGGTATTACACAGAGTTAAATGCATTTATTTAGAGGTATTACACAGTTTAATACATTTATTTAGAGATATTACACAGAGTTAAATGCATTTATTTAGAGTTATTACACACAGTTAAATGCATTTATTTAGAGGTATTACACAGAGTTAAATGCATTTATTTAGAGATATTACACAGAGTTAAATGCATTTATTTAGAGATATTACACACAGTTAAAGAGTTAAATGCATTTATTTAGAGATATTACACAGAGTTAAATGCATTTATTTAGAGATATTACACAGAGTTAAATGCATTTATTTAGAGATATTACACACAGTTAAAGAGTTAAATGCATTTTGTATAGATATATTACACATAGTTAAATGCATTTATTTGGAGATATTACACAGAGTTAAATACATTTATTTAGAGATATTACACAGGGTGAAATGCATTTATTTAGAGATATTACACAGAGTTAAATACATTTATTTAGCGGTTTTACACAGAGTTAAATGCATTTAGTCAGATATATTCCTCAGAGTTAAATGCATTTATTTAGAGATATTACACACAGTTAAAGAGTTATATGCATTTATTTAGAGGCATTACACAGAGTTAAATGTATTTATATAGAGTTAGTACACAGAGTTAAATGCATTTATTTACGGGCATTACACAGAGTTAAATGCATTTATTTAGAGAAATTACACAGAGTTAAATGCATTTATTTAGAGTTATTACACACAATTAAATGCATTTATTTAGAGGTATTACACAGAGTTAAATGCATTTATTTAGAGGTATTACACAGAGTTAAATGCATTTATTTAGAGATATTACACACACTTAAAGAGTTAAATGCATTTATTTAGAGATATTACACAGAGTTAAATGCATTTATTTAGAGATATTACACAGAGTTAAATGCATTTATTTAGAGATATTACACACAGTTAAAGAGTTAAATGCATTTATTTAGAGATATAACACTGAGTTAAATGCATTTATTTAGAGATATTACAAATAGTTAAATATATTTATTTAGAGGTATTACACATGGTTAAATGTATTTATTTAGAGGTATTACACAGTGTTAAATGCATTTATTTTGAGGTATTACACAGAGTTAAATGCATTTATTTAGAGGTATTACACACAGTTAAAGAGTTAAATGCATTTATTTAGAGATATTACACAGTTAAATGCATTTATTTAGAGATATTATAGTGAGTTAAATGCATTTATTTAGAGATATTACACATAGTTGAATACATTTATTTAGAGATATTACACAGAGTTAAATGCATTTATTTAGAGGTATTACACAGAGTTAAATGCATTTATTTAGAGATATTACACAGAGTTAAATGTGTTTATGTAGAGGTATTACACACAGTTAAATGCATTTATTTAGAGATATTACACAGAGTTAAATGCATTTATTTAGAGATATTACACATAGTTAAATGCATTTATTTAGAGATATTACACAGAGTTAAATGCATTTATTTAGAGATATTACACAAAGTTAAAGAGTTAAATGCATTTATTTAGAGGTATTACACAGAGTTAAATGCATTTATTTAGAGATATTACACATAGTTAAATGCATTTATTTAGAGGTATTACAAACAGTTAAATGCATTTATTTAGAGGCATTACATAGAGTTGAATGCATTTATTTAGAGGTATTACACAGAATTAAATGCATTTTTTTAGAGACATTACACAGAGTTAAATGCATTTATTTAGAGGCATTACACAGAGTTAAATGTATTTATATAGAGGTATTACACAGAGTTAAATGCATTTATTTAGGGGCATTACACAGAGTTAAATGCATTTATTTAGATAAATTACACAGAGTTAAATGCATTTATTTATAGATATTACACACAGTTAAAGAGTTAAATGCATTTATTTAAAGATATTACACAGAGTTAAATGCATTTATTTAGAGACATTACACAGAGTTAAATGCATTTTTTTAGAGATATTACACAGAGTTAAATGCATTTATTTAGAGGCATTACACAGAGTTAAATGTATTTATATAGAGGTATTACACAGAGTTAAATGCATTTATTTAGGGGCATTACACAGAGTTAAATGCATTTATTTAGAGAAATTACACAGAGTTAAATGCATTTATTTAGAGGTATTACACAAAGTTAAAGAGTTAAATGCATTTATTTAGAGATATTACACAGAGTTAAATGCATTTATTTAGAGAAATTACACATAGTTAAATGCATTTATTTAGAGGTATTACACAAAGTTAAAGAGTTAAATGCATTTATTTAGAGATATTACACAGAGTTAAATGCATTTATTTAGAGGTATTACACAGAGTTAAATGCATTTATTTAGAGGTATTACACAGAGTTAAATGCATATATTTAGAGGTATTACACAGAGTTAAATGCATTTATTTATAGATATTACACACAGTTAAAGAGTTAAATGCATTTATTTAAAGATATTACACAGAGTTAAATGCATTTATTTAGAGACATTACACAGAGTTAAATGCATTTTTTTAGAGATATTACACAGAGTTAAATGCATTTATTTAGAGGCATTACACAGAGTTAAATGTATTTATATAGAGGTATTACACAGAGTTAAATGCATTTATTTAGGGGCACTACACAGAGTTAAATGCATTTATTTAGAGAAATTACACAGAGTTAAATGCATTTATTTAGAGGTAGTACACAAAGTTAAAGAGTTAAATGCATTTATTTAGAGATATTACACAGACTTAAATGCATTTATTTAGAGATATTACACATAGTTAAATGCATTTATTTAGAGGTATTACCCAAAGTTAAAGAGTTAAATGCATTTATTTAGAGATATTACACAGAGTTAAATGCATTTATTTAGAGATATTACACAAAGTTAAAGAGTTAAATGCATTTATTTAGAGGTATTACACAGAGTTAAATGCATTTATTTAGAGGTATTACACAGAGTTAAATGCATTTATTTAGAGGTATTACACAGAGTTAAATGCATTTATTTATAGATATTACACACAGTTAAAGAGTTAAATGCATTTATTTAAAGATATTACACAGAGTTAAATGCATTTATTTAGAGACATTAAATAGAGTTAAATGCATTTATTTAGAGATATTACACAGAGTTAAATGCATTTATTTAGAGGCATTACACAGAGTTAAATGTATTAATATAGAGGTATTACACAGAGTTAAATGCATTTATTTAGGGGCATTACACAGAGTTAAATGCATTTATTTAGAGATATTACACAGAGTTAAATGCATTTATTTAGAGATATTACACACACTTTGAGAGTTAAATGCATTTATTTAGAGGTATTACACTAGTTAAATGCATTTATTTAGAGGTATTACACAGTTTAAAACATTTATTTAGAGATATTACACAGAGTTAAATGCATTTATTTAGAGTTATTACACACAGTTAAATGCATTTATTTAGAGGTATTGCACAGAGTTAAATGCATTTATTTAGAGGTATTACACAGAGTTAAATGCATTTATTTAGAGATATTACACACACTTAAAGAGTTAAATGCATTTATTTAGAGATATTACACAAAGTTAAATGCATTTATTTAGAGGCATTACACAGAGTTAAATGTATTTATATAGAGGTATTACACAGAGTTAAATGCTGTTTATTTAGGGGCATTACACAGAGTTAAATGCATTTATTTAGAGGTATTACACAGAGTTAAATGCATTTATTTAGAGATATTACACACAGTTAAAGAGTTAAATGCATTTATTTAGAGGTATTACACTAGTTAAATGCATTTATTTAGAGGTATTACACAGTTTAATACATTTATTTAGAGATATTACACAGAGTTAAATGCATTTATTTAGAGGTATTACACAGTTTAATACATTTATTTAGAGATATTACACAGAGTTAAATGCATTTATTTAGATTTATTACACACAGTTAAATGCATTTATTTAGATGTATTACACAGAGTTAAATGCATTTATTTAGAGATATTACACAGAGTTAAATGCATTTATTTAGAGATATTACACACAGTTAAAGAGTTAAATGCATTTATTTAGAGATATTACACAGAGTTAAATGCATTTATTTAGAGATATTACACAGAGTTAAATGCATTTATTTAGAGATATTACACACAGTTAAAGAGTTAAATGCATTTTGTATAGATATATTACACATAGTTAAATGCATTTATTTGGAGATATTACACAGAGTTAAATACATTTATTTAGAGATATTACACAGGGTGAAATGCATTTATTTAGATATATTACACAGAGTTAAATACATTTATTTAGAGGTTTTACACAGAGTTAAATGCATTTAGTTAGATATATTACTCAGAGTTAAATGCATTTATTTAGAGATATTACACACAGTTAAAGAGTTATATGCATTTATTTAGAGGCATTACACAGAGTTAAATGTATTTATATAGAGTTAGTACACAGAGTTAAATGCATTTATTTAGGGGCATTACACAGAGTTAAATGCATTTATTTAGAGAAATTACACAGAGTTAAATGCATTTATTTAGAGATATTACACACAGTTAAAGAGTTAAATGCATTTATTTAGAGATATTACACAGAGTTAAATGCATTTATTTAGTGATATTACACACAGTTAAAGAGTTAAATGCATTTATTTAGAGATATTACACAGAGTTAAATGCATTTATTTAGAGATATTACACAAAGTTAAAGAGTTAAATGCATTTATTTAGAGATATTACACAGAGTTAAATGCATTTATTTAGAGATATTACACAAAGTTAAAGAGTTAAATGTATTTATATAGAGGTATTACACAGAGTTAAATGCATTTATTTAGGGGCATTACACAGAGTTAAATGCATTTATTTAGAGAAATTACACAGAGTTAAATGCATTTATTTAGAGATATTACACACAGTTAAAGAGTTAAATGCATTTATTTAGAGATATTACACATAGTTAAATGCATTTATTTAGAGAAATTACACAGAGTTAAATGCATTTATTTAGAGATATTACATAAAGTTAAATGCATTTATTTAGAGATATTACACAAAGTTAAAGAGTTAAATGTATTTATATAGAGGTATTACACAGAGTTAAATGCATTTATTTAGGGGCATTTCACAGAGTTAAATGCATTTATTTAGAGATATTACACATAGTTAAATGCATTTATTTAGAGATATTACACAGTTAAATGCATTTATTTAGAGATATTACACAAAGTTAAAGAGTTAAATGCATTTATTTAGAGATATTACACATAGTTAAATGCATTTATTTACAGATATTACACAAAGTTAAATGCATTTATTTAGAGATATTACACAAAGTTAAAGAGTTAAATGTATTTATATAGAGGTATTACACAGAGTTAAATGCATTTATTTAGGGGCATTACACAGAGTTAAATGCATTAATTTAGAGATATTACACACAGTTAAAGAGTTAAATGCATTTATTTAGAGATATTACACATAGTTAAATGCATTTATTTAGAGATATTACACAAAGTTAAATGCATTTATTTAGAGATATTACACAGAGTTAAATGCATTTATTTAGAGATATTACACAAAGTTAAAGAGTTAAATGCATTTATTTAGAGATATTACACAGAGTTAAATGCATTTATTTAGAGATATTACACACAGTTAAAGAGTTATATGCATTTATTTAGAGGCATTACACAGAGTTAAATGTATTTATATAGAGTTAGTACACAGAGTTAAATGCATTTATTTAGGGGCATTACACAGAGTTAAATGCACTTATTTAGAGAAATTACACAGAGTTAAATGCATTTATTTAGAGATATTACACACAGTTAATGAGTTAAATGCATTTATTTAGAGATATTACACAGAGTTAAATGCATTTATTTAGTGATATTACACACAGTTAAAGAGTTAAATGCATTTATTTAGAGATATTACACAGAGTTAAATGCATTTATTTAGAGATATTACACAAAGTTAAAGAGTTAAATGTATTTATTTAGAGATATTACACAGAGTTAAATGCATTTATTTAGAGATATTACACAAAGTTAAAGAGTTAAATGTATTTATATAGAGGTATTACACAGAGTTAAATGCATTTATTTAGGGGCATTACACAGAGTTAAATGCATTTATTTAGAGAAATTACACAGAGTTAAATGCATTTATTTAGAGATATTACACACAGTTAAAGAGTTAAATGCATTTATTTAGAGATATTACACATAGTTAAATGCATTTATTTAGAGAAATTACACAGAGTTAAATGCATTTATTTAGAGATATTACACAAAGTTAAATGCATTTATTTAGAGATATTACACAAAGTTAAAGAGTTAAATGTATTTATATAGAGGTATTACACAGAGTTAAATGCATTTATTTAGGGGCATTTCACAGAGTTAAATGCATTTATTTAGAGATATTACACATAGTTAAATGCATTTATTTAGAGATATTACACAGTTAAATGCATTTATTTAGAGATATTACACAAAGTTAAAGAGTTAAATGCATTTATTTAGAGATATTACACATAGTTAAATGGATTTATTTAGAGATATTACACAAAGTTAAATGCATTTATTTAGAGATATTACACAAAGTTAAAGAGTTAAATGTATTTATATAGAGGTATTACACAGAGTTAAATGCATTTATTTAGGGGCATTACACAGAGTTAAATGCATTAATTTAGAGATATTACACACAGTTAAAGAGTTAAATGCATTTATTTAGAGATATTACACATAGTTAAATGCATTTATTTAGAGATATTACACAAAGTTAAATGCATTTATTTAGAGATATTTCACAGAGTTAAATGCATTTATTTAGAGATATTACACAAAGTTAAAGAGTTAAATGCATTTATTTAGAGATATTACACAGAGTTAAATGCATTTATTTAGAGATATTACACAAAGTTAAAGAGTTAAATGTATTTATATAGAGGTATTACACAAAGTTAAATGCATTTATTTAGGGGCATTACACAGAGTTAAATGCATTTATTTAGAGAAATTACACAGAGTTAAATGCATTTATTTAGAGATATTACACACAGTTAAAGAGTTAAATGCATTTATTTAGAGATATTACACATAGTTAAATGCATTTATTTAGAGAAATTACACAGAGTTAAATGCATTTATTTAGAGATATTACACAAAGTTAAATGCATTTATTTAGAGATATTACACAGAGTTAAATGCATTTATTTAGAGATATTACACACAGTTAAAGAGTTAAATGCATTTATTTAGTGATATTACACAGAGTTAAATGCATTTATTTAGAGATATTACACACACTTAAAGAGTTAAATGCATTTATTTAGAGATATTACACAAAGTTAAATGCATTTATTTAGAGGCATTACACAGAGTTAAATGTATTTATATAGAGGTATTACACAGAGTTAAATGCTGTTTATTTAGGGGCATTACACAGAGTTAAATGCATTTATTTAGAGGTATTACACACAGTTAAAGAGTTAAATGCATTTATTTAGAGGTATTACACTAGTTAAATGCATTTATTTAGAGGTATTACACAGTTTAATACATTTATTTAGAGATATTACACAGAGTTAAATGCATTTATTTAGAGTATTACACACAGTTAAATGCATTTATTTAGAGGTATTACACAGAGTTAAATGCATTTATTTAGAGGTATTACACAGTTTAATACATTTATTTAGAGATATTACACAGAGTTAAATGCATTTATTTAGAGTTATTACACACAGTTAAATGCATTTATTTAGAGGTATTACACAGAGTTAAATGCATTTATTTAGAGATATTACACAGAGTTAAATGCATTTATTTAGAGATATTACACACAGTTAAAGAGTTAAATGCATTTATTTAGAGATATTACACAGAGTTAAATGCATTTATTTAGAGATATTACACAGAGTTAAATGCATTTATTTAGAGATATTACACACAGTTAAAGAGTTAAATGCATTTTGTATAGATATATTACACATAGTTAAATGCATTTATTTGGAGATATTAAAAAGAGTTAAATACATTTATTTAGAGATATTACACAGGGTGAAATGCATTTATTTAGAGATATTACACAGAGTTAAATACATTTATTTAGAGGTTTTACACAGAGTTAAATGCATTTAGTTAGATTTATTACTCAGAGTTAAATGCATTTATTTAGAGATATTACACACAGTTAAAGAGTTATATGCATTTATTTAGAGTCATTACACAGAGTTAAATGTATTTATATAGAGGTAGTACACAGAGTTAAATGCATTTATTTAGGGGCATTACACAGAGTTAAATGCATTTATTTAGAGAAATTACACAGAGTTAAATGCATTTATTTAGAGATATTACACACAGTTAAAGAGTTAAATGCATTTATTTAGAGATATTACACAGAGTTAAATGCATTTATTTAGTGATATTACACACAGTTAAAGAGTTAAATGCATTTATTTAGAGATATTACACAGAGTTAAATGCATTTATTTAGAGATATTACACAAAGTTAAAGAGTTAAATGCATTTATTTAGAGATATTACACAGAGTTAAATGCATTTATTTAGAGATATTACACAAAGTTAAAGAGTTAAATGTATTTATATAGAGGTATTACACAGAGTTAAATGCATTTATTTAGGGGCATTACACAGAGTTAAATGGATTTATTTAGAGAAATTACACAGAGTTAAATGCATTTATTTAGAGATATTACACAAAGTTAAATGCATTTATTTAGAGATATTACACAAAGTTAAAGAGTTAAATGTATTTATATAGAGGTATTACACAGAGTTAAATGCATTTATTTAGGGGCATTTCACAGAGTTAAATGCATTTATTTAGAGATATTACACATAGTTAAATGCATTTATTTAGAGATATTACACAGTTAAATGCATTTATTTAGAGATATTACACAAAGTTAAAGAGTTAAATGCATTTATTTAGAGATATTACACATACTTAAATGCATTTATTTAGAGATATTACACAAAGTTAAATGCATTTATTTAGAGATATTACACAAAGTTAAAGAGTTAAATGTATTTATATAGAGGTATTACACAGAGTTAAATGCATTTATTTAGGGGCATTACACAGAGTTAAATGCATTTATTTAGAGATATGACACACAGTTAAAGAGTTAAATGCATTTATTTAGAGATATTACACATAGTTAAATGCATTTATTTAGAGATATTACACAAAGTTAAATGCATTTATTTAGAGATATTACACAGAGTTAAATGCATTTATTTAGAGATTTTACACAAAGTTAAAGAGTTAAATGCATTTATTTAGAGATATTACACAGAGTTAAATGCATTTATTTAGAGATATTACACAAAGTTAAAGAGTTAAATGTATTTATATAGAGGTATTACACAAAGTTAAATGCATTTATTTAGGGGCATTACACAGAGTTAAATGCATTTATTTAGAGAAATTACACAGAGTTAAATGCATTTATTTAGAGATATTACACACAGTTAAAGAGTTAAATGCATTTATTTAGAGATATTACACATAGTTAAATGCATTTATTTAGAGAAATTACACAGAGTTAAATGCATTTATTTAGAGATATTACACACAGTTAAAGAGTTAAATGCATTTATTTAGAGATATTACACATAGTTAAATGCATTTATTTAGAGATATTACACAAAGTAAAATGCATTTATTTAGAGATATTACACAAAGTTAAAGAGTTAAATTTATTTATATAGAGGTATTACACAGAGTTAAATGCATTTATTTAGGGGCATTACACAGAGTTAAATGCATTTATTTAGAGATATTACACACAGTTAAAGAGTTAAATGCATTTATTTAGTGATATTACACAGAGTTAAATGCATTTATTTAGAGATATTACACAAAGTTAAAGAGTTAAATGCATTTATTTAGAGATATTACACAGAGTTAAATGCATTTATTTAGAGATATTACACAAAGTTAAAGAGTTAAATGTTTTTATATAGAGGTATTACACAGAGTTAAATGCATTTATTTAGGGGCATTACACAGAGTTAAATGCATTTGTTTAGAGAAATTACACATAGTTAAATGTATTTATTTAGAGGTATTACACAGAGTTAAATGCATTTATTTAGGGGCATTACACAGAGTTAAATGCATTTATTTAGAGAAATTACACAGAGTTAAATGCATTTATTTAGAGATATTACTCACAGTTAAAGAGTTAAATGCATTTATTTAGAGAAATTACACAAAGTTAAAGAGTTAAATGCATTTATTTAGAGATATTACACAGAGTTAAATGCATTTATTTAGAGATATTACACAAAGTTAAAGAGTTAAATGTATTTATATAGAGGTATTACACAGAGTTAAATGCATTTATTTAGGGGCATTACACAGAGTTAAATGCATTTATTTAGAGAAATTACACAGAGTTAAATGCATTTATTTAGAGATATTACACAAAGTTAAATGCATTTATTTAGAGATATTACACAAAGTTAAAGAGTTAAATGTATTTATATAGAGGTATTACACAGAGTTAAATGCATTTATTTAGGGGCATTTCACAGAGTTAAATGCATTTATTTAGAGATATTACACATAGTTAAATGCATTTATTTAGAGATATTACACAGTTAAATGCATTTATTTAGAGATATTACACAAAGTTAAAGAGTTAAATGCATTTATTTAGAGATATTACACATAGTTAAATGCATTTATTTAGAGATATTACACAAAGTTAAATGCATTTATTTAGAGATATTACACAAAGTTAAAGAATTAAATGTATTTATATAGAGGTATTACACAGAGTTAAATGCATTTATTTAGGGGCATTACACAGAGTTAAATGCATTTATTTAGAGATATTACACACAGTTAAAGAGTTAAATGCATTTATTTAGAGATATTACACATAGTTAAATGCATTTACTTAGAGATATTACACAAAGTTAAATGCATTTATTTAGAGATATTACACAGAGTTAAATGCATTTATTTAGAGATATTACACAAAGTTAAATGCATTTATTTAGAGATATTACACAAAGTTAAAGAGTTAAATGTATTTATATAGAGGTATTACACAGAGTTAAATGCATTTATTTAGGGGCATTACACAGAGTTAAATGCATTTATTTAGAGAAATTACACAGAGTTAAATGCATTTATTTAGAGATATTACACACAGTTAAAGAGTTAAATGCATTTATTTAGAGATATTACACATAGTTAAATGCATTTATTTAGAGAAATTACACAGAGTTAAATGCATTTATTTAGAGATATTACACACAGTTAAAGAGTTAAATGCATTTATTTAGAGATATTACACATAGTTAAATGCATTTATTTAGAGATATTACACAGAGTTAAATGCATTTATTTAGAGATATTACACAAAGTTAAATGCATTTATTTAGAGATATTACACAAAGTTAAAGAGTTAAATTTATTTATATAGAGGTATTACACAGAGTTAAATGCATTTTTTTAGGGGTATTACACAGAGTTAAATGCATTTATTTAGAGATATTACACACAGTTAAAGAGTTAAATGCATTTATTTAGTGATATTACACAGAGTTAAATGCATTTATTTAGAGATATTACACAAAGTTAAAGAGTTAAATGCATTTATTTAGAGATATTACACAGAGTTAAATGCATTTATTTAGAGATATTACACAAAGTTAAAGAGTTAAATGTATTTATATAGAGGTATTACACAGAGTTAAATGCATTTATTTAGGGGCATTACACAGAGTTAAATGCATTTATTTAGAGAAATTACACATAGTTAAATGTATTTATTTAGAGGTATTACACAGAGTTAAATGCATTTATTTAGGGGCATTACACAGAGTTAAATGCATTTATTTAGAGAAATTACACAGAGTTAAATGCATTTATTTAGAGATATTACACACAGTTAAAGAGTTAAATGCATTTATTTAGAGAAATTAGACAGAGTTAAATGCATTTATTTAGAGATATTACACACAGTTAAAGAGTTAAATGCATTTATTTAGAGATATTACACATAGTTAAATGCATTTATTTAGAGATATTACACAAAGTTAAATGCATTTATTTAGAGATTTTACACAGAGTTAAATGCATTTATTTAGAGATATTACACACAGTTAAAGAGTTAAATGCATTTATTTAGAGATATTACACATAGTTAAATGCATTTATTTAGAGATATTACACAGAGTTAAATGCATTTATTTAGAGATATTACACACAGTTAAAGAGTTAAATGCATTTATTTAGAGATATTACACATAGTTAAATGCATTTATTTAGAGATATTACACACAGTTAAAGAGTTAAATGCATTTATTTAGAGATATTACACAAAGTTAAAGAGTTAAATGCATTTATTTAGAGGTATTACACAGAGTTGAATGCATTTATTTAGAGGTATTACACAGAGTTAAATGCATTTATTTAGAGGTATTACACAGAGTTAAATGCATTTATTTATAGATATTACACACAGTTAAAGAGTTAAATGCGTTTATTTAGAGATATTACACACAGTTAAAGAGTTAAATGCATTTATTTAGAGGTATTACACTGAGTGAAATGCATTTATTTAGAGATATTACACAAAGTTAAAGAGTTAAATGCATTTATTTAGAGGTATTACACAGAGTTAAATGCATTTATTTAGAGGTATTACACAGAGTTAAATGCATTTATTTAGAGGTATTACATAGAGTTAAATGCATTTATTTAAAGATTTTACACAGAGTTAAATGCATTTATTTAGAGACATTACACAGAGTTAAATGCATTTATTTAGGGGCATTACACAGAGTTAAATGCATTTATGTAGAGGTATTACACATAGTTAAATGCATTTATTTAGAGGTATTACACAGTTTAATACATTTATTTAGAGATATTACACAGAGGTAAATGCATTTATTTAGAGTATTACACACAGTTAAATGCATTTATTTAGAGGTATTACACAAAGTTAAATGCATTTATTTAGTAGTATTACACAGTTTAATACATTTATTTAGAGATATTACACAGAGTTAAATGCATTTATTTAGAGTTATTACACACAGTTAAATGCATTTATTTAGAGGTATTACACAGAGTTAAATGCATTTATTTAGAGATATTACACAGAGTTAAATGCATTTATTTAGAGATATTACACACAGTTAAAGAGTTAAATGCATTTTGTTTAGATATATTACACATAGTTAAATGCATTTATTTGGAGATATTACACAGAGTTAAATACATTTATTTAGAGATATTACACAGGGTGAAATGCATTTATTTAGAAATATTACACAGAGTTAAATGCATTTATTTAGAGGTTTTACACAGAGTTAAATGCATTTAGTTAGATATATTACTCAGAGTTAAATGCATTTATTTAGAGATATTACACACAGTTAAAGAGTTATATGCATTTATTTAGAGATATTACACAGAGTTAAATTCATTTATTTAGAGATATTACACAGAGTTAAATGCATTTATTTAGAGATATTACACAGAGTTAAATGCTATTTATTTAGAGATATTACACAGAGTTAAATGCATTTATTTAGAGATATTACACAGAGTTAAATGCATTTATTTAGAGTCATTACAGAGTTAAATGCATTTATTTAGAGATATTACACATAGTTAAATATATTTATTTAGAGGTATTACACATGGTTAAATGTATTTATTTAGAGGTATTACACAGTGTTAAATGCATTTATTTTGAGGTATTACACAGAGTTAAATGCATTTATTTAGAGATATTACACAGAGTTAAATGCATTTATTTAGAGATATTACAGTGAGTTAAATGCATTTATTTAGAGATATTACAGTGAGTTAAATGCATTTATTTAGAGATATTACACAGAGTTAAATGCATTTATTTAGAGATATTACACAGAGTTAAATGCATTTATTTAGAGGTATTACACAGAGTTAAATGCATTTATTTAGAGATATTACACAGAGTTAAATGTGTTTATGTAGAGGTATTACACATAGTTAAATGCATTTATTTAGAGTTATTACACAGAGTTAAATGCATTTATTTAGAGGTTTTACATAGAGTTAAATGCATTTCTTTAGAGGTATTACACATAGTTAAATTCATTTATCCTGGTGTCAAGATAATCAGATTTGGTGGACACAATGCTACATGTCAGCTGTCTGATGTCCCAGTGATAGACATCACTTGAAACTAATGCCTGATGTCTCAGTGATAGACATAACTATGAAATGCTGCCTGATTTCCCCGTGATAAACATCACTGAAAACTGCTGCCTGATGTCACTGTGATAGGCATCACTATAAAATGCTGCATGATATCCCAGTGATAAACATCACTGAAAACTGCTGCCTCATGTCCCAGTGATAGGCATCACTATTAACTGCTGCCTCATGTCCCAGTGATAGACATAACTATAAAATGCTGCCTGATGTCCCAGTGATAGACATCACTGAAAACTGCTGCCTGATGTCCCAGTGATAGGCATCACTATAAAATGCTGCCTGATGTCCCAGTGATAGACATCACTGAAAACTGCTGCCTGATGTCCCATTGATAGGCATCACTATAAACTGATTCCTGATGTCCCAGTGATAGAAATAACTAAAAACTGCTGCCTGATGTCCCAGTGATAGACATCACTATAAAATGCTGTCTGATGTCCCAGTGATAGACATAACTATAAAATGCTGCCTGATGTCCCAGTGATAGACATCACTATAAAATGCTGCCTGATGTCCCAGTGACAGACATCACTATAAAATGCTGCCTGATGTCCCAGTGATAGACATAACTATAAAATGCTGCCTGATGTCCCAGTGATAGACATCACTGAAAACTGCTGCCTGATGTCCCAGTGATAGACATCACTATAAAATGCTGCCTGATGTCCCAGTGATAGACATCACTGAAAACTGCTGCCTGATGTCCCAGTGATAGATATCACTATAAACTGATGCCTTATATCCCAGTGATAGACATCACTATAAACTGCTGCAACGAAGACAATACATCTGTGACTAAGCATGTTAAAGCTTTGTTAAATGTACCCCCCCCCCCGGCCGAAAAATGTAGGCATTCATCCTGCACAGAAGCACAATGAAGGATTCTTTATTTCCACATTTCTAAATACAAATGAGTACTGATGTCAAACTGTCACATTGTGAACAATGATGTGTACTAATATCTTATTCTTTTTCATTTTTGTATACTAGAGAACGTGAGCATGCCCATGTAGGAACATTGTAATGCATTTGCATTCTTGTCATGTGTTTTATATTGTTGAAAAGCATTGAGTGAAAGTAAAATTACAGCTAACCCAGTTCGTTAATGTGATCAGAATCACAATGAAAACATTGCTGATGAAATGTAAGATTTGCTGCAGTTAAAATTGAATTTCAGTCTGCAGAAATTCAAAAATAATACTGAAATGCCTTTGTGGACGGATAAAGTAATATGCCTAAAGAAAGCAAAATAATAACTGCTGATTTTGCAGTTGTGGAGTTTACTATCTTTACCTTGTGATCTAACAAGGTAGCATTGATGCCCATTGTTTCCATGCACACTGTCAGTACTAAGTAATGAGTATTGATTATGTGCATATGTGAGCCATCCTATTCTTCTGGTCCTATAACTTTGACACCCTACTGTGAGTATATCAATAGTGTTACACACACAGGGGTATTCGCTTGACAGAGCAGTGTCAAACCCTAGCGCGAATCCTGCTGGAAGTCATATGTTTTCCCACAAATTTCCAAAGACTTCCATACAATTTGAGTCGTAAATTGGAGAGTCAGACATGTCCGTCTTTATATACTAAATTTTGCTCTAATCAATTTAAGACCACAGTTAAAAGAACTTGCCCAAAAGTTCATTAACTGCACCTTTGCATGGATTTTCTTCACCATCGTCAGATTTCCATACCGTCAACTGGTTATTCCATAGGAAATACACTTGCATCCCCATTCTGACTGGGAACTATTTAATTCTGCCACCCTGGGCCAATCAAAAGTACAGTTTTACCGGCGTATTACCCTAATATAACTGCAACAATTTTCCACTATGGACACATAAACGGTATCTATCAAGTCCCTACTTATTTATTCCATTGTGTAATTTACTGGTTTCCTACCGTAAATACTGCCATCTAAACCACAATACTAATATACACCATTAGATTTTAATATGGACTATATTACACCAGGGACAGTCATTCGGTTTGGACCTAAATTCACTACCGCATGGTTCAAACTTACTAACACTCGGTTCCGTAATGTTAGCTCCTAATAATTGGCTAAATATTTCGGTCTTGGAATATTTCCATGGCGCTGAATCCCAATAATCACAAAAATCTAAGAATTACTTAAAACGAGGCGCTCTCAAATGCGCATACTCCAAATTTATTATCATAACATCCTCTGAGCTCAGCCTCTTTAAGGATCTCTAAATAGCCTCATCATCCCCCCACCCCCGGGCAGACCAGTTGGATTGAACGTTTTGCAAATACACTAATACCATCCATCAAGCAAGAATCAGTATTGACTGTAGCAACTGCTTTATGGCAAACCTTTCATTGTGCAACTCTTCATCAAAAATAGATAAAACTACAATGCCTTAGCTATGTAGTACATGAAAAGTCAGTAAGTGATATTCTGTATGCAGCAGTGAAATCCTGAGTACATCTTTGTTCAAATATAATGCTTTGATATTACACACATTTCACTGATACACCCTCATGCAAATAATTCTGAAAATGATGGGTCACAATTACAGATCGATTCTTACAGCCCATCTAAGTTGACAAAATACCTTGATGAGAGCAATAGTATTCCTATTAGGGTGTTCTCAGCACCATCATGGAGAGAGCAAGCATGACCCTAGCTAGGGTATGAGCAGCACGGCCACGGAGTGGTAATGTGCCACACCCAGTTAGGGCAAGTGAGAGTTATAGTAGAGTTAGATGACTTTTAATTGGAAACAAAAGTGGTGCTTTCTCTATTTCAGAATTACTTGTAGAATAAGGGAGCTATAATATCATGTTTACTTACAGCATAATGTATTTTAATTTTTAGTAAGGGTCCACATAGGTTAATTGATAGCCAGGAAACCCTCAAGGCTACTGAGACATTCATTGAGCAGAGTCGTCCTGATATGAAGGAAAAATGGCTTGAGTACAGAAGTCAGGGAATACTTACCCCTGAACTGATAGGTACGTAGTTTCTATCTCATTTTACGAACATTCCGTTTTCTTTCGTCAACATGTACTATATTTACATTAGTTTGATGTGGTTTGAATCTTCTTACATGATAATGTTGATGATGTTTGGATCTCATTTCAGGTGATGGGATAGATTCTCATTGGTTATGTAGAAGTCTTAATTAATTCACGTTACACACAGTGTAGTGTTTGCTTTTGTATATTTTGTAACCAAAAGATCAATGGAAATAAGTCTTGGCAATTAGTCAATGTCTTGATACTTTAGTATTCATTAACTCGCTCAATCTATGTTTAGCTATTTTGTTTGGAATATACTAAGAGTGAACTGAGACTTGATATAAACTCATTCACGCCTATCAATATGATTTTAAACCAAAACCAATTATTCTAAATTTTATATGGATTACTCTTGTTTTATACATCACAAATACAATAAATTTAAATTCAAATGATGTTTGTGTTATCATCTCTACTCAATGTCTTATGTGAGATTATTAAAAAGATGATTGCTGTATAAGATGAGCATATAAGTGCAAGATGTCTCATTATTTTCTATTTTTAGCAACTGTATATAATATATTTGCAAGAAAGCAAGCAGTTAAATAATATGAAACTTTGCCTCTCAGATTTATTATACTGATAGGGAAGTTAGATCATGGACAGTTTTAAACAAAATAGCACCAGATGTTAAACTGACTTTACAGTGTGCTTTATGGCTGTTCAAACTTAAAAAACCATGTCATATTAGAAAAAGGACAAATCATCATGGCTTTACAATAAGAGTAGGATAGTAATACAAAAAATAATTCAGACTGCATAATGGAATATCCATTACATTAGTCTAATAATTCATGGTACAAATGAATATCCATTACATTAGTCTAATAATGAATGGTACAAATGAATATCCATTACATTAGTCTAATAATGCATGGTGCACATGAATATCAATTACATTAGTCTAATAATGCATGGTACAAATGAATATCCGTTACATTAGTTTAATAATGCGTGGTACAAATGAATATCCATTACATTAGTCCAACAATGCATGGTACAACTTAATATACATTACATCAGTCTAAAAACATGGTACAAATTAATATCCATTTTATATGGATTACTCCTGTATTATACATTATAAATAAAATAAATGTAATGCAATCAACAGTTGTTTGACAATTTTATTATCATCTCTACTCATTGTCTTAAACATTTGAGACTATATTAGAGGAGCATACATTTGTACAAGATGTCATATTTCCTTATTTTCTTTTTTTAGCAACTGTATATAACAGATTTGTAAGAAAACAGACAGTGAAAGAATATAAAGCTTTGCCTCTCAGATTTATTATATTGATTAGGGAGTTAGATAGTAGACCAGTCTGTAGTTTTAAACAAAATGGCACCAGATGTTAACTGAAACTGACTTCACATTGTGATTTATGGCTCTTATATACTGAAAATCATCAGACTGATCATTTCAAACTTAAAAATATGTCAGATATGAAAAAGGACAAATCATCATGGCTTTACAAATTTTAAAATAAGAGCAGGATAGTAATGTAAAAACTAATTCAGACTGCATAATGGAATATCCATTACATTAGTCTGATAATGCATGGTACAAATTAATATCCATTCCTTCAGACAGTATCATCCTTATTGGATACTTCAATCATAACATCAATCTCAGTCATTCAGCAAAATTTACACCTGTATAATAAAGTGAGAGCTGAAAAAAAAATGTTTCAACATACTTTTTGAATCAGATGTAAATGTCTCTTTTTCATAGATATTGTATTCATGGCACGTAATATATATATATATATATATATATATATATGTGTGTGTGTGTGGGTGTGTGTGTGTTTGTGTGTGTGTGTGTGTGTAATCCTATGCATGAAGTAAGATTGTTGAATTTTGTATCAATAATAATTATATTAATTATGCTTCCACCTCTTCTGGGGTGGCATGTGTACAGACATGAAAAAATAATCATGGTGAAAGCTGTACATTTCCATTGATCTTGTTAACACAGAATAAACTTAAAAATTCCACATTGTGCTTTTGGCAGCAACATCTTTACCTTCCTAGGAAACATGGATTGTTTGTGGGTCAAACAGAATGTTTACTTTCCTATGAAAGCAGGATTGTTTGTTGGTTGAACAATTGTTTACTTTCTTATGAAAGTTGGATTGTCTATTGGTCAAACAGATTGTTATCTTTCTCGTGAAAGTTTGGTTGTTTGCTCGTCAAACAGAATGTTTACTTTCCGATGAAAGTTGGTCTGTTTGTTCGTCAATAAGAATATTTACTTTCCTGTAAAAGTTGGATAGTTGTTGTTCTTGTAGGGTTTAACCCCATTTTGCAGCACATGATATGCTATACATGGCAGTCAGAATTATTGGTGGAAAATGTACCAGGGAAAATCCTCGGAAAGAACCACCGACCCACGAGAAGCTACTGTGCAAGCTTTCCCACATAACTACATTAGCCGAATCTAAGTTTTGTTTGTTTTTTATGGTTTAACGTCATTTTTCAGCACAATATAGGCTATACATGGCGGCCAGTATCAATGGTGGAGGAAGAACCCAGACAACCCTCGGAAAGAACCACCGACCCACGAGAAGCTACTGGCAAGCTTTCTCACATAACTACATTTGCCGAATCTTAGACTCGAACACACGAAGACAAAGATGAGATGGCAGTGGTCCATAACGGACAGCGCTTTAGCTGAATCTTAGACTTGAACCCACGCAGGCAGAAGTGAGATGGCAGTGTTTCCATTTGGACCACTTGGCCACTTTGGACCCCTGGATTGTTTGTTGGTCAAACAGAATGTTTACTTTCCTACTAAAGTACGGTTGTTTGTAAATTACAAATTGGTCAAACAGAATGTTTATTTTATTATGGAAATTAGACTATATGCTGAGATAAATGAATCCGACTTGATTTAACACATATACAGAGTATCACTAACTGGTACATCATACAGATAACAGAAGATCCATTCTGGATTTTGTATGTAACAGTATTAACGTTCTCATCATTCTATTTATGGTTAAACTGTTTATGACAGCTTGATACACATGGTATTCATTTATGTAATGGCTCTAAGGTATGCCATGTCCCTAATTGAAGTTATCTGATAGGTCCATGTCACAGGTAAATATATGTTGCACTAACAAATGCGTCCTGATCTTGATTCAGTCATGTCTGTCTTTACATCAGTTAGTCAATGAAAATCTTATTTGAAAAAACAATTCAAAGTTTTATCTAGGTTTCAACCTGTCAGATAATGCATAGCATTTCATGTTAGAAGAACAATCTTTCCGAACATTATGTTTCAAAGGATATTTTCACACCTATGAAAGTTGTATGTTAATTAACTGAAATCAATATTTGTTTCAGACAACCTAATTTGAAACAGAGATTCTTTTGTAATTCTCAGTCTATCCATGATTGTTTACAAGGTTTTGTATAGAGCAATACTTGCAAGTTTCATTACATATATCTGTGTGTGTGTGTGTGTGTGTGTGTGGTTCCAGTTATGTATGAATACTCAACCATGACGAGTTTAACCCGTATATTGAACTGTTCTCGCTCATAAACAAGAATCATAAACTGTTTATATTTGGGATGGTGATTGTAAAATGTCTATGGTCCAAAACAAATACTGTTTTTGTCAAAGATAATTAACGTAAACTGTCTTTACCAATTTCACATAAAATGAAAATTACTGTGGTTGCCAGGAAAGAATCATCACCTTGCAGACAAAATATGCAAATTATTTTTAGTCCAACGCCTTCAATGTAATTGATATTCATGTAAACTCGGCAGTGACATAAACAGGCACTAAGGCATCGATTAAGTTTGATAAATTGTATCTATCATAAAAACGGAATGAAAGTCAACAATTTAGGAGTTGCTGAGCATATATGTTTTCCTAATTCGTTAAAATGATTGGGTTGAAAACTATCTCACAATACATGTGTTATCGGAACTATTCGTGTGAATAAAAACTTATGATCCATCTTCTCCAGATGTCATCTTTGCAAAGGAGAGGAATCCAGAACTACACAACCAGAAAGATGAAATCTTGGGACACATGGAAGATTTAAACATCATTGTAAAGGCAAGGTCGTTTGATGAAAATGGTGTGAAGGTCAGTTAATGACAAAATATTCTCTTTTGTTTGCAAATGCTGTCAGACACCAAATCATTTTAATAAGAATACTGCCGCTGAATGCATAACAGTTTTTGAAAAAGATTCAAACCGGTTGAAAATTAATAAGCATGCAAACAAATTGTAAAGCATCAATTAATTTTGTCCAACAATGTTGCAATAGTCACAGTTAGAATATGAATTCTAAAGGGATGAAAGGGTTTGAAAGGAAAGGCAAATATCATTAGTTTATATCACAACATTCTCTAGGGAGTGGATAGTCCTGGTGTTCAAACGTATCTTAGGAACTCAATGAGTATCTTGGTCGGAGCCAAGTTAACGTATGACGATTGCAGTATGTGCAAATAATTGGCTACACCCATTTTATTTTTGGCTCCGTCATTTAAGAGTTCTGGCATTTATGTTTGGTTATGCTGATTACTTCCTAAATCTGCCCCAGAAATGAGATACTCTTGAACACTGTAACTGACATATTCATGTTTTTTGCATTCTAAATATGCAATAGTCTCATTTCAAATAAACAATACTGCTGTTCACAAATGTTTGAAAAGTATAATACATATGGTTTTAAAATTCTTTGTTCCAGGTAATGATATCTAATCATATTTGTTCTTGTATAAAATGGGTACTGCTTCCTGAATCTACCTATGCAAATTAGCATAATGGGCTCACCCACTGCGGCCTTCAAAATATCTCAATTAGCTTTTGACACCCATTTAAGTTAGATGTGAAATGATAATTTGTACATTACCTCTTTGCCTTTAATTCCCACTATTTAAACTGCTCCAGTGATAGTTTTACATCAGCTCCAATTATGATTGTTTACAGTTTATGCATACTATGTCTAACAGGGATATGCTGAAAGTGGTGTTTGTTCTTTCTATTTTTTATGATTACTGAAAATTGCATTTCTTGGAAACACAACGTTGTCTGGGAGTTTTGTAATATGCAATCATAGTTTTAGCATGACACACTATAATTCAGTCTCATTAAAACCATATCTCAATTTAACATAGGAGAGTGGTGATCTGATTTAGATTGGTGACACATTATTGTGCAAGATTTCGTCCTATTTATATGGTGTACAAACCAGGAAAAGAAGATCCTAATCACTAAATGATTGTATGTATGAATATGTCAACCATCGATCAACATCCTTTTTGAAAAACAAATTACTCATATACACGGCATGGTTATGTTGCCCATTCTCCGAATCATTTGTCTTGCAACGTCATCAAGAAATGATCATGTACTCAATATAGTCCAAATTATTTCAAGGTTTAGAGTGAACTCAACATAGTGAACAATTTTATTTTTAAATTGTTATCAAAATCAAAATTTGTAGACTGTAATTTTCAACAGTTAAGTGTAATAAAATGAATGATATGACCATGATGACAATTTTATTTACAAATGAAGTAATTCATGATTGCTTCAAAACATGAAATAACATTTTGTACCAATTAACTTGAAGCAATTCTAACTTATTATGGCATGTAGATTTCAGTTTTAAAATTGTCTTACTCCTGAATAAGTAAAAAGTGTATCGTTATTATTTTTGCCATGCTAGAAATCACACCTAATTTTTAAAATCTATATTCTCCTACATTTTGCCACAATGAATTCGGCAGTATATGTTCATAATTCAAAGATTTGGCACATTAGCACTTACAATATTGTCAATTTTGGAAATTAACAAATAATATTGATATACAATAGACATTGCAATTTTTAATCCATGACACAATGCACTTTTGAGAATGTGTCAGTGTGTCAGCACAGATCAGACCTTTAGAACGCAATAGGTATGTAGGAGTTTGTTCTGGGGTATAACACAATTTCTTAACAATACAATAAAGGGTATACATGGTATATAGTATTAATGCCAAAGGAGGAACCCAGGAAAAACCCCGCATGGACCATCTACCTACCATCTTTATAAAATTCTTACTTTGGCTGAATCGAGGACACAGACCCACATGGGCAGTTGTGACATAGCAGTGATTATTACAGGCTTTAGACCACTCAGACACCAACAACCCTCGTAAAATATGTTTAAACGAAATTACAACAGTTTATCTTTATAATAATCCAATACATCTTGAATGACATCAGCAAATTAAACCTTGTCATCGGACTTAACCATATGTTTCCATTATTAAAGTTCTATGTAGTTGCAATTTGCATAAATAATGGTGTTTGTTAGTTCCTGAAAGAAATAATTATTATAAATTAACAGTTACAGAAGAAGCATGTAGTTTGGTATGGAATTACTACATTAATTAATCCGTACACCACATTTTAATAAATAATAATACTAAAAGTATGTTGTTCTTAAGTTATTATTAATGTTTGTACATTTATTTCATAATAGTTTCCTAATAATATTGGTTTGCTAATATCAGGCCGAGTAGTTAATTTCAGGAAAACTATCAGAAGAACTGTAGAAAGTATGGGATTGTTCTTGTCTGTTTGTACATGTATCTTGCTCTTTATATATCTATATCTATATATTTATTTATTTTAGGAGGACAACTACTATTTTGCCCCTTGTATGATTCGTCTGAAATCTTCAACAGAATTTGTCGCCCTTGAACAAGATCCTTGTCTGTTGAGCACATCAGTGTTGTGCTGGGTTTTTACAGGAACATTTGTGCCAGCTTCCATTTTTGATGGGCTCCTTGCAGCCTGTTTAGCTCGCTGGCCAGTTGCAAAGATGAAGGATAGATCAAAACATCTAATATCCCCTGGTTCTGCTGTTTTTGAACTTAATCCTACTCATAGATTGACTTTGAATTTTGATAACCATGATATATTTGCTACAGTATCTTCGTCAGTGCTTGATGACATTAGTACCCTTGATGCAAAGTTATGCACCATAGTTAGGATGTTCATTTCTCGGAAACTCTCCAAGATTACCAATTCATTGAAATATAACTTAAAATATGAGCTGTGTGTACAGAGCCAAGAATCGCAAGATGTCTCTAAAGATAGCAGGATCCGTTTTTCACCATTTCAGATATGGTTTAATGATGAGGTAAATTGTTATCAGCATTACATAATGTAGGAAGACTTATTATGATTATAGTATTGTATTATCATTAGTTTATTTATCTCATTTAGTACTGTCTCATTAGCTATTAACGTCCTTGAGTTGTAATCAAGGTTAATATATCCCAGTATATAATATTATAGGATAATAATTTTCTAGGGAGAAGACAATAATAAATTTAGTATGTCACGTGATATCATGCATCATAATATAATATTGCCATGTGGTACTAATTCTGTTCGATCCAAATTATTGATGGTTGTTGGCATCAGATTCCAGAATCGAGAGTTACGGTGTACTATACTAAATTATATCCTCGAAGTTAGCTAATGTGAACCAAAATGTGTCAATCGGATGTACTAAAATACTAGAGTCACTTCAGTAAGTAGCACTTGAACAGGGATTACTAACATTGTTTGCTAGTTAAACTAAAATCAGGGGTTAAATGTACATAGCTTCATTGCTTGTTTAAATATAATGCAAATATTTTCTCTTTTGTATCCATTTACTTAAGCATACTTTATTATAACCTGGATTTACCACTTTAATGTTTGATTTCAGTTTAAAGTATTTAGAACATGTCTTACTATTCTCTTTTTCGTAAAGGAACATGTAGTTACTTCTATCATTGGTTATGAAGTCATGTTCAGTCTACTTTGATTTTATCTTAATATTTGGATCATATGGTCAAAAGTGAGCTCATGATATGGAGCTGCCTGTATCATCCATCCATTGTTATCCATCCATTAACAATTGCTTATCACTGCCTTGGAGTAAATATTTGTGATAATGTTCAGATCTAACTTTAAACATTAGTTGATCTTATCAAGATCCTGGACATGATTTATTCTCAGCTGGAATCGTGCTGTTTAGTAGTGTAATATTGCGTGTGAATGGCTGATTTTGTTGCCAATCTGGGAGTCGTGTTACTGATCTGCTTTGGGTCAAACTTGGAATGTAGACTCTATTAATTAAGTACTTATAGACGCGTTTCTAAAATGATACTTTCATGCTAATTAATGTTAGAATCTTAATCTAGTATGGAGTCTCATCATGAAATCAGAAACAATATGATAAGGAGTGAGATCCACATGAGATCAGAAGAATGCGATAAGGAGTGAGATCCGCATGAGATCAAAATAATTTGAGTAGGAGTGAGATCCAAATGAGAGCAAAATTATTTGATAAGGATTGAGATCCACATGAGATCAAAAATGTTTGAGACGGAGTGAGATCCAATTAGATCAGAATAATTTGAAAAAATGAATGAGATCCACATGAGATAAGACGATTTTTATATGGAGTGAGATTCACATGAGATCAGAAGAATTTGATAAGGTTTGAGATCCATATGAGATCCAAAAAAATGTCATTAGTGAATGATCTTGTATATGAATGAATGAATATGTTTATACTTGGATGACACACTTATGATGATATTGGTTTAATCGAATTTGAATAATGGTCATAGGTATTCAAATATTTCAATCGGTTCATTAACAAACTAAATATGTGCATATTAATGATGTATTGTTCATTTGATCGACTAAACTTTCTACTATTATGGAGTCATTAAAAGATATCTGATTTTTATTTAACTTAAAATACAAGCTTACCTGATCATAATCTCAGAATACATATGATATAAAATGAGATCGAAAACATATTGATGAAGTGATATCCACTTTTGATTGGCAGAGCTTTTTGCAACTGTTTTGGTCAAATTTCTGGTTTTGTACTAGATTCGGAACTGGTTTGTAATTAGGAAAAGTCCATTCATTCAAGTTGGAAGTAAATTAAATCTTGTTTTAATCTCCTAAAAGAACATCTTAGAAGAATATATTCTTGACACTAATGCAATGATCGGTGCCATTGGATATTTAGCAGTATGCTTAGCCATTGTTGTCACGCATGTTGAAAATAATACTGACCTTCTCCTTTCTTTAGATACATGATCCAGAGTTGCCCATACAGCGTGAGCACATGAATTTTGCTCGTCTCTACATTGCACTTGTAACTATTTGTGGAAAGGCCCTGAGGGAAATTCTCCTTGACTACTTTCCTGTGCCATATAGGGACATCTACCAAGCAATTTTGGCCAACCAAGCTAGATTAATTGGGGTACGGGGAAGACCTCTTTTTAACCAGGAACAAATTAAGCTGGTTTTCCCAGATCCCCTTGGACAGAAAACAGGAACAGTGGAAAGCTTCAACCTTTCCTTGCTCTACACATTGATACGAATTGTCAGTACAGTTAATGCTCCATCAGCAGGGTGGGGAAAAGATCCACAACCATCGGATAAAAGTCTCGGAGCTAGTGTAGAACGAATTCGTTCATACTGGAATCGCATCAATGGATGTTCCCCAGAAGCAAAAATTAGCGACAACAACTTCAAGGATTACTGGAAAAAGTTTAAAGATGTGCTGGATGACATTGAAGTTGTCATTAATAAAAAAGTGTACAGTAAGGAGTTAGAAAGGCAAAAGCGACAAGTAATCTCCATATTTGATGCATCTTAGCCACAAATATAAATTATGAAAATAGATCAATGGATTTTTAATAAACATATGTGTTTGGTATAGCATCTTATCATGTAACATGGCACATAATTGATGGTTTCAACTTTAATCACCATATTTGTTAACATGAGGTTTAATCTTCAGTGTCTTCTGGATATTTAATAAGGATATTTCACAGTAGAATAACAATATTTAGTGTTCAGTGAGTTCTGGATACTTAATGAGGATACTTAACAGTGGGATATAAATATTTAGTGTGTAGTGCAGGACAGTCAAGTAGGACAGTACTGTATATCAAATGGACTCTTCCTCATATGTAAATAATGTTTCATCGTATCATGTGCTCATAAAAATTACAATACAGTTTTTAGTAATAATTACAACACACTTTTTTAGTAATAATTACAACACACTTTTTAGTGACAAGAAACTGCATTTTTTAAATTTGTACAACTTCTTTATAAGACTGTTCATTTATCAACTACCTCATAGTAGTCATGTTCTGTTGAATCATAGGCTAGTACTATATTTGCTAATTTTATCAGCCAATTAGATGAATTATAATAAATTTACTAGCCAGTCAGAGGAAGTATTATATTTTCACATTTGTCAATTTGAGCAGTGTTGCTGAAAATTAAGACTCATTGGACAATGTGATATAAAATTATAGTGGTTTGGTTTATTCTGATTTGTGTCAGACCAAAGGCACATATTCGCATGTAATCTGCTTATAAAAGACGTGTCTCTACTACCAACCAGACATGGCAATGACATACAAGATGTGTATTTTGGTTAAGAGGGCACATGATGCTGCCAATCAATGCTTTAAGATGACACCATGAATATATTATTGTACACTGTCCTCTAGTAATGACAATGCAATACATGTCTTCAGCCTGTTGAATTGTGGCATCAAAAAAGCAGCATACATAGGTACGAATATGGGGTCTAAATGATTAAGTCATGTCATATAACCTAATTTCATACAAAACCAAACTATTTAGGTTTGTCATTTAGTTGTATGAATATCATCTAAACTTCAAGGAGCTTACCTGTATACATTTAGAACAAATACAAAAATAAAGTATTTTTGATTGAAAGTTTGTATTCTTGAGTGTCTTTCATTCGGATATGTTCTCAATGGAATTTATTCTTGAGTGTCCTTCATTCGGATATGTTCTGAATGGATTTTATTCTTGAGTGTCTTTCATTCGGATATGTTCTGAATATATTTTGTTCTTGAGTGTCTTTCATTCGGATATGTTCTCAATGGATTTTATTCTTGAGTGTCCTTCATTCGGATATGTTCTGAATGGATTTTATTCTTGAGTGTCCTTCATTCGGATATGTTCGGAATGGATTTTATTCTTGAGTGTTTTTCATTCGGATATGTTCTGAATGGATTTTATTCTTGAGTGTCTTTCATTCTGATATGTTCTGAATGGATTTTATTCTTGAGTGTCTTTCATTCGGATATGTTCTGAATGGATTTTATTCTTGAGTGTCTTTCATTCGGATATGTTCTGAATAGATGTTGTTCTTGAGTGTCTTTCATTCGGATATGTTCTCAATAGAATTTATTCTTGAGTGTCCTTCATTCGTAGCAACAAATATACATTGAAGTATTTTTAGAAAAACTAGAAACAGTTCAAATTCAAGGACAAATTTTAGAATGTATTTTCCAGAACAAAAGAAACAAAGAAGTGTTATTAACCTTCTTGACTTCGTGATTGCATCCAAGAATGTATTTCAGTCTATCTATCTATCTGTCTGTCTCTCTTTTTGTTTGTCTGTCTGTCAATCTGTCTGCATGTATGAGGGCCAGTGAAGGAGATGCAATATCGGGCTTGCTGGTTTTCTGGTAGACCATGGTACATTACTAATTTTAATTGTAAGCATTATGAGTTTTTTAAAACAGTAAGACTACTTACAGATTTCAGAACTTCTCTAGTGACAGCAGGTTAATTTTTTGCATTAACGTGTTGGTTAATTCCTTACGATAATGTGTTGTTTAGTTCTTTACGTTACCATGTTGCTTAATTATTTACGTTACCCTGTTAGTTAATTCCTTACGTTAACATGTTTGTTTTACCCTTTATATTACCATGTTTATTTATCCTTGTCAATACCTTACGTCCCCATGTTGCTTAATTCCTTATGTTACCATAGTAGCATACTCAGATATGGGAGGTCGCGGGTTTGAGCCCCTGTGAATCATACTAAAGAAAAATACAAAATGGAGGAGCTGCCTCACTAGACGCTCAGCATTAAGTGGTTAGTGTTCAGGCTCGTCGGTCTGGTGTCAGGAAAATGTAATTGGGTGGGACATCATGCTACATGTATGCTGTATAATGCCACTGTGCTAGACATAACACTGCCACACAGCAGACATCTTAGCGAGCGATATGACTTAATTTGTTTTTAAAGCTACGTTTAAAATCCAAACACACACACGCACAAACACACACATACACACTATGGTAACATAAGGAATTAAGCAACATGGGGACGTAAGGTATTCACAAGGATACAAAACATGGTAAGATAAAGAATCAAACAAGGTAACTTAAAAGAATTAAACAACACAGTAACGTAAAGAACTATATACAACACGGTAACGTAAATAATTAAACAACAGGGTAATGTAATCAATTCAACAACACGTTAACAAAAAGAATAAACCAACACAGTAACGTACAAAATGAACCTGCTGGTCACTAGAGAAGCTCTGAAATCTAGAAGTAGTCATACTCTTTTAAATAACTCATAAGGCTTACAATTATAACTAGTGGTTATAATTGTGGTTAGAATCCATAGCCAACCGGAAAACCACCAAGCCTAATATCGCATCTCCTCCACCCAATGATTTTTCTGTTATAAATCTGTATAGTACATGTTAGCAAGAATGACTTGTCAGCTTGATCCCTAAATAGTATCGCTTTTTAGACTAATTTTACAAGAGATATATATATGACGTTGTGTTAAATATTGTCCAATTTATTAGGTGTATGGTTCATGCTCGTGAACTACATTGTCTACAGCATGAGTATACTCCATGACATAATCAATTTGTCCATTGAATCATAACAACTAAAAATTATGTTGCATAATGCTCTCGCTGAAAACAATTTTTCAACACGAATAACGACATCTCCCAAAGGCCATCACACCGAGTTTCCACATAGCGTGCGATCATTTCGTTCTTGGTCAGTTTATGTCAGGAGAGATTTCATTGTTATTAAATATTATCATGGACTGGTTCACTTGGAATACAGAGTACTTGGTCACGTAATCCCCAGAAAAGCAATTGTTTTACGACGTCCGTCGTGATTTTAGCGCGTTGCTAGCTAAATTAAAGAAAGCAATGATCCCAGTCTGAAAGGAACGTTTACTCAACTCAAAAAATGATATCGCCAAATAGACATCACTTCACGTTTTTGACTCCTTTGTTGTTGAATCTTAATAGGGATTTCATCATCTGGAATTTTAAAACAAATATATTTCTTCGCGCAATCTGGAGATAAGTCATTGCGTTACAATGTACGTTGCATTTTGAACGACGGTATTAGCTCTTTAAAAGAAAACAATGATTCCAATCTCATAGCAAATCAAGCAAATTAGGAACCAGCATAAATATCATTGACATCGATGACGCAACAGGCTTCGGCGATTTTTATTTGTCGTTGAATAAAATCGTATCCAATTAAATCATGCTTTCACAACAAAAAGTCTTTAACGACTATTGTAAATATTTTTTTAAATATACCATTATGTAAAATTGTACGTGTGATAGGCGAACCATTCCAACGTGTCAGTGTACCGTTAGCTAATTATTAGGATATTTCTGTCTGATGATATATTTGAGCATAGTCACGCCAGAGTGAAACCAACCAGATTGAAACTTCTCAACGTTATCAATTGGATAAAATATGTATTGGTGATGTCACTCAAGGATTAATCAGACGATCAGTAGGTTTTTGTCTTTGTTCATTGGGCCCAGTCCTTTAAGCATTTTTTTGGTCCTTTTTAGAAGATGTTCCATTGCTAGATCTGCTGGTATATGACTATCTTTTTTCCCCCTGATATTGACAAAAAGGCCATAGATACTTTGATATGCAGTGCGCAAACTATCTGATGCTTGTTGATGGCATAATAGGTGCAAGATTTCAAAAGCATACTTCTGCTGTTATGACTCTTGAACATCAACATCATGTATTTAAGGCAACCAAGTAACCTTTCCCTATCAGGTCTGTGTATCACATCCAAAAACTCCATGTACAGTAAACCAACCTGCAATACAGTATGGCCATACTGTTGCACATGATCAGTGTCCTTTGGCTTTGAAACTGTCTTCTTTCCTTGCTTTAAAATGTATATAGTTTTCACTTCCACATCACTAACTTTAACTGGAATGGGGATCAGTGAATCCTTGACCATTTCTTCAACAATCATGTGAATTTTGTGCCCTGAGAAGACATATATTTCAATAAAATGATCCATAGTCTGCTTGAGCCACAAATCTGTCATAGGGTCTAGAGGTATGATCTTAGTTGGAGTACTGTTTAGATCACAAAGTCTGAAGAAATCACAGAGTGTTTCAACAATGTATGATTTAACAAATGACAAAAAGAAATCTTTGTCTACATCATAAAGATTCTTCACGTCATCATTCACATCATGCCGTCTTATACGAATTCTCTCCATTCATAGAGCATGTTTCAAAAACCATCTAAGCAAAAGAGCTTCTGATAAGCCATTGTCAAAAAATTCACGGCTGTATGCCAGAGTTCAAAAGTAATTGGATACAGATCCCTCAGTCTTTCTCTCGGATCAAAAGCACCTTGATGTAATCCTTTTGCACCACTTAATCTCTCCCTGGTCAATTGATCACCACCTATATGCACTGGAGGATGATTTGTGCATCCATATATTTCATCTATTGTTTCATTGTATGACTGCATTATCTTACAGACATCACTATACTGTTGTTCATTGTAAGGAATAACTGGAAATGGAACTATAGCTGATTTATTTGCAAGCTCCTCCAAGATATCACCTTCAATTTCACTACAATAAAAATCTTAAAACTTTTTCAGAAAGGGGAGATAATACACTGCTGCATTTAAAATCTGGGTTATGTAGTTGGATTTTAACCTTCTGTGATCTCTCTGTGAAGGAGATAACTGATGATGTGATCCAATGCTAGGTCTTTAATCGACCCCTGTGGCTGGTCTGGTAGATTGGCAAAATTCATGTGTTGCACAATAGCAGCAGATGCAAACCAATGTTTTGTCCCTCCATGATAATTTTCCCTTTCATGTCGCACCCCAGTTGTAAAATTTACATTGTCCCCAACAATTCTGAAAACTCTTCCTTCCCTGACTGCTAACTGCAGCTCCTTAAAACATGAATTGGCTAATTTGTCCACTTATCTGATGGTAGCTTCATAACTACTGGAAACACCCAGAATTTGCAACCTATCAAAAACCTGTTGGGAACAAGAAAACAAAATTAAACCTTCTTGCATCATATGTCTCCTATTATTTATACTAGAGAAAAGGTCTCATATGCTTCACTCTATTGACAATAAAAGATAAGATACTGAACTTGATGACCATTGAAACATAAAATATTCTTGTCTGTGATAGCCGACTGCTTATAAAATTGACAGATGCATAATAAACTAGCAGCATGTGTGTGATGAGCCTTGACGTATAATTTGAACCTGAATCTGTGTCTACAAATGCTCGGCCACTAAGATATATTAGCTTACAATGCCAAACCATCATCCAAAATAAACCTTATAAATAGACAAAATGAGTGTTATATCATAATATTGATTCACAATGTGCATTGAAGAATATAGTTTGATCATATTTTGTGAGCCATTTAGAATGTATGCCAGTATTTTTAAAAATAAATCAAGTTTAAATAATAATTACTTGAATTTGGTTACCGGACTACATTTCTAAGCATTAAGGTTATGCACTTATTATTCAGCTAAGAAGGGTTTGAAATTTTATTCATCAGTTATCCATATAAAATTTCAAGTTATTACCTGTTATTTAATCTAAAGAACATGTAAATAGAACTGGAAATGGCTTGTATATTCCTTGAAAACTTAATTTCTATGGTAGAGTAAAAGTTTATTATAGTTGTCACTTTGTAAGACCTCCATTAGGTGTGCTTTCCTTTATAAATCTGAAAAAGGGTAAGAACAGGGCCAGAAATAAATTTAAAAAACTATATAACAAATTCACATGCAAGATTTTGAAAATATACATGCAAAATATCAAGCAGCAGTTATAAACATTTGGGAAAGAGGGCAGCAATCTTGTAACAAATAAGTTAAGGTCAATAAAAGTGTCCAACTCAATCATTGTATCACCCAAATTTTATCATGTATGATAAAAGTCTAATATGTCAATAGGAAATAACTTTCCCTACTTGCTGCCAAGACTGGTCACAACTACTGACTTCTCGATTATGCACATTTTAAAATGATGAGAATTCAATGTCTGTTTTAGTGTTGGTCAAAAGTAAGAGTTTCCTGTGACTTAAAGGAAAGACGAAGCATAGCTCAACAAAATATGCAAGTAGCAATAACATCTTCTGAAAATACAAATAATAATTCCGAGATGCACCACTTGACTAAATAATATACTGAGTGCTTGCTTCCTATTAAAGTGTTCAAGCACTGAAAAAAATCAGGGATACAATGTTTAAAACCTAGAAAATTCAGAAAGCATGCCATGGATTGTCAAGTTAAACTGTTGGAATACTGAAATCATAACAATACATAACAAACTAAAATAACTTGGACCTTTTCATGAGTCTGTTCATTTTTCATAGTGATAGCTATTATCTTCTGTACAAGTGATAATTCCACAAACCTATTTCTCATAAGTATTGAGTATACAAGTCCTAACTTAGGCAGAAGTGACCTAATGGTTTGAATCACGCCAAGTTTGCCTGTTGGCAATGCTACTGCTAGTAATACTTCAGCCAATAAAGGGTTGATCTGAAAAAGTTATGTGCATATATCATTCCATGAAAATGCATTTAAATCCCGATTAGGATATAAGATGCTGCTTTCATCCCTTATACATTTTGAAGATTCATTTTGTTCAACTTCCCAAATAAGTAACATCTTTACAGCTTTTCTGAGTGACTCACTATTTAACACAGTCTCGGCAATTGTTTCAGTGGAAGTATATAGAGCAGCATGCAGCAATGTTGCTCTATCAGAGAGAGTTACATCATCAAATGATGATAATCTTGTATTTGATAATTTCATAGCTAATGTTTCCACTTCATTTTTTGATTTTGGCAATTTATCACATACAGAAATATAGCTCCACTCTCTTTCAGTTTCTCTGAAATAGAAATATGTAAAGATCAAATAATACATATATCATGTTTTTTTAAAAATTAATATTAAGTGGAAGGACTACATGTTGTGTGTAGTTAAAAGAGTGATGTTCAGATAGAAGTATTTTGGCTACCACAAGGAATTGAGGTTATTTTGTTTTTATTTTGTCAATGGACTATTGAGGTATAGCTTATGTAAAGCCATTTCTCCAGGATGATTGGCTGTAGCAATACGTGTAAGATATTATCTGCTGAAACAAATGAAGATTATAGTTTAACAGCCTTTTCTGATTTTTGGACATCAGTGCCTGTCAATTTTATTTATATCCACAGACTGACATTAAGTGTCAAAGGTTTTGAATTATTGTACATGTATCACAATTTATTGATATTTCTCTATGTTTAATTTAAACTTAAAATGCCAGCTCAAGAACCTACCTTCTCAATTGTCTTTACCTCAAAATTTGTATTACAGTGTGATGCTTTTTAAACAAATGTATACCTCATGTTTTATACCTTATGTCCAAGACTGGTATCTTGCTGGTGTATACCCATGGGTAAAGCCAGATAGGTATGTTGGACTAGAGTCCATCATTGAAGACTTGAATGATTGTTTTTTTTTCTTCAAAACATTGTTTTTCCTTGTCTTTGAATATGGGCATGGTGATCTGTATTGATCATCTGTCTTCAAAGGGTTTTCCGACACCTTCCAACAGCTCACAGAGTTGTATCAATGCTTTTTTCAGGGTGTCATAGCCATTTCAGTTTTGGTGTCATATTATGGTAGACAGCAAGAAAGTAAAGAAGTTTATATAACCCACTGGTCTTTGGGTATCTGACAAACAAGTGACTCCTCGACTTTTGATCAAAATATGTGCAGAAACAAATTTTTTCTTTCTGACTTGAATAGTGTTGTTTAACCGTAACAATCATTCATGTTAAAATCCCAGTTATAAAACTTATTTTGTACCAAAATGCTAATGTTACATTAGGCTTGAATCATAGAGCTCTTTTATTCCACATATCAGTCTGAGTCCCTTGATAAAGGAATGGCTCCTTTCAGGTATACGATATTGACAGTCCAATAAAATATGTCATTAAAACATACATGGTATGTGATGCCAGCATTGGTTATTTTAGCAAACTTCAAGGTCGGATATAGTCCTTAACACTTTCTCATTAGAAAGATAGCACAAACGCTGATTTAGCTTCTTTTAGAATGTTGTCACACATCTGAACCTAAATCAAGGGAGATTATTTATTACTTTTGGAGATTCTGATACTTGAGAGTTATCTTATAATAGCACGATATCATATATCCATACATCATATCACATAAGTATATCTAATATATATATAATCTCGTTGTACTTATAATACTACGACAAACAGATGTATGTCTGTACACTACACTCCCACAAGCGTACACAAATATTCAAATATTCATATTATTAATTTCTCACAGTGAAATCATTTCAAAGATAACATTCAATTTCTATAATTACATGGATAATGTGCTATATCATTATGAGTGTATACAAAGGGGGATACACTCAAACTTTCATTGTTGAGATTAGTCTTGATAATATAACATGGAATAATGTATCTCAAGTCAGTGCTGGAAACAGGGATGGTTGGTTTACTACAGTCATTGAGGACCTTGCCTTACCTGACCACTTGGAGTTGTTCGCGTGTAAATCCCCGCTGAGGGGCAGTTGAATCCAATTTATAGATTGGAGGTCTACCAGTTGATCGTGTTATAGTAGATATGTTTAGACTGGAACTAGACAAGTATATTAATCACAATTATGATATAGTGTTTACATTGATCAAAAAATATTTTTTTTACAGGCCCATTGCTGGTGACTTAAACCAATATAACAAGCCCTGACTTGAACTCCAAAAGCCTGGACCCAAATGCCTATGTGGCCAAAATTGACCTTTTTACAATATTATTTGTCACACATCATTGCAATTGCTGCAAATAAAACAAAATCATGATTTGTGTGATTATCTGAATCTCAAACCATTTTACACAAAGCAACGTTTTTTCTCTCGGTCCTGCATCTTTGCTATCCAAGATACAATGTGTTAACCCTATCTACACCTTGTCAATGCTTTGGGTCTGCGAATTTCATTGGAAGTAGCGGTAAGCCACCATCACATCCAAACAAAATCAAGTTGTTCAAATTTGAACAAAGTTCCTACTTGTTCAGTACAATGGGAGCACACAACTTGAATTAATTGATAAACAGTTTTCCACTGCCAATCCATGTAGGCACAAATGCATCCTTTTCCTCAAATAAAACATGCAGTATTTTCTGTCTGGTACAGAGTCATACTTTCAATGTTAAAATTACCATGTATTCTTTTGAAGTCAGTTGCCTGCCCCTTTTTAAGCCAATGTACAAAGTAACAATGCACTGATGCTACATGCAATTGGTTAGTTGGCATTTCATACTAAGGGAGACAACTAATGAAATCCAGTTACTATTACAAAGCACTCAAGAGTAATAGATTTGCCAAGGTGTAAATAGGGTTAACAAAATTGCAGGTCCTGAGGTGAGCCATGTTGTAATTGCTCTAACAATGTCTTTCTTATATCCGTGGATCAGCAGTGTATTTGTTTGGAAGCCTGGCTTGATTTGTATATATTGTATGTTTAAAATTTAAATTTTGTTCTTAGATGAGACTTTATTTGTTTAACAAGTATTCCTTTACATGAATGTTAGAGTCAGCACTGGGTAGCAAGATTATTATTCATTAATCTTCCACTTGAAAAATCTTGAACAATGCAATAGAAATTAAACAAAACCATGAAAACAATTAGAATAAGGATAAAAAATGTTAGTACCAAACTCATTTTTCTGGGATTTTAAAATATTTTAACTCTCCTGAAGTTGGACGATATTTGTTATCAAGGACTCAAAATCCATCATGACCATATTTGATTCAATTATTACTTATGATACATAAAAATACCCACATTTAGCTTAAATTCTCAAGATCAGCCTGCAACAATAAAATAATTAATAGATTGTCATGTATACATGCTGGCCTTATTTGCATTAAGCAGCCACACATCGTTGCACCAGTTGCAACAATTGCTGGAACAGATTTGGTCCACACTAGACTGGTTCTGGTTTGTTGCTGGCACATACATATCCAGAACAGTAATTTTAAAAATCACATGCATGTTAAAGCCATGCGAGTACATGTACTAATTATACTAACAGAAATGCCCTCTATACCACAACTTTGCAACTTGGTTTAGGAATTATTTGTGAAATATAGGGCCACCCATTATGGTAAATCGCGAGCACAATCCTTCATAAAGGAAACATCGTGTGAGCTGTGCCATCGTGATAAATCATGTACTAAAATTTTCTTTCTGTCATATTCTTGAATATTTGTTTTTGAGACCGTTACAATTTGTTAGAGCCATAATTGAATGTTTCAGATTAAGCTTATTCTAAGTATGTCATTCGTACCACAGATAGCGAAGTATTACATAAATGAGTCGGTCTGCTACCTTATTGGCTCTTCTTTTTTTCATTTTTGGAAGCTATTTGCTTGTGTTATATACATTAGGTCATCATTTATGAGACATATTTTATGTTATGTGTGGTATATATATATATATATATATATATATATATATATATATATATATATATATATATATATATTGTCATAATTTTTTCAAATGAATTTTATTTTATGTGTTTTGTATATACATTATGTCATCATTTTATCAGATGAATATAACTGTATGTTTCAGAGTTTATCTTGCATCTGCTTAGAAAATTATGCCAATCCCATGTTGTGACACTTGAGTGATCATCTTAAAAAATTTTCTCTAAAAGATATAGCATCTTTTTCATGCTGTGCAAGATAATGAGCCTCGGTTCTTAATAGACCATAACTGAGATCAGTTAGATCCCTATTGTTGATGGTACTGGCTTATATATTTGCATCATCTTACAGATTATCTTTCTTTCATTTACATGGCATGTACTCTTAAGGGCAAGAAATTTACAGATAACTTTCATACAAATGTACAAGGACACAGTTCCATCCTTTTGATACCTATGCTACGTCCTATAATTACATTTAATTCATTGTAATTAACCTTTGCCATTTTCCTTATATTTTAGGAAGAGGACTACTACCTTGCCCCGTGTATGCTTCGGCAAGCAACACCAAAAGGAGTTATCTGCCCTAAATCAGATCCTGAGAATGAAAGTACATCAGTCCTATGCTATGTGTGTAAAGGAAAGTTTCTTCCAACCCCTATTTTCCATAGGCTTGTTGGAGCATGCCTGACCCGATGGACCATTGCCAAAAAAAATTCTGAAAATCAAATTTACTGTGGTTGTTGTGTGTTTGACCTGGATCATCATCATACACTGACCCTGCATTTTTTTGGCCATGTCATATTTGCTCGAGCCATTGGAATGGGAATCACAGACACAAGTCAGTCTTCAAAACTCTGCACTGAAGCAAGAAAGTTCATCTTTGAAAGCCTGTTAAAGATAACTAGAAACCTTGGTCAGAGTCTACAGTTTGAGATGCATATACAGTGCCCTAATTGTGATGCAGACAGTACTGAGGGCCTATTTGCTGTGCCATTGCTCCAAAAACATGAAAAAGTTGTCTGTCATTTTCATGATGAGAGGCATACACTTGTGTCTCAAGAACTGCTTAGATTATGGTTTGAGGATGGGGTGAGTAGTAGTGAAGTAGTCCTCCAAACATATGTGTACAGTACAGCTTGCGTATATTTTCTAAACCACATGCAACACAGTGGTGATGGAGAGATAGTGGAGAGGATTAACAAAAAAAACCTTCACCATCTCTCCATGCGCCCTTACAGAGTTGCCATGGTGGCTCGCAGAGAATTGCTCTGCACACCATGCTTTCTCATGAAATCAATGTAGGATGACCACCATGGAGTGGACGTTGTCTCTATGAAATGGGCATGGTTTACTGTGCATGATCCCAGCAAACATGCTCTTTAGAGGCTGAGAGACAGACAGACACAGAGTGGGATGCCAATTTATCTTCATTGTTAAAAAATGATTGTACAAATTTTCTAGCATTTATGTAGACTGTGGAATAGATATAATGCCAAATGACATTTTAGATAATATTAATGTATTCACAATGACTATAAAAAAAACAGTACTAATACTACTAGACTTTTTTCAGTTACAAAAGGCTTATTAAAAAGTTTATGCTTTTATTTTATTCAGAAAATCTGAACATTTAACTTCCTGATGACAGCTGCTTCTGTACAAAAACAAATTCAAAACACCCAAACTGAATTTACACTTAAACGATGTGAAGCATGTGTTTAGTCTTTGAAAATTAATGACCTAGTCATGAGGCTAAATATGCATGTACACAGTGGCGAATATTTAGTTCAATTATGACTATATTTATACACCATGGAAGTGGTCACTGCCTTGATTTCTGCTGTACATCTGCTGTAGCCAAGAGTTTATAAGGGAGAGGCCATATAAGTTTCTAAATGGGGAGGGTTAATGCTTGAAAAATATTGTCTTATTCTGATTTGTCGTTTAAGAAAGAACACACTTCAATTCCTGCCTTTACTTGTAACAAAGTTGTGATGAATGCAATAAAAAAACACTAAAGTTGGAAATAATAATTGAATTGTCCATTCCTCAGAGAATTAATTTTCATATTTAAACAGTTGGATAAATTTACACACTTCATGAGAAGCTCAACAAGGTGGGCCTCTAAAGTCAGTATGTTTTCAAAATTTACAAAATATTCACAACATTTCAAAATTAACTTTTATTATCCATATATATGATCAAAATTAAGGTCACGGATTGGTGAAATGGTATGTGATTATCCATTACTCATGACATTTTGGCTTTCCTTGGGTGGTCATCATTTATTAGGTGTTCAAATGTCAATCAATTTTGCTGATCAGCCGCTTCAAGGTGGAGATGCCATCAGCACAGCAGCTAAGGTTTAGTGTTGATTTGTTAGTATTTTATTGCTCCACTGCAGAGTGAAAGTGGAAGGGTTAAGTCCCCCAAAACATTGCGTGGAGTTTTGATAATACGCATGAGCTGTACTGTAAAGTCTTTTATAGTTTTTAGTTTGATATTCTGTAACTTGTATTGAATTCTTTCAGGAATTATGTCCCATTGAATAACCTGATGTCACTGTCATTAGTTAAAATCATTAGTCAGGTATACACCTGCTTATAGAGATTATATTTTCCATTCATTCTTGCAAATGCCGATTTTCTAGTTTTAATATCAAGCTACTTTTTCAAGAACCACTAAGCTGAAGGAAGGTCAGACTCGTTTTGTCTGTAATTTTCATGAAAGATTAAAGCATATTTGGGGCTCTATTCAGTGAATTTGATGGAGTGTTTTGGTACTCGTACTGTCTGTCCGTCAGTCCATCCTTCCTTCTGGCTGGCTGTCACTATTATGATGCCTTCAAGTTAGCTTCAATTAGAATTATTGAAATATAATTAACTGTTGCATGCAGCTTTATATCAGTGAAACCACCGTACTCTTTGGTGAAGTTTATAGTCTTGTATGTCATATTTTGTAGGAGTTTTAGCCCTTGATGTTGGTCCAAATTACTGTGCAGGCTGTATTGGTATATTGTGTCTCATTACATTGTAGTGATATATTTTGTTTCATGACATTTAATATTGTTACAGCCTCTGATTGCCAATACTTAAATCAGATTTGTCATGCAGTCTATATTGATGAGTTTTCATATGAGATTTGTTTTCATGCTGCTGACATTGAATGGAGTTATCACTCAGATAACAATCTTGCTGACGTTGTTCTGTCCGTTGCAACTTTATAATAGTTTGTTCAATTTCAGTCAAATTTAGCATGCATCTATATGTTGCTGAGGCCTTGGCTGAGTTTTGATTTCCAGTTTTGTACGAGATTGTGTATAATGCATAGACTGAGCTTATTGTGGTTATAGTAACCCAGAACATTTTTATTAGGCCTTTGTCAAAGAATCATTATAACTGTGTACATTGCCTTACATTGTCATGGATTATTGTCATATTTTCAGGTTTAGTATATTTTATTAGGATGCAAAGTTAGTTCATTCTGCAAATATATTCAAAACTGGGGTACAGTGGCTTGTAATGTACCGAAATGGGTTATAGTTACCTGTAATGTACATAAATGAGTACAGTGGTTTGTAATGTATATAAGAGTTGTATAGGGGCTTGTAATGTACAGACATTTGGTAGAGTGACATATAATGTACATAAATCGGGTACAGTGGCTTGTAATGTACAGAAGTTTAGTACAGTGGCTTGTAATGTACAGAAGTTTAGTACAGTGGCTTGTGATGTACAGACGTTTAGTACAGTGGCTTGTAATGTACAGAAGTTTAGTACAGTGGCTTGTAATGTAAAGAAGTTTAGTACAGTGGCTTGTAATGTACAGACATTTAGTACAGTGGCTTGTACTGTACAGAAGTTTATTACAGTGGCTTGTAATGTAAAGAAGTTTAGTACAGTGGCTTGTACTGTAAAGAAGTTTAGTACAGTGGCTTGTAATGTAAAGAAGTTTAGTACAGTGGCTTGTAATGTAAAGAAGTTTAGTACAGTGGCTTGTAATGTAAAGAAGTTTTGTACCGTGGCTTGTAATGTAAAGAAGTTTAGTACAGTGGCTTGTAATGTACAGAAGTTTAGTACAGTGGCTTGTAATGTAAAGAAGTTTAGTACAGTGGCTTGTACTGTAAAGAAGTTTAGTACAGTGGCTTGTAATGTAAAGAAATTTAGTACAGTGGCTTGTACTGTAAAGAAGTTTAGTACAGTGGCTTGTAATGTAAAGAAGTTTAGTACAGTGGCTTGTAATGTAAAGACGTTTAGTACCGTGGCTTGTAATGTAAAGAAGTTTAGTACAGTGGCTTGTAATGTAAAGAAGTTTTGTACCGTGGTTTGTAATGTTCAAACATTGTGTACAAATACGTCTGGTAAACAGTAGTGGGTATGTACCAGTCCTAAATGTATAATTCAAATCTATTTTGACCTTAGTGACAAACTCTTTGTATCAGGGTATATTCTAGATGTAAATGTTATGAGAAAAATTGCAGTATAGGAGGAATTTAGTGAAACTGGATAAAGATTTACTCAACAACCAGTTGACACCAATGTTACATTTGTAATAGAGTGTCTTGGCCTTCATGGTACTGAATAAGTAGTTTAACAGATAAGATGGTGGCAGATGGTTGATAAGGTCAAAAATTTGCATAATGTTTATGAAGTGAGAAGGACTATCATTACATTTTTAAGTGACATGTAGAAAGCATATAATTAATTTTCATAGAGCAGTGTTCACACACCAGTTTCTACATATGAATTGCATAATGGTGTACTTGAATGAGAATGCTGTATTACATTTAGCTGCATGTAAAAGCTTACAGCTTTGTATAGTGTTGTACTTAAATTTGAATGTTGTATTCCATTTATCCACATGTTGTAGCTGATAGCAGTGTGTTAAGCATTAGTACCACTTGAAAGCCATTTTTATTCTTGTTTATTGATTATTGTGCAGAAATGCACATTTACTGGAAATTGAAATTATAGCTATTCAGAGTGTGTTGGATAAAAGTACCTTATGGTAACCTGATTAAAATTGTCTTATTAATTATCATAATTTATGAGCTGAATGCTTATATTTTATGTTAACAAATGTTTACCCATTTTGATCAGGAACAGACTGTCATGGAAGGCATTGAGGAAGGAAAAGAATCCAAAGTATCTGAAAAAGGAGAGGATGCTTCAATGGATAGAGTGCTCTCTACTTCCATTAAGAAAGGTATGTCTAAAAGATTTTGTTAAGGCAGAGATATATTATATTCTCCTGTCTGTCTGTCTGTCTGGGCATGCCATATTGTTAGCACACCTGGTCCTGTTGTAATTGATGGATTGCTATGAAAGTTGGTAAATAGACTGGTAATCAACTAAAGATGTGCAGTCTGACAAATCAACTAGCTCCTGAAATTTATTTTTGTGTTATTGCTTTAATACCATATATAAGTGTCACTAATTAGTTTACTTCCAGAGAATTAGTCATACTGATAAGGGAATAAGAAATAGAGTTCTAAACTGAGATGCATCCATTGATTAGTTAGTATAAGATGGATTTAATGGGTTGTTTATTATTCTTATTATTATTAGCTGTATTATTATGATTATTATTATTAGTTGCATTTTTATTAATTATTATTATTATTAGTAGTAGTAGTAGTAGTTGTTGTAGTAGTAGTAGTAATTTCATAAAGTCTCTGTTCTATAGTTGACAACTAAGACTTGATGTCCTTCTTGGATTTCAGCTGGATGCAGTTTTTATGAAAATGTTATGAATGTAACTACTCTTGCATAAGGCTATGTGAGCTCGCACTATGTGTCTGCATCAGTTGTGCATCATGTGTTACATATCATCTGTCATCCAAGCATCAATAATTGCTTTGTACCATTCAGGATTCCAACTGCTCCCGCCAAGTCATACAAAAGACTTACAAAAATGGTACTAACAGCTGCCTCGCTTGATGCTCATCGTTAAGAGTTTACCGCTCCGGTTGCCTAGTGGTTAGAACATCTGCCATAGAAGCAGGAGGTCGTGGGTTCGATCCCCGGCCGAGTCGTACGAAAGAAATTCAAAAATGGTACTAATAGTTGACTCACTTGATGCTCAGCATTAAGAGTTTAGTGTTAGGACTGGTCAGCCTGGCTTCAGGATAATGTGACTAGGTGGGACATCATGGTACATGTCTGTGGCATGATGTCCCGGTGCTAGACATCACTATAAACTGACTCATTGCAGACATCGTAACGATATGACTGAAAAAGTGTTAAAGATATGTTAAAAATCCTAAAGAAAAAAACAAACCATTCAGGATTACATATTTCGGATTCAGTGGCAATAAAAATACAGTTAAGGTTTTTATTCTGGATATATATGTTTTTATATCTACATTAAACTACAAGTATCTTACATGTCTGATTAGTTTGTATGGTCCTGAAGTCCATCGTGCATCTTGATTTATGGTATATTCATGTGCCCATTGCGGGTCATGCGTTGGCCATAATATATCAGATTTTATTTGATTGCATTGTGGCCTTAGTTTGTCATGGTTCTGTACCCATAGTAGGTTGTGGGCTGTCCATCATGCATCTGGTTTTATGGTATATTCATGTGTCCATTGTGAGTAATTTGCTGTCCATGATACATCTGGTTTTATTTTATGGCATTATTCCCATAGTAGGTTGTGTGCTGTCCATCACACATGTAAGACTGGTGGCTTTGTAGATCATCAAATGTTCCAGGTCGAAAATGGATTCAAGTTGTAATGTAAAAAAAATATATTCAGATCTTCCTGGATCATGGGGAAAATGGCTTAGCTATAGGTTGTGAGTGGTGAAAAGGGGTTGTTGGTTATGTTTTGCTCAGTATGCATGACATACAACCAGTCTTTCGAATGCTTTTTTCAAATGTCACATCCAATTCTATTACTGATTGATTAATAGCAACCAAAGGTAATATTACTTGCAACAGACAGGTTTATTAATTATAAATAAGCATACCTCTCTCTGTCATCAAGACTCTGTTTCTCTGAGACTTTACAAATATTGTGCATGACCAGTTATTCACCATGTCACCAAGTTTGAGAGATAGTGACCTAAATTGTGATTTTATAGTATTTCATAATCCTGCTTAGTGAAATGGTCAGCTGTTAATTATTTTGTATGTGTAGTGAGTGATATCAGGCCCACTTGGGGCTGTTGTTTTTATGCAGCATGCATTGCAATCACATTTTTCTATTCATGTTCAGTCTTGTGTAGTTTACCTACCACTACATTAGGTTTAGTCGTTCTTTACAATCGCAGGTTTGCAATTTTATTAATGATATTATATGTGTCACTGTCAAGTGCCAAATTTTTCGCCAGTGAAATTTATTGATTAATTCGTAGGCTAGCCGACAATTAATTATCTTGGAGTAGAGTTGGACGTAGGAATGTTTATGTAACTGGGTCAAGCTGTTAGAACTGTTTAGAGTGGAAACGGACTGGGTGTTTGACACGCTTAAAAATACGAGGCTTTCACGTAGAAGCTGACAAGTGACTTGAAACAAATGATTGGGTGATGAAGTGGCATTTTTGGCATCTTGATAGACGGGTTCCAAAGGGTCCATAGGAATAGCATTTATTCCGATTGGGCGAATGTATAGGGAAGGGGGGGTGTCGGATCTCAGAATCAGGGAAATAAATACTACGTATCAAACGATGTTAGTCAGTCTAGGAGACGTCTGCAAGAGACGGTCAGCATTATTAAGTCCAACATAGGAGAAGACTCCGAGGGTAATTTTAGAGCAGTGCCTTCGTAACAATAAGAGCAGGAAAGTCCGCCGGAAAATCATACGATTGTAAGACGCCAAAAAACACAAGGAGAATAGTTGTTGAAGACTGAGTAAGGAAATTGCGAGGAAGTCGAAATTCAGAGACGGAAAAAAAGAAGTTGGAAGACAGAGCTGTGTAATTCTACGTACAACCAAAGGGCAAGCTCCAGTTGAGACTAACAACGCAGAAGAGAAAAAAAACAAGTCAACGAACAAGGTCATTTTGAATCACGCAACAGTCCAATGTTAAATGAACATTCGATTCTATCATGAAATTTACTCTCGGTATTAACAGCTAATTTCATCTATTTTTATTAGTGTTTGGATTTTAATGAATGTATCCGTTATTTTACAGCTTCAGTTTATGTATTTCTGAACTAAGTGTATTCAGAAAGAAAGGAATTGTACTTTATTGTGTCATTCTTCTTCTTAAATTGTATTGTAATTAAATTCATATTTTTATCTTTACGGGGGCTCGTGTGTTGTCTTTGTTCAAGGTACTACCTCTGATTACAATATCCATTAACCGTGCATATTATACCGTAGAGGTCATCCTCTAGATAACGAGAATTAGAGGGAGGCGGTTTTCAAGTGTTGTTTTTCCAAATTGTGCAATACCTCTGACCAGGCCTTGTGCGATATTGTACTAATGACACTTTGATAACCAGCAGCAATTTGCAGTCACTCATTGCTAAATTGTTCATTTGTATAAAGTGGTTACTTTATCAGTTGACTATATTGCTGCTTTTATTTGAATGTTAATTGGCGTTTCATTCAATACAGGTTTAGTGTTGTTTTTTTAAAAGTTTATTGGCTTTTCATTCAATACAGGAATAGTGATTGTATTTGAAAGTTTATTGGCTTCTCATTCAATACAGGTTTAGTGTTTGTATTTGAAAGTTAATTGGCTTTTCATTCAATACAGGTTTAGTTCTTCATTGTGTGAGATACTCTGGTCATTGGTTACAGTGAAAAATACAGCAAGTTCAAGACTTAATTATTTTACTGCAAAGAAACAGCACTACATGATGAAAGTCAAATAATTGCATTTGCTACAAATATTTCATTATGGCGATTGGAAAGTATCAACTCATTGCATGAAGGACCTAAAGGATCATAATGTTGGACTTAAAAATGACATTAGCATTCACCATTGATCACATACCGTATAGTTGGAACTTGTAGTCATCATTGCTTTATAATTGCATGGGTCCTAGATTAATTAGCTTCATGTACGTGTGATCTGTGTGGCTCATTGACAAGTGTAATAATCAACCTTTTACATGTGATTAGCATGGCTCACAGCCTATCATTGACAATTGTAATAAACTACCTTTTACACGTGATTAGCATGGCTCACAGCCTATAATTGACCAGTGTAATAATCTACCTTTTACACGTGATTAGCATGGCTCACAGCCTATAATTGACCAGTGTAATAATCTACCTTTTACATGTGATTAGCATGGCTCACAGCCTATAATTGATAAGTGTAATATACTAGCTGTACATGTGATAAATGTAGCTCAGCGTATCATTGACAAGTGTAATAATCTACCTTTTATATGTGATTGGCATGGCTCACAGCCAATAATTGACCAGTGTAATATACTAGCTGTACATGTGATAAGTGTGGCTCACAACCTATAATTTACAATTGCAATAAAGTATCCGTACAGTTGACTTAAACTAACGGTATGTGTCTGGTAAAATATTTACACAGAAACAAAATTTAATACATTAAATTTAGTTGTCAGTAAAAGTACTATAGTGGAATAAATGCAGTTATGGATTAGGTATTATTAATATAACAACTGTCAGGAGAATTAAAAATAAAAAAATAAAAATTTTACTTCTCATTGAAATTTAGAAAAGATGCAAGAAATATTGATAATATCAAAGTGAAAGTGAAAGTAACTAAATACAAAATGTCACTTAACCAACCAAAACAATTGGATTTGACAAGGCATTTAGACTTAACATACAGAATTACGAAAGATTCTACTTTATTTTGGTTTCAGTATAAATTATTGCATTGAGCTCATTCCGGAACACTTGGAATGGGAAATGATAACGAATATTCTTTTTGTATGGATTCACTTGGAATGGGAAATGATAACGAATATTCTTTTGGTATGGATTCACTTGAAACATGTTGCTCTCTGTTTTGGGGACTGTGCAACTTTGAAACAGTTTTGGAATGTTTTGACAGGGTACATAGCCAACCGCAAAATCATTAAAGCATGAAATCTAGCCATTTGCCTCAAAATTTAATCTTGCTTGATATGAGCCTTAGTAAGCCTTAAAAATCAGCCATAGGTTGTTTTTGTTAAGTACATTTATGTTAGAATTTTGTTATGCGAATATAAATGTATAAACAGCAGTTTTAAGCAAGAAGCAGTATTTAGAATAGTTAGGTTGGTATTGTTAAATGATAGCTTCTGGTATAGAGGATGCATACAGTTTTGCACTACTGCTGACAGTGATGATGCAGACACATGTTTTCCAGAACCATTATTTGTGCAATGGTAGCTTAATTTTGACTTATATTTTATGTGTTATGTGTTTATCTTTCATGAAGTTTTACTAAGCTTACAGTTTTATCATTTGATGATTTTATAAATTTTTGGGTAGAGTGGGTGACCATACAAATTCACAGTTCTATCTATCTATCTATCCCTTAGTCTTGCTGACCGTTGGGGCACCACTGATGACCTGACAACCAGCTTCCTCCATTCCAATCTGTTCTCTGATACTCTCACTGTGTCACTCAGATTCAGACCTGTCCACTCTGAGATGTTATCCTCCCATCTTTTCCTCTGTCTTCCTCTGTCTGCCCTCCCTGCACAGTACCTTGCATGATTGTCTTAGCAAGCCCTGTTGATCGTGTGACATGTCCATACCATTTCATTTTGCGCTTTTTCACAATGGTCAATAGCTCTTCATAGGGCCCAATGGCTTGCCTAATTCTGTTTCCACTTCCTCATTCGTGACATGATCTCTATAAGTAATGCCAAACAACCTTCGAAAGCATCTCATTTCAACAGCTTGTATCCTCATTTTGAGATCTGCTGTGAGGGTCCATAACTCACAGGCATATAGGAATACAGATGCAACCAAGGAGCGCATCAGTCTGATTTTTGAGCTGACTGACTGAGGTGTTTCTGTCTTTCCAAACTGTCTTCAGCCTTGCCATTTCTTTTATTGTCAGCGCAATCCTGGACCATATTTCTGGTTTCGATCCCTCATCTGCCATGATGGCTCCTAAGTACTTGAATCTATTAACTGTTTCCAGTTTTTGGCCACTAATCATGATGTCAGTGCTGATGCCACTGGTGTTATTGGTCATCTATTTGGTCTTCTCTGCACTGATTTCCATACCAAAAGCAGTAGCTGTCCTGTCCAGTTTTTCCACCAACTGAGCTAGCTCCTCCTCGTTTCCTGCAAGGCCATCGATGTCATCAGCAAAGCGCAGATTTGTTATTATTCTGCCTCCAATACTGACAGTTCCTCCATGGTCTTCCAGTGCATCTGTCATGATTCTTTCAAGGAAGATGTTGAAGAGAGTAGGTGAAAGCAAGCAGCCCTCTCTGACTCCCAGAGTTGTCCTAAACCAATCTCCTATTTGACCGTTGAACCATGCTGCGCTGTTGGCCTTGCTGTAGAGGCTTTCTATGACTTTGATCAGATTAGCGTTGATGTTGTACACCTTCATGATGGACCAAAGGGCTGCATACCATCACCTGTCAAACGCCTTCTTAAAATCTATAAAGACATGATAAAGGTCTTATTGGTGCTGGAGGTATTTCTCACATAGTATTCTCATGTTGAAAATCTGTTCAGTTGTGCTTCACCCTGGTCTGAAGCCTGCCTGTTCCTCAGCTATGATTTCCTCTGTCCGCGGCTCCAGTCTGTTTAATATGATTTTTAGCATGACTTTGCTTGGGTGGCATAAAAGACTGATCGTACAATAGTTCTGACATTGCTGCAAATTGCCTTTTTTGGGAGAGTTACTATGAGTGACTGAGTCCATGGTGTTGGCCATTCCGCTGTCTGCCAGATCTTGTTGCAGATTGCTAAGTAGGGCACTTATCATGGCTTCACCCCATTCTTGGACTAGTTCTGCATTGATGTTGTCTACTCCTGCTGCCTTCCCTTTTTCAATGATTTCACTGCAGCGTCTACTTCTTATCGGAGGATGGGGTAGTTGTCAGTGTTGGTCACTGATGGGGTGTTGCGTTTGTCTGGGTCCTCTGTAGGTCTGTGATAGTACAGGTCTGAGCACTATTCTGTCCATCTCTTAAGAATGTCTTGTTATTCTGTAAGACATTTCCCTCCCTTATCTTGAATGATGGAGGAGCGTCCTTGTGTTACACAGGTCAGGTCTTTCACCAGTTGGTATGCATTTTTGCTATTATTTTAGATTGTTTTCTATATCTTTACACTGGTCTTCAATCCATGTCTCCCTTGCCTTTCTCGTGCTTTTCTTGATAACATGGTTGATTTCCCTGTATTGTTTTGCTCCTTCTACTTCTGACTTCTTCTTCTTTAGCTCTTGACGCTTGTCACACAGATCAAGTATGTCAGTTGTAACCCAAAGTTTCTTTGGTCGTCGATGCTTTCCAAGGATCGCACTGTCTGTTTGGGTCACTGCTTTGTAAAATGTGTCGATCATTGTGTCTATAACTGTGTTCTCTGCACTAAGAAGTAACAGTGGTGCAAATTTCCCTCCTATCCTTGCTTGGAAGGCTTCCAAGACCTCTGGGTCTTTTAGCTTGTCAAGGTTGAACTTGATTCTTGTGGGGCCCTCTTTGTCGATTTTTCTTAGACGTAGTCGGAGGGTCATCATCACTAAGTCATGGTCACTTCCAATGTCTGCTCCTGGGAAACTTCTTGTCTTGGCAATGTTTACGCTGGTGTGGAAACGTCTCTTCACCATGAGATAATCAATTTGGTTATGTTATTCTCCGTTCGGGCTATGCCAGGTCCACCTTCTGGATGCTTGGTGTGGACCAAACGTGTTCATCAGCTTCAGATCATTGAAGCTGGCAAATTCCAGGAGCCTTAAGCCTCTGTCATTGGTCTCTGCATTGCAGTAGCGTCCACATGTGCCTTTCCAGCTATCAACAGCATCCTCTCCTATTTTGGCATTCCAGTCTCCTTGCACCACAAGAATGTCTTTCTTTGGGGTCTGGTCCAGGACTTCTTGCAGTTGGTCGTAGAAATCATCTAATTCTTCATCACCATGGTCTGTAGTTGGAGCATAAGCTTGCACAATGGTGATATCGAGTGGTGTTGCCCTCAAGCGTATGATGATAAGCCTGCTGGAGACTGGCCGACAGCTCATGACAGTGTTCTTTGTGGACGAGAAATCTGACACCATGTTCATGTTTATCATCTCTGCCAGAGTAGTATAGTTTATGGCCATCCTGTGTTGATGTTTCCCCAAGGTTCTTCCATCGTACTTCGCACAGTCCCAGGATAATCCAATGGTATCTGTTCATTTTGTGTTATTCCTCTACCTTTCCAGGCAATCTTAATGTTCTGATGTTCCATGTACCAATGCTGATGTTGTTTCTGATTCGGAGTTTTGGTGATCGTGCACCAATAGCACACTTAACATGAATACAGAGAGATATGTATTGAAGTGTTGGGTAAATATTGAACAATAGCTGTTTCCTGTCCTCCTTTATGTTCCTTTCTACCACCCCATACTTTTATCGTTGTAGCATCTCTGCATTAGCCATGCAGTTTTGGTAAATAGGCCCATGTCATGAAGATCAACATCAACAATGTCATCAGATTTGACACAATATAAATAGGCCCATGTCATGAAGATCAACATCAACAATGTCATCAGATTTGACACAATATAAATAGGCCCATGTCATGAAGATCAACGTCAACAATGTCATCAGATTTGACACAATATAAATAGGGCCATGTCATGAAGATCAACATCAACAATGTCATCAGATCTGACACAATATAAATAGGCCCATGTCATGAAGATCAACATCAACAATGTCATCAGATTTGACACAATATAAATAGGCCCATGTCATGAAGATCAACGTCAACAATGTCATCAGATTTGACACAATATAAATAGGCCCATGTCATGAAGATCAACGTCAACAATGTCATCAGATTTGACACGATATAAATAGGCCCATGTCATGAAGATCAACATCAACAATGTCATCAGATTTGACACAATATAAATAGGCCCATGTCATGAAGATCAACGTCAACAATGTCATCAGATTTGACACGATATAAATTGGCCCATGTCATGAAGATCAACATCAACAATGTCATCAGATTTGACACAATATAAATAGGCCCATGTCATGAAGATCAACATCAACAATGTCATCAGATTTGACACAATATAAATTGGCCCATGTCATGAAGATCAACATCAACAATGTCATCAGATTTGACACAATATAAATAGGCCCATGTCATGAAGATCAACATCAACAATGTTATCAGATTTGACACAATATAAATAGGCCCATGTCATGAAGATCAACATCAACAATGTCATCAGATTTGACACAATATAAATAGGCCCATGTCATGAAGATCAACATCAACAATGTCATCAGATTTGACACTATAAATAGGCCCATGTCATGAAGATCAACATCAACGATGTCATCATATTTGACACGATATAAATAGGCCCATGTCATGAAGATCAACGTCAACGATGTCATCAGATTTGACACATTATCATTAAGATAGCCACTGTAATCAAAATTTGTAAATTGGTTTATATCATGATGACATCTATCACCAATAAAATTAATATTGGTAAATAAATTTATATCACAAAGGTGTTAGATCATTTTTATATCACAAAATCTGGACATATTTATATCATAATCCTACATCTAAATGGGTGATCGAACCCTGTATGTATTTATATTGTTGTTGTTGTAGGGTTTAACGCCATTTTTTCAGCACACAATTGGCTATACATGGCGGCCAGTATTATTGGTGGAGGAAGAACCCGGGTAAACCTCTGGAAAGAACCACCGACCCAAGAGAAGCTACTGACAAGCTTTCTCACATAACTACATTAGCCAAATAGTAGACTCAAATCCACGCAGAAATAGGTGAGATGGCAATGATCCGTAACTGAGAGTGCTTTAGACCACTCGGCCACTCAGGGCCCCCGTATCTAATTTATTGAGCTTCAACCACTAATAATATGTTTATGCAGCTGATTTAGTGAAAATGTTACAGTTTTTATTAGAAATTCTATTTTTCATCCAGTTATAGCATCAACGTCAAGAAGGATTGTGTTTATGAGCTATAGTGATTTCATAAGGATGAAGTTTGCCAAATGGTAGTTTTTAAACCTATCTGTATTATATCTTGATATTACAATATTGCGGAGGCCAGATAAGTGATGCATGATAAACTTGGGCCTCTTGTCTGCATAGACTGACATACTTGTAAGCCTATCACAGTGACACACACACACACAGATATATAGAGATAGATATTTCATAGATATTTATTTATCATGTTATAAATTGAAAATTGGATTTGGTATGTACATCTCTATTCTGGTACTAAAATATTTTCATACCTGGAAAAAAAAATTAAATGTAATTTAAATATAGTTATAACAATCATTGCTGTTTCTATTTCAGCACCTGTAGTTCTTAATCAAGACCTAGCAGGCCATTCTACACAAGCCCAAACAGATGTTCCCACTCCATCGTCAACAGCTGAAATAATGCAGATAACAACATCTGGGTCCACATCATCCACAACTGTTGGTCTCATTCAAGCCCCAACAATCAATGCCACACCCTCCCTAACATCTATAACAGCTAGGGTGATGCAAACAACAACATCCAGTTTCATAAGAACTGATCTCATGCAAGCCTCAACATATGGTTCTACAACAGCTGTCATGCAAGCTCCAACATCTGTTCACACAAAAACTAATGTTTTGTTTTCCACAACATCTGCTTCAACACCATCCACTACAACTGGCTCCACAACACATCCAACACCCACTTCCACAACAGCTGTTGTCATGCAAGACCCATCATCAGGGTCAACAGCTAATGTCATACAGACACCAACATCAGGATCCACAGCAGCTAATGTCATACAGACTCCAACATCAGGATCCACAGCAGCTAATGTTATACAGACTCCAACATCAGGATCCACAGCAGCTAATGTCATACAGTCTCCAACATCAGGATCCACAGAAGCTAGTGTCATACAGACCACAACATCAGGATCCACAGCAGCTAATGTCATACAGACTCCAACATCAGGATCCACAGCAGCTAATGTCATACAGACCCCAACATCAGGATCCACAGCAGCTAATGTCATACAGACCACAACATCAGGATCCACAGCTGCTAATGTCATACAGACCCCAACATCAGGATCCACAGCAGCTCATATCTTGCAATCCACAACATCTGGTTCAAAATCATCCACAACTGCTGGTCTCACACCAGTTATGTCGTCCAGTTACACTGCTGGTGCTCTTTGGCAACCACAAGCATCCAGTTCCATACAATCCACAACTGCTGATGTCACGCAAGCCCCATCACTTGATGATACTGGCAGGTTCGTACACATTGCATGTCTATTGGTTAATGTTGGATCCAAGGTCCTTAGACGTCTCCTGCATTTTCATACGGTCACACCATCCTGTACTCTGGACCAGTATCTTGCCAAGAAAAAAATAGATACTGACAATCTAAGGAAGAGGAAAATACTAAATAAATCTCAAATTGACATCTTGTTTCCACCAGGTGGAAGTACCAACCTGGGTGATTACGATATTACACTTTTATCTGCCTTATTTACTAACATTGTACTTACCATAGGTCAGCAGGATCTGAACATGATACAGTTTTTGAGAGACAAAAGAAATGAAATATTTGCTCATGCAAAATCTGTCACAGTCAATTCAAATGATTACCAGATATTTTGGAATGACATCTGCAGGACATTGGAGGCTCTAAGTAAGCAATGTAATGACCCAGACTTTGAGAATGAAATATCAAGAGAGATTCAAGGCATTCAGGTGTCAACAGTTCAAGGTACATCTTTACTTGATGCACTACAAACACACAGAAAGATGGAAACTCTTGAAAGACTTGTACAGTATTTGATGTCAATTCTTGACAAAGAATCGAATAAAGAATCTGATGACAGTGACTCGTAAACATCTTCCTACAGTATAAAGGCAAAATCAAACAGCATGGAAAAGCTATGGACATTGTCATGGAAACAGGAGAAACGATTGTGTACACATGTGATTGCACAGAAATAAGCTGCATCTGTGTGACATTCTTATAGTAAACTTGTCCATCACATTAATATTTGAGGATTTTGTCAAATCTGATTGCTGACATTGTTACAAGTTGTAAAGTTATCCTACAGTGTAGCAATATTGACTTAAGATTTAGTTGTAACTCCAGGATCTCAAGGCCAGATATGTCATGAGTATGACTTGAGACTTAATTGTCAACCTCTAGATTTAAGTTCAATGATATCATGATTATCTGAGCTATGTGTCAACCCCATGGATCATGATCTGAGAGATTACATGTATTATAATTTGTGGCCTCATTTTTAGCCCTTGGATCATACATTGAAACATATGATGATTGCTTCACATAGTTGTATACCCCATAGATAAACTATTCTCATATATTTCATGATTATTATGTTGGCCTTAATGTGCCAGTTCATTTAGCTTGAATTGGATTTGTCATGATTATGTGGTCTATACATGTATCATGGGGAAAGAAATATCCATAGTACTGGAACTTGATCATTGCATAGCAGTGGAATGTGATACAGTTTTTAGAAGTGAAAGGAATTACGTATTTGCTCATACGAGAGTAATCATTATGAATACAAATGATTCCAAATTATTGAGTAGCATGATTTTGAGAAGGAAATAACAAAGAGATTCAAGGCATCTAGGTGTCGACAATTCAAAATGAATCTTTCATTGATACACTACAAACACATTCCAGAAGGATTGAAACACATAAAAAACTTGTACATAATTTGTGTGACTCGTAAATATTTTGATAAAGTAACAAAGCTGAATCAGTCAGTATTGAAGCACTGTTGATATTGACATTGAGATGGGATATGCTGTACATTCCTCTGATTCTACACAATCTTCATTAATATGACTTTAATATTGAAAATCAAGAACCACCCACCCCATTTAGTTGAGTAATTGTGCAAAACCTGGTTGTTATTAGTTGTAAATAATGTTTAAAAAATGTGTACAGTTTACATTAGTACCTTTAATGATAACAATCTGTTATGCAATATGTTGTCATAAAAATTCATAATTATGACTTTAAATGTAATTTTCAGTCCCAGGATCCAGAATTCTTGCATGTCTTGATTTTGAATTTAATATTTAGTCCTGGTATCCATAATTCTTGCATGTCTTGATTTTGAATTTAATATTTAGTCCTGGTATCCAGAATTCATACATCTCATTCGTTTGACTTTAATATATACATGTCGTGCCTTCATATTTTAATTGTCAGACCTTGGATCATTAATTGTTAAGATGATTTTCATTGTAGACTTTAATTATCACGCCATGGATCACAACATCAGACATATTAAGATTATGATATCATACTTAATTTGCAGGCGATGAATAATGACAATGAGATATGTCATGCTTATAACTTAGAATTTAATTTTCAGCCACTGAATCATGAAATGTCATAATTATCTGAATCTTGAATTTAGATCTAGCACAAATATGCCTTCAGACATTATTGTCTGCCCTTGGACACTGACTTAAGAGGTCATTATTATGTAGTAATATTTGCAAATTATACAGATGTAATGCAGTAGAATAAATATGGAGTTATGATCCCTGTAATATGATCCTATTAATGTGGAACATCCTTGCTTCCATATTTTTTATTAGATATAAATCAAATCGTCAATGAAGCTTCATCTCAGCAAGAGTTTGGAGATATTTGAGGATGATCATAATTTTATGTTTCTAATTGCAAAGACAATATGTTTGTTTTCATTCAAAGTGTTCACACATGGCCCATTGCTGTGATGATATGTTTGTTAGCATTCAAAGTGTTCACATATGGCCCTTAATTGTGATGAGATGTTTGGTAGCATTCAAAATGTTCACATATTGCCCGTAATTGTGATGCTGTTTGTTAGCATTCAAAGTGTTCACATATAGCCAGTTATTGTGATGAGATGTTTGTTAGCATTCAAAGTGTTCACATATGGCCTGTAATTGTGATTATATGTTTGTTAGCATTCAAAGTGTTCACATATTGCCCTTAATTGTGACCTGATATTGTGATGTGTTTGTTAGCATTCAAAGTGTTCACATGTGGCCTGTTATAGTGATCATATGTTTGTTGGCATTCAAAGTGTTCACATACGGCACATCATTGTGATATGTTATTTAGCATTCAGAGTGTTCACATATGGCCCATTGCTGTGATTATATGTTTGTCAGCATCCAAGATGTTTACATTTGGCCAGTTATTGTGATGATATGTTTGTTAGCACTCAAAGCGTTCACATATAACCAGTTATTGTGATATGTTTCTTAGCATTCAAAGCGTTCACATATGGCCAGTTATTGTGATGGAATGCGTGTTAGCATTCAAGATGTTCACATATAACCAGTTATTGTGATGAGATGTTTGTTAGTATTCAAAGTGTTCACATATGGGCCATTATTGTGATATGTTTGTTAGCATTCAAAGTGTTCACATATGGCCTGTAATTGTGATGATATGTTTGTTAGCATTCAAAGTGTTTACATATGGCCAGTTATTGTGATGAGATGTTTGTTAGCATTCCAGATGTTCACATTTGGCCAATTATTGTGATGATGTGTTTATCATTCCAGATGTTCACATATGGCCTGTTATTGGGATGATATGTTTGTTAACATTCAAGATGTTCACATGGCCCATTATTGTGATGATATGTTTGTTTGCATTCAAAGTGTTTACATATGGCCCATTATTGTGATATGTTATTTAGCATTCAATGTATTCACATATGGCCCGTTGTTGTGATATGTTTTTTAGCATCCAATATGTTCAGTGGGGTATTGTTACCTCTTGAATATTTTTTTCATGCGTCATTTCACTTGGCCATGATTTAAAAGCAAGGAATTTGATTACATTGGAAACAAATTCTATAAACAGATCCTCACTTATCAAAATCAACAATCACATCATGTTTGACTGCACTTAAACCTTCAGCAAATAAAATATTATATCTTCAAACCTTATGCAAAAGCTCTCGTCACTTAAACTTACCAATTAATTCATTCCATTGATTAAAAATAATGCATTCAGGTTTGAACGCTGTCATATTGATTTCAGCTGATCATAAAATATTACAAAGATATGAAAAAACTGCCTTGTTTGCCCATATGAAATTCAGAGAGAACTGATTTTTATCTTTTGTTATATTCAGCAACCATATTTTATCACATTTTTATTATTGATACTTGATGAGTAACATCTGGCATTGAGCATTATTAAAGGTTACAATGTTTTCGCCAACAATATCTATTTCACTAATAAATTATTGTTGGTGGAACTTTCTATTATCCATATTGCATGTTTGAAAAAAAGGCATTTTTAATATTTACTTCAAAAATGGGTGGAAAAGTTGTAAAAGAGATGACTTACAAATTGGATTGATATTTTGAGCTGCAATAGTGTCAGTTTATGGATGGTTCAGAGCTATATCAACACAGAACTCACTTATCAGTTAGAAAGCTGACCAGATCATTAAGCCAAATAAGTCAGAATATTAGTTCAGGAATGGTTCAAAATTTTATTCAAAGCAGGACAACTCTTTTTATCAACTTTTCACTCACCAAACCGTAGTGAACAAATTAGATTTTTGCATATCAATGCATCAGTTATTCGTCCCTTAACAAAGGCATGTTTCCTTTCTAGAGGCCATTTTTCTGATTCAGTTTTGATCATGCTTGAAATATAAACCTGCATAATCTAGGTTTTGGATAATTTCAAAACCAACCAAAAAATCCATTTATATTATTACGGTTACCTTGCATCTGAATGGCTACACTTATCTAGTCAAAAATCCACTTATATTATTAAGGTTACCTTGCATCTGAATGGCTACACCTATTACTACGTAGTAGGACATAATTTCTGGTTAAAGTTTGATTCCACATTAAATAATTTCATGAATGAATGACTTTTGGGTATAATGTTGAGATGATCTTGCATCTCATTTGTTGAGTTTGTTACTTCTCTGGTAAACATGATTTTAAAAGTAAACCTGATTTGGATCCAGACTTAAAATCTCGGCTTCTATCGGCATCTTGTGTAATGAGCAAGATCTAGGCATATTAATGTGATGACCATGCGTATGATTGGCTTGCATTTTTACCAATTAAGAATACATAAATTTACATAATCACGATTTAAGACAAATTTGATAATGAGTAAGTTCTATGCTTATTAATGAGGTTTGCATCTAGGTTAAATAAACATGATGTCGAATTTTGGAGTTTGTTTGTATAGGGTTATGTTATGTCGTGTATGATGAACATAATGTCTAATTTTGGAGTTGCTTTTCGTATGGTTAAGTTGTAGGTAAAATGAACGTAATGTCTAATTTGGGAGTTGGTTTTCATTGGTTAAGTTGTAGGTAAAATGAAAATGATGTCCAATTTAGGAGTTGGTTTTCATCGGGTTATGTTGTTTTATAGGTAAAATTAACATGATATCTAATTTGGGAGTTGGGTTTCATTGGGTTATGTCATAGGTAAAATGAACATTATGTCTAATTTGGAAGTTTGTTTGAATAGTGTTATATTATGCTATACAAGTAAAGTCAAAATGATGTATTTTTTTTTCTGAATTAATTTTCATTGGTTATATTTTGTTCCAACAAAACTACACATGACTGCTTAGTGAGGTGTTCCGTTGTTAAGATAGTAAGTCCAGTGGTTGTCTCAGCCCAAGCAGTACAATCAGTTGACTGTTTCTTTTCAGGTCATTTCTCCATCAAACACATTACCCAACTACATTAACATGGAGGAGTTACTTCTGCTACCATGAGATTTCAGCCCACAATGTGCTTAAAAAGGTGTCACTCTTTGTGAAGACCAAGGGAAGTAACTTGTACATATTACCTCCCATAACACGACTTGGTGGCACTCCATATACATGTACTGAAATCAAAGTTTTAATTTTCACTGCAAACTGCCACCAGGCCTCAGAGCCACTGTGGATTCTATTTGCTTATATTAGCCATCAATCAGCCATTTTCTGCGGTACAATAAATCTGACAATCATACTACATAATGTATACATTTCTGCATGCTTTGGTGACAATGAATTTTTAATATTATCACTATATATTTGAATTACTATTTCATTCAGTCCTTGTTAATTCCATTAGTAATGGGTTTTCATTTTTATTAACAAGAATAACAGTGAATTGTGCATTCTATTCTGATTTTCTAAAAGGCATTATTTTGCATTGAATTTATATTTTTAAATAGTCTTTGACAACATGGTTATTAAATGTTTTAATAACAATAATAATGTTTAATAAATTCTGCCTTACCTGCACTAAATGCTCATAATTCATAAACAGTAAGGTCTGTTCTTAATGCACAGATGTATGGTTCATGGTTCTTCCAATCATATTAAGTACAAAGAGAAAGGTACTCTATCCATATCTAGTAATTTAGTAAGGTCTGTTCTTAATGCACAGATGTATGGTTCATGGTTCTTCAAATCATCTTAAGTACTCTATCCATGTCTAGTAATTGAGACATTTTAAGTTTATAACCTTCCTCTCACTCATCATCCAGTTTAGCTGTTGATGGTGGAATGCTTCCCCTCAACCATTTAAACTAAATCATGTGCAGGACAAAAGGATTCCAACAGAGATTTTATATCAAATTTGGATATGATTTGTAAAGCTTTGTAAACAAGAATGTTGAATATTGAGTATGATGAAGTTGCAACTTAAAAAGTTGAGCAGCCCACTGAATATAAGCCCAGCACCCAGCCCAGACATGATATTGTTACGTGCTTAGGCTCGAATAAGCAGCAACACAGAAAGAGTGAAAACTAACAAGCTTGTATAACTTTAACAATGATTTTATTAAGTACAATTATTTTCATAAAATAAATAAAACTTACAGTTTTAGAGAATCAAATCCAACAAATATAGAATTCACAAAATAATCCACTAATGGAATTGCAAGTCCTAATAAATAAATGTTCTAATAGTTCCAGGTTCGAATCTTGACGATGTAATAATCCAAAATGGCTGACAATGTCACGTGATGCAGTTCTTGTTTTTAAATCATCCAGATGAAATTATGAAACATATGTCCTTTTCCAGATAAATAGAATAATTCTTCTTTTCCAACGATTTCACACAAGTCCAGAATAATATTAACACTCAAACATAAATACACAACGAATAACTTACAGCCCAATACTTCTACTACTGTCAGCTTCTAAAATACAGCTATATATATTGTTTTTCTGAAGTACACAAGTGATCATGCTCTTTTCTAGAAATTGATAGAAGGTCATGGAAGGTCACAGAAAGAGACTACCTTACTAAAAATAACATACTCTAGATTTTTCTTACCCTTAAGAACTAAAAATAAAATGTTGTCCCTAAAACTAACCAATGAAATTGAAGATCTGTTTACAATGTTCAAAGCAAGGTCAGGAACTAGACCACTGTAAGCCAAGGTCAAAACTTGTTTACAATCTAAGTCAGCCTATTTATTAGTAAAGTACAGGTCAACTGAATTTTCCTGAAAAATTTCCCAATTAATGAATATTGAATCCTAAATAATAAATTTGGGTTTAACAATTAAAAAATAAATAAATAAATCCAATAGCCGTAACACCTTCCCCCATAAAATAAAAAGAAAGGTTTATATGATAAAACTTTCTTTTTATCACAAACCAATTTACATCTGAAATTAAAAATTACACAATATAATGAATTATACACGGGAAAGAGTGTTTACAATTATTTTATCAAGAAATAGCCTCAACCTTTTAACTTGTCCATGTCCCACTAAATGTCCTAAAAAAAAACACTCTAGCAAGGCAGAACTCACTTTTAAATAAATTAACAGTCAGACACGTATTAGTGAGTCTGTCAAAGAATTTTCTAATTGTTGCTAGATGTTCTCTACAGGTGTCGTTGTAGATGATGACGTCACAAATCTCTAGACCAGAGATAATCATTTTTGTGAGACGTTGAAATGGACTTTCTTTATATTGATAGAGTCCTTTTGGAGTCGCAATGTTGAGTTTTCCTTTGCTCTTTCCGTAGTGGAATCTGCCAAAATCCTTTCAGAAGGTCAGAATTTGGTGACGTACTTGGCATTCCCAATTTTATCAATAGAATAGTCAATTCTTGTTAATGGGAATGAATCTGTTTTTATCACTCTGTTCACCTTCCTATAATCAGTGCACATACAGAGAGTTTTATCTGGTTTAGGAACAAATATGCATAGTGAATTCCAATCACTTTTACTGGGCTTGATAAAATCATTCTACAGCAAATATTGAATTTCCTTTTTCAAATATTCCTGTTTGAGTGGACTCGTCCAGCATAGATGCTGTTTGGAATTTTCAATTTCAACGTCATGAAAATTGTGTTTGTCCTGGTAAGAATATCTGGACATAAATGCTCATATAATAATAACTTTTAATTCATTTCTTTCTTGCACATGCAACTGTGAAAGTTTCTGGTCTAGATTTTTTTATAATTTCTGAATTCCAACAATTCGTCGCTCCAATATCAGTCGAATCCTGATGATATTCCTTCACTAAGAGGGACTGGTACAACTAAATTAATTACATATTTAACATGGCTATCTCTTTCAATATACTGGTACTCCTATAATTAATTTAGATCCCAGGAGCACTAATACTATAACTTAATTCATTTTCTTCTTAACTTTGTAAGGGCCGTAATATCTAATTTGAAGTAAAGTAAGAAGAATGAACAAGAGTAACACAACTCCATTATCAGACTCAAAAGTTCTCTCCCTTGTATTACTTTCAAACCTTAGCTTCATTTTTAACTTTAATTGATTACTTGACTTGGTCTTAGATAAGGAATCCACACAATCTACCATAATTCCACTGAATGTTTCATCAAACGTAGGAATAGGTTGCAGATGAGCCTTACGTATCTTCTGATTGGGTTTTCTAACCGTTTGACAAGTATGACAAGACCTACAGTATTTGGCAACATCACTTTTGATTTCTGGCCAATAGAAGTGATTCAAGATCTTGTGATACATTTTATTAATCCCTAAATGACCAGCCAAAGGAGTTTCATGGGCCAGATTAAGTATTTCCTGTCTGTAAGGTTTTGGAACTACTATTTGATAGTTCACTGACCATTCATCACCAGCAGGTACCTCGGGAGGTCTCCATTTTCTCATAAGAATTCCATTTTTAATGAAATAACAGACAGGAACTTCAGTGGCTTCAGTCTCATTTATGACCCTTTGAAACAAACAGGAGATCTCAGGATCTTTTTCCTGTTCAACGACAAGTGACTGTCGTTTATCACCCTGATTAAGAGAATGAGTTATTAAAAGATGATCACTATGATCAATACCTTCTGATTGATCTAAACCAAGAGTAAACGTGATCTCATCAAAAACCTGACCTATACAAGTGCCAGTTGAAGGAATGCTGCCTTCTGTAACATCACTCTCAAAATCATCACCCTGATTAGAATAAAGAGAATGAGTTGTCAAAAGAGGATCACTATGATCAATACTTTCTGATTGATCTAAACAAGAAGTAAATGTGACCTCATTGAAAACATGACCTTTACAAGCGTCAGTTAAAGGAATACTGGCTTTTTCAACACAAGCCTGACCCACGCAGGTATCAGGTAAGGGAATGCTGCCCTCAATAACATAAACCTGACCCATGCATTTGTCAACGAAGGGAATACTGCCCTTTTCAACTTCATTCTCAAGAGCTTTCTTTACCATAGCTCTAGTAATTGTACAAGCTTGAAATATATCAGGGATTTCTTTTTCAATTGGATCAACTTTCTGATCCAAATTAGGCTTGTCAGTTACAAGTGGATTAACCACAACCTTGTCTCCAGCCAAGTCGTTGCCTAGCAATAAATCTATTCCCTCAACAGGTAAAACCGAGACTGTTCCGATTGTCACAGGTCCTGACACTAAGTCTGATGACAAATTTACACAATGGAGAGGAACATTAACAAAGCAGCACTCCAACCCCTGAATAAGAACACTTTCATTAGAAGAAGACTTCTCAGATAAAGGCAAAGTACCTGATAATAAAAGACTCTGAGAGGCTCCTGTGTCCCTTAAAATTTTAATAGGGGTGGGATTGGCTGAATCACCCAAGAGTGATATAGAACCCTTTGATATGAATGGTTCATAATTCTCCATATCAAAATCAGACTGGGATTTATTAGACCCAACAAATGTATTGCTTTCAATACATGACTGTGACCTTGACCTCTTGTAAATAAGAGCATTTGGAACTGGTCTATCTTGATTCTGTTGCCTATTTTTCAATTTGTAGCAATCAGAAATAACGTGTCCTTTTTTCTTGCAAAAGTTACACGTCGGAAGAGACAAGGATCTAGAATCAAACTTCTCTGAAGTCTGATTTTTGAAAGTTGTGTTAGTTTGAGTTTTAGAAGGTCTTGAATTAGGCGGAAATTCTTTTCTGCCATTAAATTGTTGAGTAGAAGTCTTGTTAACAAAAGGAACTTTATGCGTCAAAGAATATTCGTCAGCAGCTCGAGCAGCATTTTCCAAGGTTTCAATCTGATGCTCATCAAGATAAGTTTTAACATCATTATGGACACAGTTTTTGAACTCTTCAATTAATATAATTTGCTTGAGAGTTTGATAATCTTGCTCGACTTTCTTGGCTAAACACCATCTATCAAACAACTGCTCTTTTTGTCTAGCAAATTCGACATTAGTTTGTCCAGCTTCTTTTCTGTAATTTCTAAATTTTTGCCTATAAGCTTCAGGAACTAACTCATAATCTCTTAAAATGCATTCTTTAACTACATCATAATCACCACTTTGCTGAACAGACAGTGAAGTGTAAATCTCACTAGCCTTACCAGTAAGTACACATTGTAGTAACTGAGTCCAATTCTCTCTTGGCCACTTTAAATTTTCTGCAACTTTTTCAAAAAGAATAAAATATTTGTCGACTTCTTTTTCTTTGAAAGGGGGCACTAATCTAATATTCCTTGCTAAATCAAAATTTTGACTTGAAGTATGATGATGATTCCCACTTGCCAGCTCCATTTCTTTCATTCTAATTTCATATTGTAATTGTTTTTCCTTCTCCCTTTCCTATCTCTCTCTCTCCTCTTTTTCAAATTGTAATTGTCTTTCTTTATCCCTTTCCTGAAATTCCAGTTTCTTAAACTCTAATTCAGATTGTAATTGTCTCTCTTTCTCCTCTCTCTCATATTGTAATTGCTTTTCTCTCTCCCTTTCCTGAAATTCTAGCTTTTTCAACTCTAATTCCATCTTGAATTTTAATTCTAATTCCTTCAGTTTAATGTCAGAGTCTGGTGTAGACTTACTGACTGGAATCAAAGCACTTTGTTCAAAAACATCCTGTTCTACCAAATACTGGACCAAAATCTTTTTGATATCTTGTTTCGTTAAAGAAGCCTTCACTTCAGAAAGATCGTATTTTCTGGCAAGTTGAACCAACTCGTCTTTTTTGAAAAGATCTAATTGCTCCTGGGTAGGATTAGAAAGAAATATCTCTACCTTAGATGTCATTTTGATACAAGCGTGCTAGTCTCACTAAAGATTTAAATTTTTTCAAAAACTAGGGGAAATTCAAATTTAAATTCCAATGTATTTCAATCTCAATCTCAATCTCAATCCCGAGACGATAGCCACCAATTCTATGTTACGTGCTTAGGCTCGAATAAGCAGCAACACAGAAAGAGTGAAAACTAACAAGCTTGTATAACTTTAACAATGATTTTATTAAGTACAATTATTTTCATAAAATAAATAAAACTTACAGTTTTAGAGAATCAAATCCAACAAATATAGAATTCACAAAATAATCCACTAATGGAATTGCAAGTCCTAATAAATAAATGTTCTAATAGTTCCAGGTTCGAATCTTGACGATGTAATAATCCAAAATGGCTGACAATGTCACGTGATGCAGTTCTTGTTTTTAAATCATCCAGATGAAATTATGAAACATATGTCCTTTTCCAGATAAATAGAATAATTCTTCTTTTCCAACGAATTCACACAAGTCCAGAATAATATTAACACTCAAACATAAATACACAACGAATAACTTACAGCCCAATACTTCTACTACTGTCAGCTTCTAAACTACAGCTATATATATTGTTTTTCTGAAGTACACAAGTGATCATGCTCTTTTCTAGAAATTGATAGAAGGTCATGGAAGGTCACAGAAAGAGACTACCTTACTAAAAATAACATACTCTAGATTTTTCTTACCCTTAAGAACTAAAAATAGAATGTTGTCCCTAAAACTAACCAATGAAATTGAAGATCTGTTTACAATGTTCAAAGCAAGGTCAGGAACTAGACCACTGTAAGCCAAGGTTAAAACTTGTTTACAATCTAAGTCAGCCTATTTATTAGTAAAGTACAGGTCAACTGAATTTTCCTGAAAAATTTCCCAATTAATGAATATTGAATCCTAAATAATAAATTTGGGTTTAACAATTAAAAAATAAATAAATAAATCCAATAGCCGTAACAATATAGATTCCAGGCCTATCGGAGTGATTTTTTGTTTTGCATTCCAATCTGTCAAGCATCAATATTATTAACAAACTCCTTCAGTCTTCTATTTGGAGAGGATCTCTTCAGCTAGATGGCCCTCTAATTTAGAAGTATACAAGAGAAAATGGTACAGTATTTTTGTAACAGGTGTTGTGCAAATGATGCCAAAACATTGTTTCTCAAATCATCATAAGTACTATTAAGGGATCTTGATCTCTGATTTCTGACAAACTCAGACATCATTTAGCCATGGCAATGATCTCAGACTTGTAACCAAAACAACATTGACATATCTTGACCTCACTTACTAACCCTGTTCCCAATTTGGAATCTATAATGATTAGACATGATACAACTTTGCTATGTTTGCTGGTATTGTTGATTATGCTGCTGCATTGGTCGCTGATGACTATGACTGCATCGCACCCACTCCTTATTCTCACATTCATCTTCACTCTCCTCACAATATATCATCGCAGGAACATAACTCGGATCCTTTTTTGCATACGCTGTACGTTACTTTGCATATTTAAGCTACTCCATTGACTCCTCTTCACTTAATTGCACTATTTGAATACTACTGAGAGCCTTATCATTAGATTCCAGTTGATGGAAGCTTATAAAGTTATAGGATAACATGGAAAATATATCATCACACTACTACAATCACATCTCTACTGCAATGGAACCTGTCCTGAAAGACCACCCTTCTGCCACAACATAATGATCTGTCAAGACAGGATGTCTCTAATAACAGTGGTCTCTCAAGACATTTTTTTTATATAACCAATAGTTCTGAACCAGTGCTGAAGTGACTACCCACTGGCCCAGAGCTCCTATTTTTTATTCTTGAGTGGTCCAAAAATACCCATTCTTATATGCTGGAATGAGAATCCCTGGTCCAGAACCCCCACATCTCTTAAGGTTACGAAGAAGCCCAACAACACTGTACAAAAGATCAGTAGGGCTCTCTCAAGCAATGATAAAGTAGTATAGAACTCCCATTTACCTATACTATTGGTGTTCCTATAAATAATTCAGTATGATACTTTAGCAATGATAAAGTGGTATAGAACTCCCATTTATCTATACTATTCGTTTTCCTATAGATAATTCAGTATTATACTTTAGAGTGATAAAGTAGTATAGAACTCCCATTTACTTATACTATTCGTGTTCCTATAGATTTGATCAAAATTCGGATTTGTCCAGATTTAGATTTATACCAAATTTCGGATTTGTCCAAAACTCGGAATTGCCCAGGATTTTGATTTATACAACTTTCGGACCTGTCCAGATTTTAAATTATCTAATTTCGGATTTATCCAAATTCCGAATTTGCCCAGATTTTGATTTACACAAATTTCTGGTTTGAATTCAATTCGGAAATTTATCAGATTTTTGTCTGAAGATTTTCTTTTATATAGTTTTTGTAATTAAGGTTATTACCAGACGCCACAATAGGATTAATCTTTGATGTTATAAAAACATAGACTTTATTTTTAAAAATCTTTTTTTATAATACAATCAAGTTCATTAAACATTGATGCTGACATTGACGTTTCTTAAAGCATATATAAAAATATTGTGTATTAAACAAACAAGATTAAAATGTATTGTCATAAAGTAAAATTATTATTGTGTATGAGCAGCAGAGAGGGTTTTTCGGCCAAAAATCCCCCATAAAACGGTCTCGAAATCCTTATTTTTACAATCATTTTACGATTCTAAAACTTCCTAGAAAACCTAATCCTATTAAATCCCCGAAATCCTATTCTAAGACCTTCTAAAAAACATTAAAATTGTCTTAAATTACGTAATCTAAAACTTAAAATATCATTTTTACGACCTTATTTCTCAAGGAAAAATTTAATTAAAACTAAAATTATTTCGATTTTATTTCTTGGGGATTTTTGTCCGAAAAACCCTCTCTGCTGCTTAACTATAATTTTGAAATATTTTATAAAATAAAAAAATTAAATAATTTCAAAAATATAATTTTAAAAATATAATTTAAAATTTTTATTTATTTATAAATTCTATCAAGTCCAACGCGATATCTTGTTGACGGATCATGTAATGCAATAGTTATAAATCCATGAGGAGTTATTCTAGCATTATTAAAATAATTTTTAAATTGATTAAAATCCATTTCAGAACACCATGTTTGCCAGATATTTCTTAGCGTATGAATATCAACACCGTTGAAGACACTTAAAAGATTACAATTATCACGGATAACTTTAGGAATTTGAGTATATCGTTGAGTAACATAAATAATATCAGCATTTTTGTGTCTTCCACGGGAGAATATTCTTTCAGGATTTTTTTTGTTTATCAAGCATAACATCATCGTAAACAATTAAATTATTATTTTCTCTATCAAGATCATCTACAGACGGAGCTTCTTCAATATCTGTTATAATTTCTATACCATCTTCTCCAGTAACTTCTATAATTCTCTCATTGAAGTCTTTAAGGACATTATAACATCGTTGATCATCAACACTCGGTGCTATCAAATATAATTTGTCCCATTTCAGATGTCTCATGATCATGTCAATCAATAGTTGAGTTTTACCGCTTCCAGTAGGTCCAATAATTATCATCCTGATTGAGTTTGGAAGTATTGGATTGTGTTTTGGTGTTTCTTTTTTTCGTGTTGCAGAATAATCAATTACACTCATATCCATTATAGTAAATAATATTTATGGATTTATATTGTGTTAAATGTAGGAAACGTACCCCAACAATTAATGAAACTACAGTTATAACAAAAAATAATCGCATGGCACTTTCAGGAAATTGTGAAATTTGTACTACGAAAAAATATAGATTTATAAAAAAAAAGAGCCGGTGATATAGCTACATCGTTATCAAAACTGCCTGGAACTCCATGGGCTAAATATCCAGGAGAAAAACATCTTCCCGGTTATAGTTATTGCGGACCTGGAACTCGATTAGATATTAGATTAAATGATCAGGATCAGCCTAATCCAGGTGAAGATCCAATTAATGCTATTGATGAAGCTTGCCGTATTCATGATATAGCTTATCGTAGTGATGATATTGAACAACGGCATCTTGCAGACGTAAAATTAATTCACGCGATAAATGCAATTCCAAATAAAAAATTAAGAGAAAAATTAGCTTCTTGGTTAATAAAAACCGCGATGAAAGGCAAAATATTATTTGGTAGTTAAAAATTATTTTAAATATGGAATCTATTTATTATTCTCCAAGAGGATATTGGAAAGGTTATGCAGCAATTAGAAAACTTGCTAAAGCAGCATCAGTAAAATATAAAACTGCGAAAGATTGGTTGTCTAAACAAGCTATTTGGCAAATTTATCTTCCAGGTCCTAAAACAATAAATTATTCTCATTTTGATGTTTTTGTACCAAATGAAGTTCATCAAGCTGATATATTATTTCTTCCTAATGATAATGGTTATAAATACGCGTTAACAATAGTTGATATTGCTAGCAGATATAAACAAGCAATACCATTAAAAACAAAGTCATCAAAAGAAATTTCCGCTGCATTTGAAAAGATTTATAATAAAGGTCCACTAAAATGGCCAAATCTATTACAGGTTGATCCGGGTAGGGAATTTCAAGGTAATGTTACATCTCTTATGAAAAATCATAATGTCTCTATCAGACGAGGACATATTGGAATACATCGCGATCAAGCAATTGTAGAACGATTTAATCGAACTCTTGCTGAGCGATTATTTAGATACCAATATATGAAAGAATTTATTCAAAAAACGCGATCTAATGAATGGGTTTCAATATTACCAGAAGTAGTTTCTGCAATCAATAATGAAGTAACTCGAATGATTGGTATTAAACCTAGCGATGCAATTAAAAAAAAATATATTCCTAATCAAAATATTTCTAACAAAAAAAATAAAGAAAAAATTATTTCTAGTGATATCACTGTAAGATATTTATATGAGCCAGGAGAACTTGAAGGTGGTAGAGCTAGAGCTACTGATCCTATTTGGAGTATTACTACACATAAAATATCATCATTGGTAAGATCTTCATCTAGGCCGGCAATTTATAAATTAGATTCATCAGAACCTCAGCGAGGATTTACTCAAGAACAATTACAAATTATTCCTGAAGATACTCAATTACCACCACGAAAATTTAATTAACATTTTCTCACATTACAATCAAGACATGTTAATCTTACAATACCAACAACATGTCCAAGATCGTTATCTATTCTATCAACAGTAAATTGATAACGATTTCCAGGATAATATCTCCAATGCATTTTACAATTACAAACAGCACAATGATTATCTTGTTTATCTTTTAATGATAAAATTAATTCTTTATTAATATTAAAACTTCTATTTTTTTCCTTATCTTGTTTTCTGTATCCCAATAATTTTTTCTCAACAATATAAATATCAATCTCAGTAATATCTGCATTATCATCAATAGCAACTCTTCTTAATTGATTAATTTTTCGTGCCCTGGAAACTGCTAAATATACTAGATTTGACCATTCAATATGATTATCAATAATCCAAATAGTTGTATCTATAGTTAATCCTTGCGAAGAATGTATTGTAGCAGCATAACCTAAAACCCAAGAATTATCTTTTAATGCATCTTCAACTATTTCAATATCAACATATACAATTTCAATTTTACACATTTTTTGTTTACCACCGCCAGGAATATCAAATAGAATATTTTGTTTACGTGTATCAGTTGGTCTATAACATAATGGTATTTTTGAGTTAGGAAATTTCTCTTTGTGTATTTCGAATAACTGTTTTTGAATATCATCTCGAGTTATTTTTCTACTAGCAACTATTATATCGCTAGGTTTCCAAGATTCCCAAAATTCTTCTTCAGGAGTTTCTGGAATACATTCTCTAAAGATTTCGCATTGAATTTTATTAGATTTTCTCCAGATTTTATTTTTTAAATCTTTTATTTCTTCATCTAAAGATCTAAAATCATCTGTTATTTCTTCATAATAGTCAACATTATTCTTTAACCATTCATGTGGAGGATCTCCAGCAAATGGTGGTGGTTGACCATCATCTCCACATAATATTACTTTAGTATTCTTCATTGATAACCAAGCTAGAAATATTTTTAACATTTTTAACGATACTGTACAAACTTCATCCCAAAGAATCACTCTTGGTATGTATTTATCTCCCATTCTCTCTGGAGTCCATATATCACCTTTCCATCTAAAAAAGCCATGATAAGTACCAGCTGAAATTCCTCTTTTTGATATATCTTCACTAAGTTTATGGGTGTGTGCTAAGGCTTTTATATTAGAATTTTTATAACATCTAATAACTCTTTGTTTTTCCAGATCCTCCAGGACCCATTAAATAAACAATTTTATATCGTGTTATAGGATCTAATACAGATGGCTCAAGAGAATATTCTAAATTATCTCCTAAATTCTTTCGACAATAACTACCAAGCATTTCAACATCAGCGGTAGAATTATAATCGTATAACTGTTCCTTCTTGATTCTCCAATTCCCCCAACCTTCTCCTAAATACGGTTCAACAACATTCAAATATTTCTTATCAAAATACATTGAATCAGTCGCAACTCTTACAGCGATATCAGGAAATTTATTTATCATAGAAAACAAATTAATACTTGTATAAGCTAACATTGAAGATCTTAAATGTGTCCATTGAGAACTTTTTCCATCTAAATAAGTTACAACATTTCCACATTCTTTTCCATTTGATAGAAAAGCTTTTCTACTCGTTACAAATCTACCGTTATCGGTAAGATGTTTAACTATAATTTTATATTCAGTTGGATCAATTATCAATCTTGTAGAACATCTAACGTTATTATATCTTCCGCCTTGTGTAAACTTTCCAATAATCTTTCTACCGTAATCTTTTGCAGATTTTTCTCTATCACGAAACATTTGTTTAGCAATTTCAAGAATTTTTTCATCATCATACTCAGGATGATATTTTTTACATTTTTCTATTTCAATATCCAAATCAGGCTGAGGAAGCCAAACTTCCTTTTGAGAATTATAGCTTATTATAGCTTCGCCAACTATTAATGATAGTAACATACCGCTATCTAGCATGTATCGTAACAACACTATAGGCATCCAAAATTTCTCAGACATATGTTTACCAATCCAAAGATAGCTACAAGGATGTAAACCACTTTTAAGTTCAAATGATAATACTTTAGCAAATCCTGTTAAATCAAATTCAGGTAATTCTCCATTAATAGAAACTCTTGTCATCTCATATGTAGGATGTCCAAAACGTTTAAAATATTCAGAACATCTTCCCATTCCTAAAAAACCTCCTGGATAACTGACACTCATATCAGCAGCAATTAAATTTTTATTAATATATTTACAGTTCCATAAACCTCCGTGTCCATACTCAACACAACTTAATTTTACATCATCAAGAAATTCTTTCGGAGTTTTTCTCCAGGAATTCTTTTCACGCGCGTAATGAGCAATTACAGATGGAACTGTAAAACTATTATTTAATAATTTTTCATCAAATTCGTCTACAAAAGTACATGTAACATTTTTCATACGATTATTTAATTTTTCTTCTCGATATAATTCTCCATTAGGCATTACAAATTGATCATAATCCATTCCTTCATCATTATCGCTTCTAAACAACCATACTGAAATTGGATCATTTTTATTTATTTCTGTAATCGCATCAAATAATTTTCCTTCACATAATCTATCTTTAGTAAATTTATCAGGAATATATTTTACATTTCTCGATGGCGGAAATTCCGTTATAGTAGAATTCCAGGCGTGTCCATTATGATCTATAATTTCAATTGGTTTTCCTTTTGTTTTATTTTTACATTCATGTAATACCTCTCCAGTTATTGATTTAACGGTTATCGGAAATTTCAACATAGTTTCTAATTTAGCAACATCACTAATTGAAGCGCCGCCTTTCTTATCTACCATAATTCCCCAGTTTGTTATTTTCTCAAATCGTTTATCAGTTAATTTCTTTCCTTTTTTAGAATTTTTAAAGTGTTCCATAACTCGTTCAGCAACACAATTTATAACATCTGAGGTTTTCATTGGATACATTTTGTCGTGATCAATATCAACATGAATTCTATATAATCCGTATATCATAGCGGTTATAGGATAATCTTTATTATAATATTTACTATCGATTCCAATTAACGCTCCAGGATTCATATCACGAGTAAAAATAATATTATTTTTTTTACGTTCATCCATTATAGGATTATAGTTATCTCGAATAATCCATTTAGGTATCTCAGCATCTTTGTCCCATTTAATCCATTTTAATCTGCTGTAATATCTATTATCATCAAGTAATGATAATATATTCATTGCATGTGTAACATCCATGGTATAATCTACGGTAGTTTTTTTTCCTACCTTTATTCTAAAAGTGATAAAAACATGCGTAGCCCCATCTCGATAAAATTCCTTCTTGGCGCGTTTTATCATTTTGATAACTTCCTTATCCCTAATTCCTTTTAGTGAAATTCCGGATTTCTTATCAAGAGAGAAATTTTTCATCATTATATTTAAGACAGGTAAATCTTTAATTAAAAAAAATATTATTAAAACATATTAAATAAAAAAAAAATATTATAATAAATAATGAATAATTGTAAATGGCTTATGATTGGCTCAATAAACCCATGCAATAAAAAATGTAAAGGAGAAGTGTGTGGAAATCACCTACAAAGTGTTCGTCGTGGTAGTAAAGGTCCTGTTCCATGTTTAATATGTTGTAGAGGGGTAAGAGGGAAATCTCAATTATGTGTCGATTGCGGTGGAAAAAGG